>CM060886.1:119828008-120428008 GCA_030762935.1 Hymenopus coronatus
ACTTGTGATTAAATTCAGCGTACACATTCGGCGTTAACAAGACAGGCTGCATTTGCATCCAGCAGACCGTGTCCGCATTCACCATCAGCGCATGCGCAAATCCAGTAGAGATTCTTAAGAAATACAAAACTATAAGATGTATCAAAGAAAACATACCAGAACTGCTACTTTTATTAAATCAGTTACAAGTTCACAACATTTTGCACTGCTTTATCTTGAATGATGTGGCAGCCGCCGAGTCCCACTTTTAGCAGGTGTCGGTTTGAATGCCCTAGCTCAGCGGTAGCCTAGCTCGGGCCTGGGGAACTTATATTTTTCTCACACAGGATTTTGTGAACTCCTATCCATACAAACAAAGGAACTTCAATCACATAGCAACCACCTTTTGACTATCACTTTAACCTATGATACTCCCTTATTTCGCTTCTAATTACAAGGAAGCAAGTAATAAGTCTATTTCCGCTAATTTTTTCTCGATTAGCATGAATTAAATAGAAGCATTAGCTATTTAACAATAATTTGTTGCATAGATGTAGAGAAAGTCATGTGAATAGATCACATCAGAGTTTTTAAATAAAGTACTTAAAATTGTATTGAAAAATTATGGTTTTCAAATTTTGAAGAATAACGAATCCATATGCATAAAACATTTTGTTTAAGTAAAGCCTATTTAGGGCAAGTGTGTGGTAAAACTTGCAGAACTTTGTGACAATTAGTTTCTAAGATAATAGAGAATTTGTATAAACAATTTTACTTCTCCAGAAATTGCTGTCAAACATGAAATTAAAAATCTGATGTGTACCATTCACATGACTTTCTCCATATCCCTGTAACAAATAATTCTTAAAAAGCATATACTTCTATTTACTTTATGCTAATCAGAATAAATTAGCAGAAATAGTCTTATTACTCGCATTCTTGTAAGTAGAAAGCGAAATAAGGGACAACCGTGGGTTAAAGTGATAGTCAAAAGCTGGTTGCTGTGTCAATGAAGTTCCTTTGTTTATATGGATAGGAGTTGACAAGTTCCAGGAGGAGAAAAATATACGTTTTTCATAGCAGAAACCAAAAATAAGGAATGTTACAAAAACGACGAACTCCACGAAAAAAATGTATATAACATAAATTGTGTGTTTTAAACTGCTCTACATTTTTTGTGTAGTAAGTTTTTGTCCATCTCTTACGGTTTAGCAGTTATTCAAAATTTAGTAAAATTCATCCATAATAAATACTCTTCAGAGGCTATTCCCAGAAAATTCAAGATATACATTTCATTTGTCAGATAAATATATTTAATATCCGAAATTTTAATCAAAATCTTTAGAGCCATTTTTGAGAAAAACAAAATTTTCGAAAAAAGTTCCATGTAAAGGGTAGTTGGGGGTGGGGGGATTTTTCTCAAAATCTTCGTGTCGCATCCCTGGAAGATACTAAACTGAAATACCAAGTTTGGTATTTTTCCGACTTTTCGTTTTTGAGTTATCGTGTTCACAGACACACGGACACACACACACACACACACACACACATACACACACACAGACACGCGCGCGGACCTTTTTGTGAAAATGCTTTTTTTGGATATTTATAAAACATATATTTCCGGTGAAATCTCGGTTTTGGTGGAGTGCAATACTTTCTCTATACAGTATATACATAGTGCGTATGGAGAAAGTAAAAATGTATCCTAACTTTCCAATTACAGCTTTGCAGTCTTCGAAACTCTCACTTGAAGAAAATATGAGTAGGTTGGCAATGATGTGAATAATTAAAGTACAACTTTCCGATCAAAATAAGAAAAAGATATTCTCTCTAACATTATTATTTACAAAGCTATTAATGTTTAACCAAATGAGTGTACCAAAATGTTCTAAAAACTAATACCAGGATTAATACATGTTTACAATTAGCGAATTTCTATGAAAGTTGAGCGGGAGATTCGAAATATTCATATGGAATTAAAACATGGAAATGGAAAACAAAAGAATATTTCGATTCCCCTTAATCGCTATGTTTCGTGCGCCATCCACTCGCCTGATCCAGTTTTTATTGCGTACATCCGCCAGCACAACATCCGTTACGTTAGAACCTTTCATTGTAAAATCTCTTTGACTTACATATATTAGTTACTGTCCTTAGGTGCGTCTGATTTGAAGCGTACTTAATGACACAATGAGTTATTTTCTAAACATCCTTTTTTGGATTCATAGAATATCAAAACATATATTTCAGTGAAATCTAGGTAGTGAATTTTACTTCTCTACACTTACTGTGTACATAGTGTATAGAGAAGGTAATGTATTCCACCCAAAATTTCGATACCGAGATTTCACCGGAAAATGTTTTTTGAGTCCCCCTGAATCCAAGAATAGAATTTTTAGAAAAAGGTATTTGGTATTTAAGTTTTATATCTTCCAAGGATGCAACACGAAGATTTTAAAGAAATTCCCCACCCCTAACTATCCTTTACATTTTCTGGGAATAGCCTCTGAAGAGTAGTTTATTCGGGATGAATTTTACTGAATTTTGAATAATTGCTAAACCGTAAGAGATGGACAAAAACTTACTGCATAAAAATGTAGAGCACATTAAAACACATAATTTATGTTACATACATTTTTTTCGTGGATTTGATCGTTTTTGAGGTATTCCTTATTTTTGGTTTCAGCTTTGAAAAACTAGTCAACTCCTGCCCATACAAACAAAGGAACTTCAATCACATAGCAACCACCTTTTGAATATCACTTCAAGCTTTAGATACTCCCTTATTTCGCTTCTACTCACAAGAAAACAAATAATAAGACGATTTCTTCTAATTTTTTCTCGATTAGCATGAAGTAAATAGAAGCATAAGCTTTTTAATAATAATGTGTTGCATAGATGTAAAGAAAGTCATGTGAATGGAGCACATCAGATTTTTGGGTGAAGTATTATACCTCCACTGCATTACTATGTTCTTTATACATGCGTACTAATGAAAGAAACTGGTCCATATACAAAACCGTATAAATATATTTAAACAAATGTAATTATTGGTGACGATGGAAGCTGTAAGAAGAAATGCTCACCAATCAGTGGCTCAGGTGTTTGGAGGCCTAAGAAACAAAGCAGCAGCGAACTGATTTATGGAAAGGCTCTGCACTGCACCAAATTGTGTTGCCTTTACTGCAGTAATACTTCTCCTGGCGTTCCCATGGCAACCGCTTCCATACTTTACTTAATAAGCCACAAGGAGCGCACTATGTCATGTTTTACGTAACTTATACATCCAGCCCAAAAATTCCACATCGAGATTTCTTCTTCATGAAGGTATTTTACTTTCTTTATCACAGTTCAAACAGGTGAGCAAATATTCCATTCCGCACAAAAAACAATACTAAAATTTCACCAGATTTTTTTTTACTTTAAAAAGTAGAAAAACAATTGTGTTGAGTAACAGCATCTGATGAGTTACCTTCACATTACTTTTCCACCCATCTTGAACAAATTATTGTTCTGTTCTCTAAAACTCTGTTACAAATTATTGTTAAAACGTTTAGGCTTGTATCTACTTCATGCTAATCGAGATAAAATTAACAGAAATGGTCTTATTACTTGCTTCGTTGTAAATAGAAAGGAAACAGGGGAGTGCCATAGGCTAAAACGATAGTCAACTGTTTTAAAAGCTATTATGTCTATCTCTTACGGTTTACCAGCTATGCAAAATTCATCCAGAATCAAGATTTCAGAGCTTAATCCCAGAAAATTTAAAATACATATTCTATTCTGTACATGCATACTTGTATATTTAATATAATTTTTTAATCAAAATACCGTATATAAAGCCATTTTTGAGAAACAAAAATTTTTCAAAAAATGTTCCATGTCAAGTGTAGTTTTTGATGGTGGTGTCTTTGTATTGCATTCTTGGAAGGTACTTAACATAAATACTAAGTTTGGTTTTTAACGGTGCTTTCGTTTTTGAACAACGCTGTCCACACACACACATACACACACAAATTATCAAACATTTCTTAAGAATTGTAGAGTAATGTATATTTTAATATTTATGAGCCAAACTCGCACAAAAAAGTATACATTAAATACTCAGGAATGTATCTAAAAGTCTGATGTGTTCCATTCACATGACTTTCTCTACATCTCTGCAACATGTTAGTGTTAAAAAGCCTATGCTTCTATTTATTTCATGCTAATCGAGAAAAAAAATAGCAGAAATAGTCTTGTTACTTGCTTCCTTGTAAGTAGAAGCGAAATAAATGAGTACCATAGGTTAAAGTGATAGTCAAAAGCTGCTTGCTATGTGATTTAAGTTCCTTTTTTGTATGGACAGGAGTTGACAAAGTCCTGTGTGAGAAAAGTAAGTTTTATAAAGCTGAAACCCAAAACAAGGAATATCTCAAAAACGGTCAACTCCACGAAAAAATGCATATGACATAAATTGTGTGTTTTAAAGTGTTTTACAGTTTTTGTGTGGTAAGCGTTTCTCCATCTCTTAAGATTTAGCAGTTATGCAAACTGCTGTAAAATTCATTCAGAATAAAGTAGTCTTCAGGGGCTATTCCCAGAAATTTCAAGATATACATTTTAGTTGTCAGGTAAAGATCTTTAATATACGATATAATTTTAATCAAAATCGTTAGAGCCATTTTTCAGAAAATCAAAATTTTCGAAAATGTTCTCTGTAAAGATTAGTTTGTGGTGTGGGGATTTTCTCAAAATCTGTCTGTGGCATCCCTGGAAGATACTAAACTTTAATACTTAGTTTGGTATTTTATCGACATTTCGTTTTTGAGTTATCATGTTGACAGACACACGGACGGACACACACGGATCTTTTTCTAAAAATGTTTTTTTTATATGGGGGTCCCTAAAACATATATTTTCTGTGAAATCTCGGTAATGAAATTTTGGGCGGAGTGCAATAGCTTCTCTATACACTATGTACATAGTACGTGCAGAGAAAGTAAAAACTGCATAAAATAATATTAGTAGTAGTTGCAGTGCAGATAGTGATGAAGTTAATGCAAGGAAAGTGACCCTGGCGGTTTCGTCTGTAACTGGCATTTGGGAGGTTCGGGTTCGCACCCCATCGGCCGCGCAATCTAGCCTTGTGTTTTTCCGTGGTTTTCCTTAGGGCGTATAATGCTGCGGTGCTATATACCTACAACATTTACTTTCCCTTCATGGTTCGAGGGTTTACAGGTAGATAGCACTAATTGTTGCTCCGAGTAAAACTCTCTTCCCCCTGGTTGAGGCTAGGTGCCGTTGTAAAGGCATACTTCCGACGGCCTCCCGACGCCTGTGTAGACTACGTGGCGCGGCGGGGCTGTAATTAGTAACACTGTTAGGGATCGAGCCAGTGATTCAAACGTTTCTCTGGCCTTGGCACTCGGGAGGTCCTTCGACCGCGCACTCTCGGCCTGGGCTTTTTCGTGGCTTTCTTGAGGCCGTAAGATACCTTATATCCACTATGGTTTCCTTTTCTTTCATTTAATTTTCCTTCTTCATCTTTAAGGTCGGCGGCAGGTGTGATTCGAGGCTTTGCAGGCAGGTGGCATGGTCGCTTGCTCCGAGTAAATCTCTCTAGGCTAAGTGTAGAAACTTATTTCTGACGGCCTTCCAGCGCCTGTGGCTCGCCAGGGCTGCCGTCTAGTAGTACTCTTAGGGACTTCCGTGCGTCTTGTGCTCCTGTGTGCTGGCCTGTGGTTTCTCCTCCTTTCATCTCTTCCCCGGAAGAGGGGTTGCAGGCCGCAATATATTAATACTTAGTAGCAGTTGCCGGGGTATTCCCCGCCCCTAATTTACTTATACCTCATAGGTTCAGTAGTAATACTTGCTGATATTAAAATCTGGACATCTATTACCAACACGTGCTTCGCTTGGTCATGGTGTAGATGGAGTACCCTGGACGTGCGTTTCCACAAGTTTCGTTGTCATCCTCTTGCAGGTTTGCAGATGTCTGAGGAAGTTCCAGTCCAGTGTGATTGGCAGGCTGAGGGCAGCCCGAGGTGTGTTAGACGTGTCCCTGTTCTCAGAGAGAACTTAACCACGTTCTGACGGGATTGTGGGTTTTGTAGGATGGCGGGTGTGTATTGGGGTTGTGGACAACATCGGCATCTAATATAGGCGTCTGACCGACAATACTGCCTTCTGGTGGTGGAAGTAGGACATCGTTGACAACTGCCTTCTTCTTTCTAGTCCTTGGTGACCTCTGGTGGGACATCTCGGTACTGTTTGCTGGTTTAGAGTCTACAGCTTGACTTTCTATTGTTTTTTTTTTTTTTTTTTTTTTTTTTCCAAACTGTAGCCTCTAAACCAGCAAACAGTTCCGAGATGTCCCACCAGAGGTCACCAAGGACTAGAAAGAAGAAGGTACATGTCAATGATGTCCTACTTCCAGCACCAGAAGGCACTACTGTCGGTCAGACGCCTATATTAGATGCCGATGTTGTCCAACTTCCTCAGACATCTGCAAACCTGCAAGAGGATGACAACGAAAGTTGTGGAAACACGCATCCAGGGTACTCCATCTACACCATGACCAAGTGAAACACGTATTGGTAATAGATACCCAGATTTTAATAAAATTGACAGCTTCACTGTATGTAAAGACCTTTTTAACATTTTAAAAAATACTTACTGAGTTTACATCTCTTTATGAACACAATGAGAGATTTCGGGTGATCCCTTTGCAATGGAATAATGCAAAGATATAGAACATCTCAATCAGCATGCAACAGGCAAAAGTGAAGTCCTAACTTCAAAACTACAGCTATCAGTTGCTTTGCACTGGATGGGAATTGGCTGTCAATTTCATGCAGCTGCAGACGTGCATGGAGTTTCTAAGGTTTCAGTATGCAGATGTGTGCATAGTGTCCTGCATTCGCGCTCAGATGAATCTACACAATGTACGATGCAATAATATACATTCTGCAAATAACCTTATCAGCACAGCCAATAAACAAATTGCGACAGTTTCAATTAATTGCGTGTAGTTAATATCTGATATCCTCCAATCTTCAAATACAAATAAATAGCTTTATGGAGCGTATTTCAGATTAAATACATACATTAAACGTATCGAATATGCTAAACCTATAAAATAATAACTTAGCTCTTTATTATTTTTATTTTCTCTACCTCCTATTTAAATGCAACGCACATAGTAGCTAGAAAAGATATTGTATTCCACCTAAAATTCCAGTTGAGATTTCCGCGGGGAAACACATGTTTTGAATCCTTAAAAATATTGTTAGAAAAAGGTCAGTGCATGTAGTGGTATTTATGTTTATCTTCCAAGAATGCGACACGAAGATATTTTTTTTTTAAAAAATCCCCTCACCAGAAACTACAGTTTACATGGATTTTTTGTTGTTGACAATTTTGAATTGCTCTAAATGGTTCTAATTATTTTGACTAGAATGCTGTTTAGTCAAGATATTTAATTCGCAAATAAAATGCATATTTTAAATATTAGCCTCTGGAGACATCTTTATTATGGATGAGTATTGCAGGATTTTGCATAAAGTTAAACCGTAAGAGATAGGCAAGAATACAAAGTAGATGTCGTTAAAACACATAATGCATGTCATATAGGTTTTTCTTATAGATTTGACCGATTTTGAGATATTCTTTATTATTGGTTTCAGTTTTAAACTATCTAACTTCTCAAATGCAAATCAAACCAAATCTCAATGTTTCACATGGCGATCAGTTTCTATTTTCTCTGCACGTACTATATACATAGAAGGTATTGCACTCCACCCAAAAAATCAATACCAGGATTTCACCAGAAATATATGGTTTAGGGTCTCCTGTATCCAGAAAAAGCATTTTCAGAAAAAGGTCCGTGTGTCCCTGTGTCTGTGAACACGATAACTCACAAACGAAAAGTCAGTAAAATACCAAACTTGGTATTTAAGTTTGGTATCTTCCAGGGATGCGACACGAAGATTTAGAGAAAAATCCCCCCACCCCAAACTACCCTTTGCATGGAAAAAATTTCAAAAGTTTTGGTTTTCTCAAAAATGGCTCTAACGATTTTGATTAAATGCTCTAATATTTAATATATTTACATGCCAAATAAAATGTTCAACTTGAACTTTCTGGTAATAGCCTCTGAAGACATGTTTATTCCGGGCGAATTTCGCGAAATTTTGCATAACTGCTAAACTGTAAGAGATGGACAAAAACTTACCACACTAAAAATGTTGAGCACATTAGCACACATACTTTTGTTCGTGGAATTGATCGTTTTTTTTAAATATTCCTTGTTTTTGGTTTCAACTTTAAAAAACTTATACTTTTCTCATTCGGGAACTTGTCAACTCCTGTCGATACAAACAAAGCAACCTCAGTCACATTGCAACAAGCTGTTGACTCTCACTTTCACCTATAGTAGTTCCTTATTTCACTTCTACTTTCAAGGAAGCAAGTAAAAGGGCTATTTTTGCTAATATTTTCTTGATTATAATGAAGTAAATAGAAGCATGAGCTTTTTAACAATAATTTGTGTCAGAGATGTAGAGAAAGTCATGTGAATGGAACACATAAGATTTTTAAAATATTTGACTATTGGTTTAGATTAGTATATTCCCATATTTTCCTTCTACTTACAAGGAAGCACTAATAACACCAATTCTGCTAATGTTTTTCTCGGTTAGTATGACGTAGATAAAAGAATGAACTTTTGTAAGAATAGTTCGTATTTATAACAACTAGAGAAAGCTTTGTGAGTGGAATTCATCAGATTTATTTATAACGCGCAGTTGGCGATACATTGTAACGGAATATGACAGAATGTTTATGCATGTAAATTGTATATCTGGATTTGTTGAGTTTCTCAAACTAACACACATTATTGTGAAACAAAAGCTAGAAGCAGTATTTTTACTTTCTGTATACGCATTATGTAGAAAGTGTACAGAGAAGGTATTGCACTCCACCCAAAAATTCGATACCGAGATTTTACCGGGAATATATATTTTAGGGTCCCCAATATCCAAAAAAAGCACTTTCACAAAAAGGTCCGTGTGTGTGGTATTTAAGTTTAGTATCTTCCAGGGATGCGACACGAAGATTTTGAGAAAAATCCCTTCACCCCAAACTACCATGGAACTTTTTTCGAAAATTTCGGTTTTCTCAAAAATGGCTCTAACGATTTTGATTAATATACCGTATATTTAAGACATTTACCTGACAAATAAAATGTATATCTTGAATTTTCTGGGAATAGCTTCTGAAGAGTACTTTATTCTGGATGAATTTAACGGAATTTTGAATAACTGCTAAACCTTAAGAGATAGACAAAAAGTTACTACACAAAAATGTATAGCACGTTAAAACACACAATTTATGCTATATATATTTTTTTTCGTGGAGTTCATCGTTTTTGAGACATTCCTTGTTTTTGGGTTCTGCTATGAAAAACTTATACTTTTCTCATACAGGAATTTGTCAACTGCTGACCATACAAATAAAGGAAATTCAGTGGCATGGCAACCAGCTTTTGACTATCCCTTTAACCTATGGTACTCCCTTATTGCGCTTCTACTTACAAGGAAGTAATTAATAAGACTATTTCTGCTAAATTTTTCTGTTTCGCATAAAGTGAATAGGAGTATAAGTTTCTTAAGAACAATTGTTGCAGAGATGTAGAGAAAGTCACGTGAATGGTACACATCAGATTTTTTCCCTCGTTGTTTGTTAATACGAAGGCATTCAGAAAGAGACAGACGATTTGGCATAACTAAATAATAACGAAAGTTATCAACACAAAACTTTATTTACAAAGTTACAGTACTTTACTCTATTTCGCAACGTAATCTTCCTTCTGGCAACATATTAATGTCACGTGGTACCAGTTTTTCAATGCCTATGTTATACTTTTATCTGTTATAAATTCTTTGGCGGTAGAAATGTTCGGCCAATCGAATTTTATAGGCAAATAAGGCAATGAACGAATCTTCAGTGAGGAAATGGCGCATAATATACGAGCAATCAAGGAAGAACCAGAGTGAACGATAAAGACCAGAGTGGAAGTTCATCAATAGAGGAGTTGAAAACAAATGTTGATAAAGGAATTAAGAAAACCCCGTGTTCCACTTTGGACACCACTCATGACTTTTTGGATGGAAAAAATTTCCCATCCGATGAAGAAAAACCGGAACCACTTGACAAATATCTTGATAGTAATTATGATTAAATTGAAAAAATCTGATTTGTTCCATTCACATGACTTTCTCTACATCGGTGTAACAAAACTATAGTAAAAAGCATATTCTTCTATCTACTTTATGATAATCGAGATAAACATTAGCAGAAATGGTCTTAACTATTTGCTTTCTTGTAAGTATAAGGTAAATAAGGTAATAGAATAGGCTAAGAAGACCGTTAAATACCAAACTTGGTTAAGTTGGGTATCTTCCATAGATGCGCCATGAAGATTTTCAAGAAAATCCCCCACCCCCAACTAACCTTTACATAGAAAAAAATTTCAAAAATTTTGTTTTTTTCAAAACGATTTCGATTAAAAGCTCTTATATTTAAAATATTTATATGACAAATAAAATGTTTAACTTGGACTTTCTGGTAGTAGCCTCTGAAGAGATGTTTATTCTGGGTGAATTTCGCGAAATTATGCATAACTGCTAAACTGTAAGAGATGGACAAAGACTTCACACAAAAAAGGTAGGGCATGTTAAAACACACAATTTATGTTAAATGCATTTTTTTACATGTAGTTGATCTTTTTTTTTTTTATATATTCTTTGTTTTTGGTTTCAACTTTAAAGAACTTATACTTTTCTCATACGGGAATTTGGCAACTCTTGTCCACACAAACAAAGGAACTTTATCACATTCAAACGGTCGTAAGTTGGAACCTCACCTAGGATGAGTTACCCGGATAAGGTATTTTTCGGGGTTTTCCCTTATCCCGAAAAGACGAATGTCGAGTAACTTTAAGCTCCATGGACCCCGAGGTCATTTGAGCATCATTTCACCAATTTCATTCATCGTCCGATATGACCAACTAGGTTAAAGGACGTTAAGCTACCCCCCAAAAAAAAGGAATTTCAGTCACATATCAACCAGCTTTTGACTATCACTTTAACCTATGGTACTCTCTTATTTCGATTCTACTTACAATGAAGCAAGTAATAAGGCTATTTCTGCTATTTTTTTTCTCGATTAGCATGAAGTTAATAGAAGCATAGGCTTTTTAAGAGTAACTTGTTGCAGAGATGTAGAGAAGGTCATGTGAATGGAACACATTAGATTGTTGTTGTATTCAGGGGATTCTAAAACGTGTATTTTTGGTGAAATTTCGGTATCTAACTACTTTCTCTACACGCACACTATGTGCATATAGAGAAGGTATTGCACTCCACCAAAAAATTCGATACCGAAATTTCACCGGAAATATATGTTTTAGGGTCCCCTGTATCCAAAAAAGGTCTTTTCAGAAAAAGGTCCGTGTGTGTGTGCCCGTGTGTCTGTGAACACGATAGCTCAAAAACGAAAAGTTGGTAAAATACCAAACTTGGTATTTAAGTTGTGTATCTTCCAGGGATGCGACACGAAGATTTTGAGATAAATCCCCCACCCCAAACTACCCTTTACATGGAACTTTTTTCGAAAATTTTGATTTTCTAAAAAATTGCTCTGACGATTTTGATTAAAATGTCGTATATTAAAGATATTTACCTGAAAAATAAAATGTATATTTTGAATTTTCTGGAAATAACCTCTGAAGACTACTTTATTCTGGGCCAATTTTACGGAATTTTCCATAACTACTAAACCGTAAGAAATGGATAAAAACTTACCACACAAAAAATGTAGAGCACTTTAAAACACACAATTTATCTTATATACATTTTTGTCGTGGAGTTGATTGTTTTTGAGATATTCCTTGTTTTTGGTTTCAGCTATAAAAAACTTACACTTTTATCATACAGAACTTTGTGAACTCGTGTCCATACAAACAAAGGAACTTCAGTCACATAGCAACCAGCTATAGAAGCATAGGCTTTGTTGCAAAGATGTAGAGAAAGTCATGTGAATGGAAAACATCAGATTGTTGTTGTATTCAGGACATTCTAAATTTTGGTTTCTAATTTGTGTCCTAAACCTTCTCTGTGTATCATGTACTATGTAGAGAAAGTAAAAATTGTTGATACATTTTATAAACTGGCATATTTGAAGATAAATTGCATCTTCCTTAATAAACAAAATCATAGAAGTATATCGATAAATCGGATTAATCTACAATGTTATACCTAAGTTTCTGAAATGATGGGTTAGGTTGCACCCTGGACGGATACAACCATTAGGGTGTATCTGGTCAAGAAGGGCGTAGTTCTGCGAGCCACCATGCAGGTGGATCACCCGGTAGAGTAATTGAATTGTAATGTTGAGAACGGCAGCGATTTCAAGGTTTCCTAATTTGCCTTTGTCTTGCTGCATCATCAAAGAGGTAGCGAGCGGTATCGGCTTTGACAGAAGCTGTTAATGTGGCAGGGTAATGTGCAGCAACTTTGGTGAGATCTTAAGTGCCACTCCAAACTTCTCCAAAACTTGCTTACAGTAATGAATTCCCCACCAGATTTAAACATCCCCACTTAATTCTTATAGCTACACGCCTCAACTTTTCAAATCTGTTTAAGTTTCAGCAGTTATAAAAGATGTGCCTCATTATTAACGTCTATAGATTCTGAACGCAGAATTTCCCCAGATTTATTAATCTCTCTGCTTATAGATTTCGTGTGAGTTGCAAGTGCTGCATTCTGGTGGCATTGCCGTGAATTTTCTTCCAGGAGTCACATGAGATACTAAAGGACGAATATTTTTTGAGATGGTTAAAGTTAGTGATTGTGGTTCTAACAGTCGGCCTCCGTGGTGTAATGGTTACAATGCTAACTTCATATACTTCAAAGTCACTGGTTCAAACCCGGCGGAGGACGATGAATTTTTTCGGGGGTAAAATTCCTTAGCATGGCTTCCTTCGGCAGGGAAGTAAAGCCGTTGGTCCCGTGTCGTAGAACCTCAAGCCAGCCGGTCCCCATGGCCGCGCTCGCCAAAGCGTCTCGCTTTGGTGTTTCGCAGGGGATCGTAGGTTCGAGTCCCGCCTTGGGCGTGGGTGTTATATGTCTTGTGTATGTGTGTGTAAAAAGTAAAACAGAAATTCAGTAATAATACAGCAATCAAAGTAAACAAATTAGGAAAATAAAAAGTAGGGTATACAGCACCGGAGTCCCGATCAGACTCCAGAATGCTTAAAAAAAAAAAAAAAAAAAAAGCCTGATAGAGAGGCCTCTGAGCAAAATTAAGCGATCTTTCACGACCTAATTAGAATGGGACGCTGAGAACCACAGCAGTTAAAGGGCATCCATAAATAACATGCAATTTATTTTTTGTGGTTCTAGCAAGTGCAACAATAATCGTAAATCCGCCCCTGTAGCGTGTCTGCTTCAAATTCAACAGGTCGCGAGTTTGAATCTCGTTTAGGGTTGTAAAGTTCTAAAGTGATATTTATTCTGCATGATTTGGGGGGAGGATTTTGTAAAAATAGTAAACCATACTCTTATAAAAAAAAACTTACTACGCAAAAAAAAAAAAAAAAAAAAAAAAAAAAAAATGTAGAGTTCTTAAAACATAATTTATTTCACATATATTTTTCCCAGGAGTTGACCGTTTTAGAGATATACCTTGCTTTTGGTTTAAGTTTTAAAGCACTTAAAATTGTCTCATACAGCAACTTGTCAACTTTTGCCTACGCAAAGAAACAGATTTTTATCCCATAGTAACCACATTTTAAAACATTTGATTTCCGATATAATCTAGTGTATTCCCTTATTTCCCTTCTACTTATAAAAGAACTAAATAATAAGACAGTTTCTGCAAGTGTTTATCTGGAATAGCATGAAGTGGATAGAAAAATAAGCTTATTAGCAATACTTCGTTCAGTCAACTAGAGAAAATTATGTGAATGGAACATTTCAGAGTTTTACTTTCTCTATCGTACTATGTACATAGTGTATAGAGAACGTATTGTATTGTACCCAAAAATTCGATATCGAGATTTCACCGGAGATACATGTTTTGAGACCCCCTGAATACAAAAAAAGCACTTATAGAAACATGTCCGTGTGTGTGTGTGTGTGTCTGTCTGTTTCTGTGTGTCTGTGGGCAGCATAGCTCAAAAACGAAAGGACCGTTAAAAACCAAACTTGGTATTTGGGTTTGGTATCTTCCAAGGATGCAACACGAAGGTTTTCAAGAAAATCCCCCCACCCCAAACTACCCTTTACATTGAACTTTTTTTCGAAATTTTTGATTTTCTAAAAAATTGCTCTAACGATTTTGATTAAATTCCGTATGTTACTGACATATACATACCAAATAAAATGTATATCTTGAACTTTCTGGGAATAGCCTCTGAAGACCTCTTTATTCTGGATGAATTTTGCCGAATTTTGCTTAACTGCTAAATGGCAAGAGATAGACAAAAGCTTACTCCTCAGAAAATGTAGAGCACGTTAAAACACACGATTTATGTTATACAATTTTTTTTCTTGGAATGGATCGTTTTTTAGTTATTCATTGTTTTTGATTTCACCTTTCAAAAACTTATATTTTCTTATACAGGAATTTATCAAATCCTGTCCATGCAAACAAAGGAACTTCCGTCACATAGCAACCAGCCTTTGACTATCACTTTAACCTATGGTACTCCCTTATTTCGCTTCTGCTTAAAAGGAAGCAAGTAATAAGACTATTTTTGACATTTCTTTTCTCGATTAGCATGAAGTAGATAAAAGCTTAAGGTTTTTAACAATAATTTGTTGCAGAGATATAGAGAAAGTCATGTGAATGGAACACATAAGATTTTTTTAATTCTTCATATGTCCTTCAGTTCATGTCGTTTTTAATTTATTCCGTGTGTTGTAGTCTTGCTCCTCCTTTGTTATTCTTGCTTTAAAATCAACAGTTGCTTTATGTATGAAATAGCTAATAAGGCTCAGGAAGAGTTCTTAAGTTTCCCATGAGCTCTCACAACCAAAATACCCTTTGCAGACAGTCCTTTAGTTGGTTTCCGAACGGTTTCCCATTTAAAGTTGGACCAATAGCGAAAGGTTGAAGTAAGAGACATTTAATTTTGCTCGCCGATATCTTCCCGAGCGGCACTTTGATGTCTTTGCGACAAATTGAACTGCCACTAGCAGAGAAAACACACAAAAGTTACATTTCGGGCGCCTGCAGCAGCCTTTTTGAATTATGGCACAGCAGCCGCGCGCTCCCCACAATTCATGTTTTCTTCGACTTTCTTCCTTCCCCACAAGAAAGTCATTTGTTTTCTACAAGAGGTACAATGGCTATTTTCTTCTTGCATCGATGCACAGTGTGGGCCTAGTTGGGCACGCCACATTATCGTACAGCCACTCCTAGAATACTGGCCGTAAGGATATACATTCAGAGACATTAGCAAATCTTCAAAGGCCCCAGAAGTATTCCAGTTTCCAACACCCTGGCCATCAGATTAACAGAGAGGGAACCGAGCCAGGTGACTCTGGGATTGGTATTCGGGAGGTCGTGGGATCGGTTCCCAGCAGCTGATTTCTCTGACCCATATGTTTTTCAGATGTTTTCTCGTATCATCAGGTCCCCGAACCTCCTGGGTATCTTCATCTCATCCCAACCAATATTTTACAGAACTGTATAGTATTCTTCAGAACACGATAACTCTGCCCCACTCCTCTGCCAAAGTTTGAGATTACTAGGTGTGCAGCTGGAAAGCAACCCTCGCAGTTACCAGTCTTCCTTTAACTGATTTCTTAATTTGTTATGCAGTAAGTCACTATTTTGGAGACATACTAACACGAAACACGAAACTGAACTACCTTGAGTCTACAGGAAACAGAAATGTTACGTTGCCTTTCGCCCTAGTAGAGGGTCACATTTTGTTTGCCAATGGTTATGGAATGAGAGAGCGGTTTAGTTTGAAGGCTATCATGTTTTGGAGAAAACAGAAGGGCCGACAGGGATTGCGGCAGAGGCACCATTCCGTGAAGGTGACTGAGTTCTAAAAATACGGCGGGTTGTCCGCGGATTCAGGTGGTCGATTTGGGACTGAATAATGGGCTCCTGGTGCTCGCCACGTCGAGATAAAGAACTGCTTGTGTACCGTTAGGGACTCTCCAAGGCGATTCTTTCCCTGTCTGAATGTCGGCTGCCCTTTTAAATTACACTAATCTCATCCTTCCTCCTGGGGCATGACCTACAAGAAAACAAATAGTAAGAACAATTTTTCTAATAGTTATCCTCATTAGCATGAAGTAGATGGAAGAATAAGCGTTTTAATAATCATTTTTACAAATATGTAGAGAAAGTCATGTGAATGCAAAATATCGATTTTTTTACCTTCGCTATTGAATTACAGCATTATCAATAATTCAAAAAGTTTTGGTTTTAGGTTGCTTTGTTGTTGTAAAACAAAGCGCTCAATCAACACCAACAGATGTAAAACTTATCATTGAGGCGCTCCAGCTGCTCGCAAACGTTGCTAGAAGAAAAATCTGATGTGTTCCATTCACATGACTTTCTCTATATCTCTGTAACAAATTATTGTTAATAAGCTTATCCTTTATTTATTTCATGCTAATCGAGAAAAAATAGCAGAAATAGTCTGATATCTTGCTTTATTGTAAGTAGACGCGAAATAAGGGAGTACCATTGGTTAAAGTGAAAGCCAAAAGCTGGTTGCTATGTGACTGATGTTCCTTTGTTTGTATGGACAGGAGTTGACAAATTCCTGTATGAGAAAAAGTATACGTTTTTCAAAGCTGAAACCAAGAAAAAGGGATATCACAAAAACAACCAACTCCACGAAAAAATGCATATAACATAAATTGTGTGTTTTAACGTGCTCTACCTACATTTTTGTGTGTTAAGTTTTTGTCCATCTCTTACGGTTTAGTAGTTATGCAAAATCCATCCAGAATAAAGTAGTCTTCAGAGGATATTCACAGAAAATTCAAAATATACATTTTATTTGTCAGGTAAATATCGTTAATATATGATATTTTAATTAAAATCGTTAGAGCCATTTTTTAGAAAATCAAAATTTTCGAAAAAAATTCCATTTAAAGGGTAGTTTGGGGTGGAGGGATTTTTCTCAAAATCTTCGTATCGCATCCCTGGTAGATACAAGACTTAAATACCAAGTTTTGTATTTTACCGACTTTTCGTTTTTGAGTTATCGTGTTCATAGACACACGCACACACGGACAAACACACGGACCTTTTTCTGAAAATACTTTTTTCGGATACAGGGGACCCTAAAACATATATTTCCGGTGAAATCTCGGTATCGAATTTTTTGGTGGAGTGCAATACCTTCTCTATACTCTATATACATAATATGTAGAGCACATTCAAACACACAATTTATGTTGTACACATTTTTTTCGTGGAGTTACTCGTTTTTGAGACATTCCTTGTTTTTGGTTTCTGCTTTGAAAAACGTATACTTTTCTCATACAGGAATTTGTCAACTCCTGTCCATACAAACAAAGGAACTTCAATGACATAGCAACCAGCTTTTGACTATCACTTTAACCTATGGTAGTCCGTTATTTCGCTTCTACTTACAAAGAAACAAGTAATAAGACTATTTCTGCTATTTTTTTCTGATAAGCATGAAGTAAATAGAAGTATAAGGCTTTTAACAATAATTTGTTACAGAGATGTAGAGAAAGTCATGTGAATGGAATACATCAGATTTTTTATTATTTACTGCCATATATATGTCATTTAATAAAAATATTACTAATTTATTTTAAGAAAATTCAATATCGGACGGTTTTCCATTAAAAGATTAGTTTGGGATGGGAGAATATTCCTGAAAATCTTCGTGTCGCATGCTTAGAGGATACGGAACTTAAATACCAATTTTAGTATTTATCCAGATTTTCATTATTGTTTTTGTTATGCTGTTCAGAAAGACACACACGGACCTTAAAAGTGGTTTTCTGTTTCAGTCCCCAAAACGTGTATTTCTAGTGAAATATTGTAATAGAGTTGCATATGGTAAAATCTGATGCGTTACACTCACGTGACTTTCTCTAGTTGCTCTACAAACAAACTTCTTACAAAAGATAATTCTAATCTCAACACCTTACTAATTGAGACAAACATTAGCAGACTTTTATTACTTAGTTCCTTAAAAGTAGAATGGAACTAAGGGAATGCATTAGGCGAAAGTGATACTCAAATGTCTTAAAAGCTGTCGCTATGCATTTGTCATTGCAAATCGCTTTTTTGCTTTGTCAGGAATAGAACAAAAGAAAAACGGACACTTTCATCTGAGAAATGTATAAGTACCTCACAATTGAAACTAATAACAAGGGAATACCGCTAAAACTGTAAGCTCCACGAAAAAAAAAATGTATATGACATAACTTGTGTATTTTAACAAGATCTACATTTTTGTAAAGTATTTTTTTTTATCTCTTACGGTTTATTAATTATACCAAATTAAGCATAATTCATCCAGAATAAACAGGTATTTTGAAGTTATTCCCAGAAAATTCAAGATATAAATTTTATTTGTGATACATATGGCTTTAATATGTGGTATTTTAATCAAAATCGTTTGAGCCATTTTTAAGAAAATCAAAATTTTCGAAATTTTGTCATGTAAAGGTAGTTAGAGGTAATTAGGGGATTTTCTTGAACATCTTCGTGTCGCATCCATGGAAGATACCAAACTTAAATACCAAGTTTGGTATTTAAACGTCTTTTCATTTTTGAGTTATGTTGTTTAGAGACACAAGCGCGCGCGCGTGGAACTGATTCTGAAAATGCTTTTTTTTGAACCAGGGGGTCCTAAAACATGTATTTCTGGTGAAATCTTGACATCGAATTTTTGGGTGGAATATAATATTTCTCTATCCCTATGTACATTGTTCATACGGGGCTAGAGAAAGTAAAAAAAAATCTGATGTGTTCCATTCACATGACTTTCTCTATATCTCTGTAAATTATTATTGTTAATAAGCTTATCTTTTATTTATTTCATGCTAATCGAGAAAAATTAGCAGAAATAGTCTTATTCCTTGCTTTATTGTAAGCAGAAGCGAAATAAGGGTATGGGCAGGAGTTGACAAATTCCTGTATGAGAAAAGTATAAGTTTTTCAAAGCTGAAACCAAGAAAAAGGAATATCTCAAAAACGATCAACTCCACGAAAAAAATGTGTGTAACATAAAGTGTGTGTTTTAACGTGCTCTACATTTTTTGTGGGTTAAGTTTTTGTCCATCTCTTACGGTTTAATAGTTATGAAAAATTCATCCAGTATAAAGTAGTCTTACGAGGCTATTCCCAGAAAATTCAAATAATACATTTTATTTGTTAGGTAAATAACTTTAGTATACAGTATTTGAATCAAAATCGTTAGAGCCATTTTTCAGAAAATAAACATTTTCGAAAAAAGTTCCATGTAAAGGGTAATTTGGGGTGGGGGGATGTTTCTCAAAATCTTCGTGTCGCATCCCTGGAAGATACTAAACTTAAATACCAAGTTTGGTATTTTACCGACTTTTCGTTTTTGAGTTATCGTGTTCACACGGACACATGGACACACGGACACACACACACGGAACTTTTTCTGAAAATACTTTTTTTTTTGGATACAGGGGACCCTAAAACATATATTTCCGGTGAAATCTCGGTATCGAATTTTTTTGGTGGAGTGCAATACATTCTCTATACACTATGTACATAGTGAGTATAGAGAAAGTAATACACAACAGGTCATGTATATATATATATATATATATATATATATTCAACTATAATGTTGTATTTAAGGAATATTGCTTTAAGATGTAGCAGAAATTCAAATCTGATAATTACAGTATAAAGAGTGAAATGAAAATGCAATTGCAAGCGCCTCTGGTGGAAAAGATCTCATTTTATCGCGCTTGCAAATCATATCGTTATTTTTAGTCATTAGCGGTAAGGGCTGACAGCAGACATATCAGAAGTGCACTTGCAAGATAAATTTGGGGGATCATTAAAACGGATCTCTGTGAATTCGTTACGTTGCACATATGTCAGGGTTATGAAGGGCCTATCACTTTCTGAAATAACTTTCGCTTAGAGAGAATTTACCAGGGGTCGTTGTTATTAAATAGAAATATTCTCCGTGTGTATTATATGTTCTTTTGTGACCATTTATTTAAATTTATCCCGCTCATGATTACCTTAAAATGATCGCAAGTCTTCAACATGTCCTTCTCTTTACCCCTTATTACTTTCTCTAAACCGTATGTACATACGATGTACATAGTAGCTGGACAAAATAGTTTTCCACTTAAAAATTCTGGTGGACAAAGCGGCGTAGGGGCAGGTTTTCTCCGGTTTCCCCTTTCTTTGCATTCCTCCGGTGCTCCATCTTCATTCTATGTATCATGAGAGTCATCACCTGCGGTGCCTTAAGTAAAAGCGCGCATTGAACTCTATAAAAAAACAAGAAAACAAAAACAGAAATTTGATGTCGCAGATCACCGGAAATATATGTTTTGAGGTTCCCTGAGCCCAATAAAAGCATTTTAAGAAAACGATCCAGGTGTGTGTATGTGTGTGAGTCTCTGTGTGTGTTGGGGGGGGGCAGCATAGCTCTAAACGAAAAGACCGTTAAACACCAAACTTGGTATATATGTTAAGTATCCTCCAAGAATTTGGCACGAAGATTTTCAATAAAATCCCCCCACTCCAAACTACCCTCTCTATTGAAAAATTATTGAGAATTTTGTTTTTCTCAAAAATAGCTCTAACGATTTTAATTAAATCTGCTTATACGTAAGATACAAACAAAATGTATATTTTAAAATTTCTAGGAATATCCTCTGAAGACCTCTTTATTCTGCATGACTTTTGCTAAATGTTGCATAGCTTGTACACAGTAAAAGTTAAACAACAACTTACTACACAAAAATGTAAATCTCGTTAAAACATATGATATACATAAGTTTTTTTTTTTTCTTGTAATGCTGACCGTTTTCGAGATATTCTTTGTTATTGGTTTCAGTTTTAAATTATTTTAACTCTTCTCAAACAGAAAGTATTTTGTTTCGTCTCTCTAGTATTACTGCTGTCCATGCAAATCGAACCGAACTTCTATTGTTTCACATAGTGATCAGTTTTTAAAAGATTTAACAATCGCTTTAGCCTAGTGTATTCTCTTATTTTCCTTCTAATCACAAAGGTAGAAATAATAAACTAATTCGGCTAGTGCTTATTTCGATCAGCTAGACTGATAGAGCTAAAAGAATAATTTCTTGTAAGAATAGTTCATATGGAGCTGCTAGAGAAAGTCATGTGAATGGGACATATCAAATTTTTGTTGTGTGTTTTTTAACATTCCGTGTTATTCTATATATAATATGACAAATTAACACTTTGTTTACTGCTTACCTATAATAGGTAGAATAAGAATTGCATTCCACCCAAAATTCAATATCGAGGTTTCACCGAATGTATAAATTATATATATACATTTATTGTAACAAATATCTTTATTGCCTCACATGTTGTTTATAAGTAAAGTCTTAAATTAAGTGCTGCAAATGATTCACCAGTCGTTTCGAGCAGAGGCAGTTTACGGCTACAGGTCTTCCATGGCTCTCGCGCCACTGGGCGTTAACCCTCCTGTCACTCACGACTCAGTACTATTCACAACACACCACAGCAACGCTGCACTGCAATTCCTCCTCCTTTTATAGCTAGAAAATAACGTCACAGAACTTCTTGAAAGCCGAAGCTTGGAGAAACATCTCGAATATCGAGAAGAATCACGATGCCGCGAGAAGAGTCTCGCATTCCATAAGAGCCTGTTACGTCTCGCCACTCTCCCATGTTGTTTATACATCCCCACTACGATGATTTACAACGGCGAACGTGAGAGCCATTAAATGGCATTATCACAATATTGAGGATCCCTGGATTCACAGAAGTATATTTAGACAAAACGTGCGCACTTGCGAGTGTGTCAGTGAACGGTGTAAGTCAAAAACAAAATAATGAGCAACACGAAAAACTTCAACAAAATTCTCCATGCTTATAATCGGAATAGTTAATTATAAAAACTGTGTGTATATATTTATATTCAGAAAGAGAGGGGGAGAGAGTGAGAGAGAGAAAGAAAGAAATACAGTCAGCTAATTCCTGTAGCTCCTAAATGCACCACAGGGCATCGTTGCGGTGTTTTCCTTCTTCGGATTTGAATTTCGCCGTGAGTTCGCCGCTATGCGCCATGGTGACGAGGGGTCGGCTCGTTGCCCACAGATGGCACTGTAGGACGAAATCACGAATTGCGGACGCGAAATGGGGGAATTTTGCGCAGAAACCTACTTCTTTCAAAGTATGGGGTTCTTTCACGTGCAAAAAAACATTACTCAGGACCACCAACTTTCTTTTCTTCCGAAGGAAGTCATGCTAAGGATTTTTGCGGTGAAGTATGAGATACATTTCTGCTTTAACGAATTTTACATTATATGTTTAGTACGATTTTGTTTATCAGTAATGAAAAATTCAAGCAAATGAAGAGGACTTTAAAGGGTGTTTCCAGAAAATTCCAATATACATTTATTTAACATGCTATTTTAATCAAAATTTTTCTCATTTTTGAGAGAATAAAAAATGTTTAAAAATATCCCATGTAAAGAATAGTTTTGGGTGAGGGATTTACTTGAAAATCTTCGTGTTGCATCCTTGGGAGGTGCAGAACGTTATCAAGTTTGGTAAATAGTGGACTTTTGGTTTTAAGTTATGTTGTTCACACACAGAGACACGCCCACACAAGATTTCCTAAAAATATGTTTATAGTTTCAGAGGAACTCAACTCGACTTCAAATATTTGGGTGGGATGCAATACTTCTCGTAGTATGCATAATCGAAAACATAATACGGTTTTGTATAAATAAGATATAGTGGGTAGAGAAAGTTATGTGAGTGCAATACAACCATTGCAAAAGATCAATGCAGTCACAATAAGATAAACTGTAGGTCTGTACCATAAACCACTGAACCTTGGTCACATTTTACAGTTAAAATGTGGAAAGAACGCAGAGCATTAACAAGGAGTTCATCTTTCCAGTCTCGTATTTTTATCCGAACATCAATATATCACATTCTCTCACCGAAATTTTGTGCTCTGTCTCAGTAAATCTTTCGAGTAGAGAAAACGTGACTGTGAAATCGAAGGAAAGTAATGCGTGGATTCTCGGCACGCGTGAGATTCTCGTGACCATCCAAGTGTGACTCCGGCAGAATTCGTTTTCGGTTTATTTACATTCACTCCCGGCGAGCTCTGAGCTGCTGAATTAACACCACGAGAAACGCGTTTGCTCTAAGTGCAATTCAGAAAGTTTTTGCAGGCTTTAGAGTATCCTTCATGTGATATTTTTCAAAAGCCACTTCAAACTTTGAAATGTTATGAATATCCAGGTGACCCAACTGCTCGTATTCATCGTCCTCCGAGGTCTCATTGCAAAATGAGTTCCCAAGATCGTGGGTTCAAACCCCGCGGAGACCGATCATTACTTTCTCTATACCGAGATTTCATCCGAAATAAATAGAGAAAATAATACAGAAAAAATCTGATGTGTACCATTCACATTACTTTCTCCATATCCCTGCAACAAATAATTCTTAAAAAGCTTATACTTTTATTTACTTTATGCTAATCAGAAAAAATAGCAGAAATAGTCTAATTACTCGCTTCCTTGTAAGTAGAAGCGAAATAAGGGACAACTGTAGGTTAAAGTGATAGTCAAAAGCTGGTTGCTATGTCAATGAAGTTCCTTTGCCTATATGGATAGGAGTTGACAAGTTCCTGTATGAGAAAAGTATACGTTTTTCATTGCAGAAACCAAAAATAAGGAATGTCACAAAAACGACGAACTCCACGGAAAAATGTATATAACATAAATTGTGTGTTTAAATGTGCTCTACATTTTTTGTGTGATAAGTTTTTGTTCATATCTTACGGTTTAGCAGTTATTCAAAATTTAGTAAAATTCATTCAGAATAAAGTACTCTTCAGAGGCTATTCCCAGAAAATTCAAGATATGCATTTTATTAGTCAGGTAAATATGTTTAATATACGAAATTTTAATCAAAATCGTTAGAGCCATTTTTGAGAAAATCAAAATTTTCGAAAAAAGTTCCATGTAAAGGGTAGTTGGGGGTGGGGGGGAGTTTTCTCAAAATCCTCGTGTCGCATCCCTGGAAGATACTAAACTTAAATACCAAGTTTAGTATTTTACCGACTTTTCGTTTTTGAGTTATCGTGTTCACAGACACACGGACACACAAACACACACACACTCACACACACACACACACACACACACACACACACACACACACACACACACGGACCTCTTTGTGAAAATGCCTTTTTTTTTATATTGGGGACCCTAAAACATATATTTCCGGTGAAATCTCGGTATCGAATTTTTTGGTGAAGTGCAATACTTTCTCTATACACTATGTACATAGTGCGTATGGAGAAAGTAAAAATTAGCAGAAATAGTCTTATTAGTTGCTTCCTTGTAAGTAGAAGTGAAATATGGGAGTATCATAGGTTAAAGTGAAGTCAAAAGCTGGTTACTAGGTGACTGAAGTTCCTTTGTTTGTATGGAGACGAACTGACAAATTCCTGTATAAGAAAAGTGCGTTTTTCAAAGCTGAAATCAAAAAGAAGCAATATCTTAAAAAAAAATCAACTCTTCTAAAAAAATGTATATAACATAAATTTAAGTGGGTTTTAATGTGCTCTACATGTTTAGTGTGGTAAGTTTTTGTCCATTTAGCAGTTATTCAAAATTTCGTAAAATCATTCAGAATAAAGAAGTCTTTAGAGGCTATTCCCATAAAATTCAATATATACGTATGATTTGTCAGGTAAATATCTTTAATATACGACATTTTAATAAAAATCGTAAGAGACATTTTTGAGAAAATCAAAATTTTCGAAAAAAGTTCCATGTAAACGGTTGTTGGAGGAGGGGGGATTTTTTTGAAAATCTTCATGTCACTTCCTTAGAAGATACCAAACTTAAATACCAAGTTCAGTATGCTCCAAGGACGCGACACGAAGATTTTCAAGAAAGTCCTCCCATCCGCAACTACTCTTTACATGGAAAAAAAATAGAAACTTTTGATTTTCTCAAAAATGGCTCTAACGATTTTGATATCGCATATTAAAGATATTTACCAGAGAAATAAAATTTATATCTTGAATTTTCTGGAAATAGCCTCTGAAGGCTACTTTATTCTAGATGTTAGCCTCTGGTTCCCAAGATCGCGGGTTCAAACCCGGCGTAGGGTGATTATTTTCTCTTACGGGCGTAAGAGGTACTGGGTATCGAATTTTTGGGTGCAATACAATACCTTCCCTATACACTATATACATACTACGTGTAGAGAAAATAAAAACTGAAAAATTATAGAAGTTAGAAAAATCAATTAAGGTTTTCTTACTTCGACCTGGCAACGCAGAGCACTATAACGCATCTTATTCGCTGCAGAGTAGAACTCTTCCCACTTGAAAAACAAAACAAAAAAACATTATAGTCGTTTTGTCTTTAAGTACGCATGTGTGTTGCACACTTGGTTTGGAAAACGCCCCGTTTGACCCACGTCAAATAGGGACGCCCGACAACGCCCGGCCACTAATGCAGTAAGGAAGAAGGCCGCAATGCAGACGTACGAACAGGTAGCGGGAAGCCAAGAAGTTCTTCGGGCTAATTATCACTCTTGGTAAAGAGACCGTGAAATTCCCGCACAAAGGGACACACAATGCCATCTGTACCGAATGACGTCACAACAGAAGGAGATAGCAGAGTTGGCTTTTGATGTCTTCCCCCTCTTCCTTAGAGAGAGAGTGAATGGTGTTAGCGAATTCCTCCCGCCCACCCGCTTATCTGGCGCTCAGTAGGGCTGTACAGCGAGCACGGTCAAATGGGGCATATTCTCATGTGCAGCGGTCAAATGGCTATCCCTGCCCTCTAGCATTTCAGAGAAATTTTAAATATTTGCATAGAAGTGGAAACACATGGTATTCATGTTATGTTACGGATGCTGATATTAGAATTATAACAATAATCTGTCCCCTCTAGTGGTAACGTGTCAGCCTCATATTCAAGAGTGGGAATCTTGGTTAGGGTAAGTTATCCGGATAAGGTTTTTTCTTGGGTTTTCACCGAGAAGATAAATGTCCGATATCTCTAAGGATCTGGGCCCATTTGAGCATAATTTCACCTGTTTCATTCATATATCCATATGGTCTACCAGGTTAAACGACCTTAAACTCTATATACAGGGTGATTTGGGATAGGAGAACTCTCGCCTGTTCATATTTCAAAGTTACGAATGTAATTTTCAACAATACCAGCCTGCCATTGGCTGCTGATGATACCATTCCAGAACACAACACAAAAGCAAGAGCGTACCTTTCTGGTCAAATGGTTATTAGCTTTTCACATGTCCTTCGCACAACAGGCAGTATTTCTTTTCTAGTTCAAGCAGCACTTCTTTGCATGGACCTCAAAAGAAAAAATCTGATGTGTTCCATTCACATGACTTTCTCTACATCACTGCAACAAATTATTCTATTTACTTCATCTAATGGAGCAAAATTAGCAGAAATAGTCTTATTACTTCCTTCCTTGTTAGTAGAAGCGAAATAAGGGGGTACTATAGATTAAAGTGAAATCCAAGAGCTGGTTGCTATGTGACTGAAGTTCGTTTGTTTGTATGGACGCATGTTCACAAAGTCCTGTATGAGAAAAGTATAACTTTTTATAGCTGAAACCAAATACAAGGAATATCTAAAAAATAATCAACTTCACGAAAAAAATGTATATAACATGAATTGTGTGTTTTAGGGTGCTCTACATTTGTTGTGTGGTAAGTTTTTGTTCATCTTTTACGGTTTAGCAGTTATGCAAAATTCTGTAAAATTGACCAAGAATAAAGTAGTCTTCATAGACTATTCCCAGAAAATTCAAATTATACGTTTTATTTTTCAGGTAAATATCTTTAATATACGATATTTTAATTAGAATCGTTGGAGCCATTTTTTTAAAATAAAAATTTTCGAAAAAAGTTCCATGTAAAGAGTAGTTGGGGTGGGGGATTTTTCTCAAATTCTTCGTGTCGCATCCCTGGAGGATACTAAACTTAAATACCAAGTGTGGTATTTTACCTACTTTTCGTTTTTGAGTTATCGTGTTCACAGACACACGGACACACACACACACGGACCTTTTTCTGGAAATCCTTTTTTTGGATACAGGGGACCCTAAAACATATATTTCCGGTCAAATCTCGGTAGCGAATGTTTTCGTGGAGTGCAATACCTTCTCTATTCACTATGTATATGGCACGTATAGAGAAAGTAAAAAGAAAAACAGTTAAATCCATGACAGGAAACGAACCTATGACCTTCGGATCGTCACTTTTGGCGTTACATGGTCACAGGAGCAATTAACCTCTAGAGTAGGGTACATAACGCAAGAAGGAAATTAATCTTTGGACATTGTCGCACTGTAAGTAATGTAAAGTAATCAGTTCGAAATTTGAGAGAAGTTTTATTGCTCTAAATCTTGAGAGTGCGAATAACGAGTTGCTAAAAATCGATATTTCTGAACTCGCATATCAGTTTTAAAGACATCCCAAGCTAGGTTTTCTTCTGACTTTGATTTAACATCCACTTATCTGCATTTTAAAACCAATTTGTTTAACACCTTATAACTGCGTTATGTTTTGCCTAGAACTATGCATTTCTGCTCTCAAAATACTTATATTAGACATGTCTGTAATGTCTTAAATTATTTCGATGTGGTTCATCAACATTATATACAAGATGTTTACAGCTTGAGTGTGCAGACTTCAACGGTAACTTCCTGACGTTAAACTGATATATAACTTCATGTACCATTTTCCTCTTTAGTGCATAGTTGTATATAAAAAATCTGATGTGTTACACTCACATGACTTTCTCTAGCTGTTCTACAAGCTTCTTACATAAGACTATTCTTCTTTCTGCAACTTGGTACTCATTAGCACAATGTTCTTATTGCTTAGTTACTTATAAGTAGGAAAAAAATAAGGGAATACACTAGGCTAAAGCCATCGTCAAATGTTTTAAAAGCTGTCGTTATGCGATTGTCATTACAAATCCCTTCTTTTCTTGGCCAGGTGTAGAACAAAAGAAAACCGCACACTCTCGTCTGAGAAAAGTATAAGTACTTCACAACTGAAACCAATAACAATGAATATCTCGAAAACTATAAGCTCCACGACAAAAATGTATATGACATAACTTGTGTATTTTAACAAGACCTACATTTTTGTATAGTAAGTTTTTGTCTATCTCTTACGGTTTACTAGTTATGCAAAATTAAGCAAAATTCATCCAGAAAAAACAGGTCTTTAGAAGCTATTCCCAGAAAATTCAAGATACAAATATTATTTGTCAGCTAAATATCTTTAATACACGAAATTTTAATCAAAATCGTTAGAACCATTTTTGAGAAAATAAAATTTTTCGAAAAAAGTCCCAAGTAAAGGGCTGTTGGTGGTGGGGGGATTTTTCTCAAAATCTTCGTGTCGCATCCCTGGAAGATACTAAACTTAAATACCAAGTTTGGTACTTTACCGACTTTTCGTTTTTGAGTTATCGTGTCACAGACACACGGACACACACACAGACACGTGCCTTTTTGTGAAGATGCTTTTTGTGGATATTGGGGACCCTAAAACATATATTTCCGGTGAAATCTCGGTATCGAATTTTTGGGTGGAGTGCAATACCTTCTCTATACACTATGTACATACTGCGTATAGAGAAAGTAAAAATAAAATTGGTCAAATGTTTGAGTGTGATTATGTCACCATTATATCTGCAATTAGAATAGTGAGGTAGAGCTGCAAACGATGATCTGCGCTTTTACGATTTGTTGCTAAACTGATATTAACGAATTGGATTCCAGCGTGTCTACTGGAATAAAGTCGTGGTTATACGCTTGGCAACCACTCCACATTAGGCGTTGTGTTTATAGTGGAACGTCAGGAATGTTGGTAGTAATGTTGTGCCTTCTTGCACTACAGCTCCAGGCCAGTGTTTCAGATGCGTTAAATGCCTTCAGACTGAGGTAGTCTTTACAAATCAAGAGTATCTAGATATGCTTCTTGCTTATGGCAAATCTCAATCCTTTAGACTATTATTTCTGGGGAAATCTGAAGAGTAAAGGTACCATGACGAGGTAACTAACACGTGTGTTTGAAGCAGCCCTAGAGAATGGGCTGCTCTAACTAGGGTAGGCCAAAATGACTAAGAAAATGCGATACCTGCTTAGATTCTAAAGGAGCAAATTTTGAACATGTAAATGAGCATGTTATATTGTTCATATTGCAATTATTAAACTATTAATAAATTTGCGATTTAGCAAAGAAGTGGTTTCGGTTTAATTATTCTGTGATACATCTATTAGGGATTTCCATAATTCACATTTGAGTTTACCTTTTTTTTTTTGGGGGGGGGGGTAGCTTAACGTCCTTTAACCTACTTGGTCATATCGGACGATGAATGAAATTGGTGAAATGATGCTCAAATGATCTCGAGGACCATGGCGCTTAAAGTTACTCAATTATTCGTATTCAAAGGATAAGGGACAACCCAGAAAAAAAAAAAAAAAAAAAAAAAAAAAAAAAAAAAACAACTTATCCGAGTAACTCACCCTAAGCGAGATTCCAACTCACTACCTGTTGAACGACGCTACCACCACGCTACCCAGGCGGGTGCTTTATCTTTAATCATCAGACTAAATGTTATGCGTAGCCTCCTATGCAGCTTTTAGTTCAGGCCTTTTGAATAGGATCGAATAGCTTGAAAGAAAGTGCCACACCCCACCACTGACAGGCACATGGCGAACCGGATTTCAAGCACAAACCAAATCAAACATTCGGCTCTTAGGCCCTACTCTGTTGCAGATAGTATATTCAATAAGGTTCAATTATCTTCGTTCCTTTTAAGATAAGTGAAGTTCTTATTGGACTTTATTTGTCGTCATATTTGGATCTCTACGCACTCATACTCCTAACATCTTGTGTGTGCGTGTAAAGTTATAGGTCACTGTTGCAGTTTGGTTGCACTCTACCTGAGAAATACTTAGTGCACATAGGGTGTCACTGGGACACCCCTCCCCGCCCACAAGCATTGTCGGTCTTCATTTTAAAGGCCATACGATCAGTTCTTAACGCGCACCTTCTCTTTGGCGCTAGTTTATGGGTAAGGGAGGGGCGGGGTGAGGAAGAGGGGAACAGGCCGCCTGTATTTCTGGAGTGTTGTCAACCAAAGTAAGTCTCTTTTCTTTGAGGATCTCAGCCATTATGGTGAATATGTTATTTAATTTACAATAACTAGCTGAATTATTAAACGAATCACAGAGCATGTGCATGTTCTCTGGAATCTAGACAGAATGAAACCTTAGAATTGAAGCCATTAAGTATCACGAAGTAAAGGGTACTTACTACATGTCTCAATATTGCTGCCATGTTCTGCTTCCGAAATTCCACCAAACCTACCGCCGAGCCGAGCCGAGTGCCCAAGAAAATGTACAATTTATCTTCTCGACCGCGTATGCACAGTGTACATAATAAGTAAAAAATACAAACATTCGATACCGAAATTTCACCGGGAGATACGCGTTTTGAGACGCCTTGAATCAAAAAACAAAACAAATTTAAAAGTGAAGTGTGTGTGTATGTGTGTGTGGGTGTGGGTGAGAGTGTGTGTGTGAGAGTCTAACAGTCTCTCTGTGCCTATATCTCTGTGTGTGTTTGTGTGTATTTAAATTTAGTATCTCCCAATGATGCGACACGAAGACTTTAAAGAAAACCTTCTACCCCACTATCCTTTATATGAAAACATTTTCGAAAAGTTTAATTTTCTCAAAAATGACTCCAGCGTTTTTATTAAAATACTGTATATTAAATATATTTACATCATAAAAAAAATATATAATTTAAATCTCCTGGGAGCCTTTGAAGTCCTCTTCTTTCTGAATTGCTGTTGCTTAACTGGTAAACTGTAAGATATAGACAAAAATCTGATGTGTACCATTCACATGACTATGTCTACATCTCTGTAACAAATTGTAGTTAAAGAGCTTATGCTTCTATTTACTTCATGCTAATCGAGAAACATTAGCAGAAATAGTCTTATTATTTGCTTCCTTGTAAGAAGAAGCTAAAATGATAGCCAAAAGCTGGTTGTTATGTAACTGAAGTTCCTTTGTTTGTATGGGTAGGAATTAACAAATTGCTGTGTGAGAAAAGTATGTTTTTCAAAGCAGAAACGAAAAATTAAGAATATCTTAAAAATGGTCAACTCCACGAAAAAAATGTAAATGACATAAATTGTATGTTTTAAAGTGCTCGCACAATTCCGTAAAATTCGTCCAGAATAAAGTAGTCTTCAGAGGCCATTCCCAGAAAATTCAAGATTTGCATTTTATTTGTCAGGTAAATATCGCTAATATACGATATTTTAATCAAAATCATTAGAGCCATTTTTAAGAAAATCAAATTTTTTCGAAATGCTTTCCATGTAAGGGGTAGTTTGGGGTGGGAGGATTTTTCTCAAAATCTTCGTGTCGCATCCCTGGAAGATACAAAACTTAAATACCAAGTTTGGTATTTTACCGACTTTTCGTTTTTGAGTTATCGTGTTCACAGACACACGTACACACGGACACACACACGGACCTTTTTCTGAAAATGCTATTTTTGGATATAGGGGACCCTAAAACATATATTTCCGGTGAAATCTCGGTATCGAATTTTTGGGTGGAGTGGAATACCTTCTCTATCCCTATGTACATTGTACATACGGAGCTAGAGAAAGTAAAAAGTTACTACACAATAAATGTAGATAGATCTCTTCAAAACACACAGTTTATGACCTGTACATTTTTGTTGTAAAGTTAACTGTTTTCGATATATTTCTTACTATTGGTTTCAATTTTAAATACTTTTCTCATACAGGAAACCAACCGTGTTTCCTTTGTTTTACTCCGGGTCATGAAAAGAAGTGATTTTCAATAACAATTGACAGCTTTTAAAAGTTTTCACATCACTTTAGCATGGTGTATTCTCTTAGTTCATTTACTTATAAGGAATAAGACCATTCTGCTAATATTTATCTCGATTAGCATGAGTAAAAACAAAAATAATCTTTACTAAAATGTTCGCTTCTAGTCATGTAAATAGAACACATCATGTTTTTTAACTTGGCAAATTATAAGAACTGAAGCTATCCTGGCGACGTATTAATTCAAAATCTTCTCGGACTTCTAGCCAGGTAAAAACTTGGCTTGACACCAACGTTTCGAAGAAGTGCATCTTCCTCGTCTTCAGGTGAACTGATCTTCAGGGTTCAATTCACCCTGAAGACGAGGAAGATGCACTTCTTCGAAACGTTAGTGTCAAGCCAAGTTTTTACCTGGCTAGAAGCCCGAGAAGATTTTGAATTGGCAAATTATGTTAATAGTTTTGTTCTGGGTTTAATGAAGGTTACCTATACCTATACAAATATTTTAAATGAAATTTTATGTATTCTGTAAATAATCATAATAATAACAATGATAATATAAAAATTGTAATTACTCCATAACTAAAAATTTAAATTCAAAATTTCTGATGTGTTACACTCACGTGACTTTCTCCTCCCATTTTTCAATAAATTAGTTTTAAAAGACTTAACTTTCTGCATACTTCTACACGTACCTGAAGATGGAGGGTAGGCGGGGATTTGGACCCCTCTAATTGTCAGCACGCTCTTTTACCACCTTCAATTTCAAAGTAATACTTAGGATTCAAATTTTGAATGTTACACCTCTTTTGGAAAGGCATATTTTATGACAAAATTGTTGGCTACATTGACACGAGGTCATCGGCATATTGATCTCGAAGCTTGAGCCACGATATTTACTTTCTCTAGTACATATATACAGCGTATATAGTAGCTAGAAAAGGTATTGTATTCCACCAAAAATACATCTTTTGAAACCGCTGAATCTAAAATGAACTACTTTCTCCACTTTATATATGGCAAATAGGTAGGGAAGGTATTGCATTCCATCTACAATTTTGATTTCGAGAACTGACTAGAAATATACGTTTTAGGGAGCCTTGAATCCTAATGAAGCATTATTGGAAAGAGGTGAGTGTATGTGAACAGAATAATTCAAAAACGAAAAGTCAATTAAATACTGAACATGATAATTAAGGATGCCACACGACTATTTTCAAGAAAATCAGGCAAATTAAGCATCTTTATCTTCAGTAATAAAAAGCTTTGACTGTCCTTGGAACTCATCGGTTATGCTTCGCATGCAAGAGAGAAAATCGAGAAGTTTGTTTTAGTGACCTCGCTCTTTACGTCTCGCCCCGGGAATATTCCCATTATAGCACATCTATCAGTCATGCTACTCTCGCCTGAGAAGACAGGCTACATTTATTGCGAAAAGTTTAAGTTTTATCACAAACAGTCCATTTTATGCAGTAACAATAAGCTGAAAAACGTCACTGATTAGGAATAAATCCTTCGTTATTTATAAATTTAATAGAAATTGTTCTTCACAAATTTAACGAGATTCATGAAGGAATGATTAAGTGTATTTATTGACATAACAATATCATATATAGAATTTCAATAATCGCACGGGTCCACAGACCATACGTGGTTTTGTAATACACACTAAAAAGCAGCATTAAAACAACAACAAAGAATTAAAAGAATAAACCCAAAAATAAAAATACAAAGATATTCAAATGTAGCAATTTAAATTTACAGCACAGAGTACACCTTCATAAATGTACCCTTTTATAATAGATAATTACACTTAAAAGAAATATGTATACAATACATAAAACCATAACACAACAGTGACCTAAGTATAACATAACTATATTTATATGTAAAACATTGTAATCACTTTTGTTTAGTTGTTCTTATCCCTCCCCCCTTCTCTATTGGCAGCCTCCTCAGATCTCAACTGTCCTGCCCTAAGTATAAATTTACCTAGCCCGTCCACGTCTTCCGTGTCTGCCAGTAGCGTCCAACATGCTTGCGAGCCTACAGGATACACTCGTGAAAACTAATAATGTACTAATGTCTTTAATAGGCCACAGTATTGAGCTTGCAAATAGACATGAGTACTGCCTACATGATGCGCAGTGGCATGAACTGATCCTGGCAAGTTGCAACTATGTAGAGAGTCGGTCCAGCACCATGATAACGTGAGTATCGTTCCTCGTGACGCATAGCAGAGATAAAACTAGACTAAACAATGCCACCTGTAAATTACAGGGAAGAGTCTTGCATAGCTAAACACGAGAAGTGATTGCTAATGTGTCTCAATTTATGATGAGAGAGGCTGCAGAGGGGATTATTATTAAATCCAAGTCTACACAGAAACGTATCGCAGCCACTGTTGTGTCGTTTAGTTCGGTCCGTAGAATTAAATCTGAATCAGAACGTATTAGGCGAATGCGTGTCTTTCTGAAAACTTCGTATCTATACTATGCTAATCGAGATGAATAATAACAGAAATTGTCTTATTACTTGCTTCATTGTTAGTAAAAGGGAAATAAAGGAATACACTAAAGTGATAGTCAAATATTTTAAAAATAATCGTCATGGGAAACAATTAAATTCTTTTATCTTAGCCTGTCTAGTAGTAAAACAAGAGGTATGAAACAAAAGATGACTTCCCGTTTAAGCAGTTTAACATTGAAACCATTGACAAGGAATATCGTGGAAACGGTTAGTTCTAAAAATGTATATGACATAATTTTGTACAGTAAGTTTTTGTCGACTGGTTTACCAGTTATACAAAGTCATCCAGAATAAAGAGGTCTAAAGAGGCTGTTCCTAGAAAACTCAACATATACATTTCATGTGTCATGAAAATATCTTAAACATATGGTATTTTAATCAAAACTGTTAGTCAATTTTGTGAAAAATAAAAAACTTCGAAAAATGTTACATACAAAGGGTAGTTAAGGGGTAGCGATTTTCTTGAAAATCTTTGTGTTGTATCTTTTGAGGATACTGAACTTAAATATCAACTTAACTATTTAACGGACTGACAAGCACGATAGTTTTTTCAAGAATACATTTTTCTTGGATTTTGAATTCACGGAGTCTCAAAGTCTGTATTTCTGGCGAAATCTCGGTATCAAATTTTTGGATGGAATACAACCTTCTCTATTTACATACGTACTTGAGAAAATAATTATGGAGAATATTATACAATTTTTGTCAATATAAATGCACGTATATTTTGGATATTTTATACACACAAAACGATGCTTACTAATGATATGGATAAATTTGCTGTGTCATCCCAGTTCTCCTGTGTGTACTGCATGGCTAACGCTTCAAATCTCCGCCTTTTCTCCCCACTCCATATACTGCGCAACTTATGCTCTCTTCTGTTTGCAAGGATAATACATGTATTTTAAACTGCATACCTACAGAATGCCTAAATAGGATAGCAGATAGATTAATAAAGATAATAAAGATTAATTGTCACTGACACAAAATACATCATAATTTCTGCAGCTTAATTAGACAAGGTAGTCTAAAAAACGGAAATTACACCTTAAGAGAGTTGAATTACCACTGCTCTTAAAGTATTCAATGATTTTCCAAAAATATGTACGATTTATTCTATAAATCATGACAATTATTTCGAGGGGTTGTTTGCATTAATAGCTTATGTGTTTGAGTCTATGAAAAGTATATAATTCAGCAGAAGATTAATAAAAACTTTGTCTTAAAACATGTGAATTTATTTAACTACCATTTTCTCTGATATAGCTTGCAATACATAATTACACTTTTGCATGCTTTTTCTTTATAATGAGCTTTCATATGAACCTCAATTATTTAGCTGTAATACAATTTTAGTATAAATTAAAAAAACAAACATATTTTCAATTTCAAAAAAGTAAGAATGTGTAAAATTTGAGCGTTTTTGCTTTCTTGATATAATCAATATATAATATAGCATCACAATTTTGGTCCAGAAAGTTTAACTATGTGTTGTATATATGTGCTGAAAATTTCAGCTTTCCAGGTCTCATACTTTCTAAGAAAAAGGTATATAAGTATCCATAAAAGCTGTTTTGGAAAAACTGAATTATATTTAAATTGATTAAAATCCTCCTAACCGCCTAAAAGTATACATTTTCTGAAACTATAAATAATAGAGATTTTATTAGTGTCTAAAACAACAAAATCCTTTTTAACCATTTCAGAGCGTTTTGTCTCCTTAATAAAATATTTAATCTGAAATTGGAAGGGTGGTTTATGAGGCACAAATGCACTCGAAACATAAAGCTATGTCTACATTATATACTTATGCTTACCACGACAGCTCTACACGTTCACCATGTACACCCCTGTGTGTTTATCACTGTTCTCCACCTTCTGTCCTACAATAGTTGAAATTAGACTGGCAATTTGAGCCTCCCCGGATTTCCGCCCGGCCCTTCAAGAGGCACAAGGGCCTTTCTGATAGGTCGTCGTCTTATTTAAACCGTGATAAGACGCAACAGGGAAATAAACAGCTTTGTACAAGGAAATGTGTTAGCAGGTGAGCCATGGACTTTAGAAACATATTACTCGTATTTATTATACACTTTTTCGTTTCTTATGTTTTCTGCAAAGCTTTGGGTTATTTTATATCTTTCAAACTTTCGTGATTTTGTTTTCATGGGGCCGCTCTTCATAATAGCAGCTCTTCAACACTGCGCCTCACCCATGACTTATGTCCTGGAGCGAGATGGGGGACGCAGCGGCCGGGCGGTAGGCCAAGGTTCCTTGTGAGCTGTCATGCCATGGAGTTATCTAGTTACAGTAGAACAGACAAAACACACAGGTCCTTTAGTTACTAATATTGAACGTAGTAAATTCAAATTTACACCATATCAGTAGGATCAGAAAAGTGAGTCAAAGAAACACTATCGAAAAAATCTGATGTGTTCCATTCACATGACTTTCTCTATATCTCTGTAACTTATTATTGTTAATAAGCTTATCTTTTATTTATTTCATGCTAATCGAGAAGAATTAGCAGAAATAGTCTTACTTCTTGCTTTATTGTAAGTAAGCGAAATAAGGGAGTACCATAGGTTAAAGTGAAAGCCAAAAGCTGGTTGCTATGTGACTGATGTTCCTTTGTTTGTATTGACAGGAGTTGACAAATTCCTGTATGAGAAAAGTATAAGTTTTTCAAAACTGACACCAAGAAAAAGGAATATCTCAAAAACGATCAACTCCACGAAAAAAAATGCATATAACATAAATTGTGTGTTTTATCGTGCTCTACATTTTTTGTGGTTTAAGTTTTTGTCCATCTCTTACGGTTTAGTGGTTATGAAAAAATCATCCAGAATAAAGTAGTCTTCAGGGGCTATTCCCAGAAAATTCAAAATATACATTTTATTTGTCAGGTAAAGAACTTTGGTATACGATATTTTAATCAAAATCGTTAGAGCCATTTTTTAGAAAATAAAAATTTTCGAAAAAAGTTCCATGTAAAGGGTATTTTGGTGTGGGGGAATTTTTCTCAAAATCTTCGTGTTGCATCCCAGGAAGATACTAAATTTAAATACCACGTTTGGTATTTTACTGACTTTTCGTTTTTGAGTTATCGTGTTCACAGACACACACACACACACACACGGACCTTTTTGTGAAAATGCTTTTTTTTGATATTGGGGACCCTAAAACATATATTTCCGGTGAAATCTCGGTATCGAATTTTTTGGTGGAGTAAAAATCTGATGTGTTCCATTCACGTGACTTTCTCTATACATCTGTAACAAATTATTGTTAAAAAGCTTATTCTTCCATCTACTTCATGCTAATTCAGATAAAAATTAACAGAAATGCTTTCTTGTAAATAGAAGAGAAATAATGGAATACACTACGCTAAAACGATGGTCAAAATTTTTAAACGCAGGTTGCCATGTCCGTTTCCTTGCATTCCACGAGATGACAGATCCCGTATGTGAAAAATAAAAGTATTTTGCAGCTGAAACCAATAACAAGGAATATCTCAAAAATGCTCAACTTCACGAAACAATGTATATGACAAAAATTGTTTTTTTCAACGAGCTCTACATTTTTTGTATCGTAAGTTTTTTGTCTATCTCTTACAGTTTACTAGTTATGCAAAGTTTATGCAGAATAAAGAGGTCTTCGGTGGCTATTATCAGAAAATTCAAGATATACATTTTATTTGTTGTGTAAGAATCTAAATATAAGTGTTTTTAAACAAAATCATTGCAGCAAATCTAAATTTTCGAAAAATATTCCAAGTAAAGGGTAGTTTGGGGTGGGGTGATTTTTATCAAAATCTTCGTAGTATTTGATATTTTACCAACTTTTCGTTTTTGAGTTATCGTGTTCATAGATACATAGACTACACAGGGACCTTTTTCTAAAAATGCTTCTTTTTTGGATTCGGGGACCCTAAAACGTCTATTTTTGGTGAAATCTCGGTATCGAATTTTTGGGTGCAATACGTCTTCCCTGGCTGCCTCCGTGGTCGAGTGGTCAGTTCGATTCCCGGCTGGGGCGGGGAATTTTTCTTTAGCCAGATTTATTCCCTATCCCCCACAGAGTCTGGAAGTATGTATGTGAGAGTGAATGTGTGTGTATTTGAGAAAAATAAAATGATTTAAACCAACGTAAAGAACCTACAGACAGCGAATTGTTTCAAATGCAAAGCCCCCGATATGGCCTTAGATGTTAAAGGGGGTTATATAAATGAAACAATTAAAAAAAAAAGTCTTCTCTGTACACTATGTACATAGTATACGTGTAGAGAAAGTAAAACTATTGTTAAGTACAAGGCTATGACCTCTTCCCTGAATGCAGCCATGGAAACATCAAACAGAGATGATGCAGAGTTAACTCGGTGTGAAAGCTGCAGTTTCTGGGCTCGTTGCCAGCTGCCAGTATAGTGGCTGGCCTCTTTCATTATTCATGACTTTTATTTGGTTATAGTTACAATGCTTGTTTCTCTTTCCCAAACATGGCAAAATGCAACTCCACGTTTTTAAAGTCCACATTACCATAAAAGACACCATTCTGATATAAAACAAAGTTAAATCTAAATGACAACCACTGCGTTCGGGGAAAACATTGACATACAAAAGCTAAAATAGTCCACCTATGTACAAAGTGAAAGGATTTTAAAAACTATATGAGATGTTATAAATCATTTATATGAGTATTTGTCCTGAACTACATAGGGAAAGGTAGGACTACATGGTCATCCATCTACCGCTTACATGTTAGTGTCATACAAAACACTGTATTTGGTTCATGTTTGTCGAGTGTGACCACTACCGAAGTTTGCTTCTTAGAAAGGAGGCACTATGTTCGTCTTTGCCTCTTGTTTAGTGATTACCTTCCTCTTCTTTCAACCGAGCGGGATGGCTCAGACGATTTTGTTTCTGATTCGCCTTTTGGAGGTCATGGGTTCGATCCCTCTGGCAGGCCTACCTGCCCCCGAGTGTTTTCCGCGTTTCTTCGGGCAACAAGCAATTTTTAGATATGTCCATTACATCCCCCATATTTTTCGGTCCACCATTTCCGGTTACCACCATTCCCTAATCATCTCTTTCATGGTTGAAGGACCGAACAATGGTGTTCGGCAGCTTGCGGCTGGATGGTGATTTGCGTACTGAAAACGGTTGTCCTGGTTCTGATGTTGGGAACACTCACTATAGACCCGTCTTCCGATTCCAGGGCTCTCTCAGGGTGGCGTCGGAAGCGTTTCAAATGTAACCGATAGGGACTCCATTCATGTTTGCGCCCGTCGCATCTGGATCTGATCGTACACTCTCCTCATCCCTCCCTCCTCAGGGTCATATTAGTGGCAAGGGCTACAATGACCTAAGTCCGGTGTCCTAACCCAGGGTCCTGGGGCCCCCACAAGTGAGGAATCCTAAGCCTAAACCCTCTCTCTCGCCTTAGTATATTAACTCAGCCAAAGATAGAAGTCCTGTACGACTTTCGCACATATTAAATCAAGCTCAGGGATGTTTGCCACAAACTCGCTTCATTGTTCCTATGTATGGCAAATAAATACAAATTATTAGGCTGTCTATGTATGGGTGCGTATATAAATATATAAACTACAACTTCCCTACCCAAAATGTGTTTTTATAAACACACAAATAAATTAATGAAACTACTTTTACAAAAAAAAATCTGATGCGTTCCAGTCACATGACGTTACCACCTATTCTTCAATATCTTATTCTTACAAAAGCTTATTCTGTGTATACTCCATGATAACCAATACGAACATTAACAGAAATAGTCTTATTACTTATTTCCTTATAGTACGACGGGATACTAAAGCTAATCGCTAAGAAATGACATTGAATTTCCTCTTCTTTGCGTCGTCAGGTGTAAACAAAAACAAAAATCTGATGTAATCCATTCACATGACTTTCTCTACATCTCTGCAACAAATTATAGTTAAAAAGCTTATGTTTCTATTTATTTCATCCTAATCGACAAAAAAATTAGCAGAAATAGTATTCTTACCTGCTTCCTTATAAGTAGAAGAGAAATAAGGGGGTACCATAGGTTAAAGCTGGTTGCTATGTCACTGAAGTTCCTTTATTTGTATGGACAAGAGTTGACAAATTCCTGTATGAGAAAAGTTTAAGTTTTCCGAACCTGAAAACAAAAACAAGGAATATCTCAAAAACGATCAACTCCACGAAAAAAATCTGATGTGTACCATTCACATGACTTTCTCCATATCCCTGCAACAAATAATTCTTAAATAGCTTATAATTCTATTTACTTTATGCTAATCAGATAAAAAAATTAACAGAAATTTCTCGCATCCTTGTAAGTAGAAACGAAATAAGGGACAATCGTAGGTTAAAGTGATAGTCAAAAGCTGGTTGCTATGTCAATGAAGTTCCTTTGTTTATATGGATAGGAGTTGACAAGTTCCAGTATGAGAAAAGTATACGTTTTTCATAGCAGAAACCAAAACTAAGGAATGTCACAAAAACGACGAACTCCACGAAAGAAATGTATATAACATAAATTGTGTGTTTTAATGTGCTCTACATTTCTTGTGTAGTAAGTGTTTGTCCATCTCTTACGGTTTAGCAGTCATTCAAAATTTAGTAAAATTCATCCAGAATAAACTACTCTTCAGAGGCTATTCCCAGAAAATTCAAGATATACATTTCATTTGTCAGGTAAATGTGTTTAATATCCGAAATTTTAATCAAAATCGTTAGAGCCATTTTTGAGAAAATCAAAATTTTCGAAAAAAGTTCCATGTAAAGGATAGTTGGGGGTGGGGGGATTTTTCTCAAAATCTTCGTGTCGCATCCCTGGAAGTTACTAAACTTAAATACCAAGTTTGGTATTTTACCGACTTTTCGTTTTTGAGTTATCGTGTTCACGGACACACGGACACACACACACACGGACCTTTTTGTGAAAATGCTTTTTTTTGGATATTGGGGATCCTAAAACATATATTTCCGGTGAAACCTTGGTATCGAATTTTTGGTGGAGTGCAATACTTTCTCTATACACTATGTACATAGTGCGTATGGAGAAAGTAAAAATGTATACAACATAAATTGTGTTTTAATGTGCTCTACATTTTTGTGTGATAAGTGTTTGTCTATCTCTTACAGTTTAGCAGTTATCCAAAATTCCGAAAAATTCACTCAGAATAAAGTAGTCTTCAGAGGCTATTCCCAGAAAATTCAAAATATGCATTTTATTTGTCAGGTAAATGTATTTAATATACGATATTTTAATCAAAATCGTTAGATATTTTTTTTAGAAAATTAAAATTTTTGAATAAAGTTCCATGTGAAGGGTAGTTTGGGGCGGGAGGGGGGGTTCTCAAAATCTTCGTGTCGCATCCCTGGAAGATACTAAACTTAAATACCAAGCTTGGTATTTTACCGACTTTTCGTTTTTGAGTTATCGTGTTCACAAACACATGGCCACACGGACACACACACACGGACCTTTTTCTGAAAATACTTTTTTTTGGATACAGGGGACCCTAAAACATATATTTCCGGTGAAATCCAGGTATCGAAGTTTTTGGTAGAGTGCAATACCTTCTCTATACACTATGTACATAGTACGTATAAAGAAAGTAGAAAAGAAACAATGACGGCTTCCCATTTGAGAATAGGTATACTTAAGTATTGGAAATGAAATGGTGTTTTATTTATGGACGCTCTTTAACTGCTTTGGTTCTCAGTGTCCCAATCTATATTGGGCGTGAAAGGCCGCTTAATTTTGCTCAGAGGCCTCTCTATCAGGTTTGAGGTTCTTTTACGTGCCAAAAATCTACGACACGGGACCCACGGCTTTACTTCCCTTTCGAAGGAAGCCATGATAAAGATTTTACGCCTGAAAATACCCAACGCCCTCCGCCGGTTTTGAACCCGCGATCTTGGGTGTATGAAGGTAGCATGGTAACCATTACACCACGGAGGGCGACTTAGGTATTGGAACATCTAAGCCAATGACAATGAGTACCTCTATAAAGAGATCTTGGATTCTGTATTTGAAGCAGATCTGTCACCCTCCGTGGTGTAATAGTCACACGCACACCGCGCGCGCGCACAGATACAACCTTCCTTTCTAGTTTCTCTACTTCGTACAATAGATACCGCGATATCACTGAAAATACACATTTTAAAGCCCACCTGTATCCAAAAAGAAAGGGGAAAAAACAACACGTGCTCAAAAACAAAAATTCGGTTAAATACAAAAAATCCAGCATCTTTCTAGGATGCGAAACAAAGATTTTGAAGAAAATCGTTCTCCTCCAACCAACACATTAAGTGAAAAAAAATTCGAAAATGTTTCTATTTTATCAAATTGTCTCTAACGATTTTGATTTAAACACCCTGTATCAAGCATACTTCATAATATATTTATTAAATGTATATCTTGAATTTTTTTGGCGAATAGCGTCTAAAGTACTCTTCATTCTGGATGATTTGTCCATAACTCGTAATCCGCAATGAATTTTACAAAATATGCAGATCAGGTTAAAACACACAATTTTCCATGCACATTCTCTGTAGAGTTAATGATTTCCGAGATGTTCCATGTTATTATTCTCAATTTTAAAATAGGTACTTTATTTTTCTGAAACAGGAATTCGTTATCTGTATTTCATTTGTTTTACTCCTGGACACGCAAAGAAAGTAAAATTACAATGTTAATGGCATAGCGACAGCTTTTAAAAGACTAAACTATTGCTTTAGTCGATTGCCGCATTTCTTTTCTACGTGTAAGAAACTAAGTAATAACATTACTTAGCATGAAGTAGATAAAATTATACGAATAGCTTGTTTGCAGAATAGTTGGAAAGTCATGAGAATTGAACACGTTTAGCACACAAAAGACATACGAGAGTCTCGGAGATCCATTGAAATCTCGATATAATATTTATGGATATATTACGTTATGCTTGGCAATATTACCTTGCGCTTGAGGTAGAGGAAATGGCAATGATAAAGCCACACCCATTAGTGAAGAGGCAGTTAACAGAAAGAGCAGTTTCCACCTGCAGTATGCTATGTTTGAGTTAGGCTGCCTGATGGTCCCATGTAAACAGCTCTGTATGACATGATGAATTACAGCTTCTGCTGATGGACTTGGGAGAAAACATCCCAAGGCTATACATCTCAGTTACATGATGTACATCTTATGACCACCATGTATCAGCGTCGGAATGCACACGTCCACCTGTCTATTGTGTCCGTGACAAGTGGCCGGAGAAAATGACGGTCGCCCTGACTAGGCATCCCTTGTATGCCAAATCCACCTAGGTACACTGCTTCGCAAACATTTTGTTCAGGGAAATTGAAACTTAGTTTTATGTATATCCTATCAAGAAAGTACTGGGAACTGATCATTTAAAAATTATGTTTAGAAGGGGATTCGAAATTATTGTTGTCGCTAAGTTGGTACAACTTTCCTCTATTCCCACGCGGAGTTTGATCGTGATCTGTCATCTAGTTTGTTTACAGTACGCCATTTTCTTAGTTCATCTCAAAGGTGGCTTGCGATTTTACGATGGATACGAATATTGAACAAAGACTCTGGCACAAATTTTGCATTCCAAATGGTATTTCGTGTGCCGAATCGCTGAAAATGTTACAGAGAGCTTACTGTGAATTGCCTTTATTAAAAACTCGTGCATATGTGTCGTACAGTGCATTCAAAAGTGGCCGAGATGTGGTGGAAGATCTGCCTTGCTCTGGTCGGCCATCAACGTTTCAACTAAACTGAACTTCGCTAAAGTGAAGAAAAGACCCCAATTCTTATAGCAGCATGAATAAAGTTACTAATGTTTTATTCAACAAAACTGTATCCATGATAACGGTAAAAAAAAGAAAAGAAAACCAATCTGCATTGCTTGTCTAGTATGTCACTTCTTTTGGTATTATCCTATTTGAAATTTTATGATATTTATAGCACTTTAAAATTTGAAGTTGCTTTTGAAAGTGTTTTCTCTCTACCTACTGTATACTACAGTGCCTAGAGATATTAAAGTGAATGTAACACAAGGGTTATATTAAATGTTGTACACGAATTAATCTTATAAAGCTTTACTTAATGTTATCTCTGTAAATAACTCATGTTTTGGCTTTAAACCGTGAGACATCCCCTTTTTTGGAAACTCCTAGTGTTGTTGTTGTTAGGAAGACTAACTATGCAGCAGGAAGGAACCCTCCCCCAACACACATACAGTTTACTTTAAAATTTACCTTTATGCCACAGCACTAAAAGTACATCTGTATGTTTTCATTAATTTTTCGTTTAAACTCGTACACATCCTGATGCTAAGTGCTTTTTTTGTTTTGTTTTTTTCCACCCCCGGAAACCGCTTAACGGGAGTTTAAAAATTCAACAACTGCTTGTACATGCACCATACAGTCCTGACCATCAGCCATTTGTTGAGAATCAGAAATAAAACATGAACTGCTTCCTGTACAGTAACTGTAACCCTTCCTGGATAAACTACGTGAGTAAACGGGATTAATACACACAGCTGAAAAATCACTTTCTAGCTTCAGAGAAAAATAGTTTTTACTTTCTCTACACGTAGTATGTACAATGTGTACAGGGGAAATATTGTATTCCGCACAGAAATTAGATACCAAGATTTCACGAAAAATAAATTTTTGAGACCCCCTAAAACCCCCCAAAAACAGTTTTACAAAAATGCCAGTGTATATGTGTGTATGTCAGCATGGCTCAAAAACGAAAATCCAGTTAAATACCATACTAATTACTTCAAGGATACGACACGAAGATTTTATATAAAATCTTCCCACCCTCAATTACCCTTTACATGGACAAAATTTTGAAAATTTTGATTTTCTCAAAAATGGCAATAACGATTTTAATTAAACTACCACATATTAAAGATATATAAAATGTATATCATGAGTTTTGTGGGAATAGCCTCTGAAGACCTCTTCATTCTGAATGGATTTTGCATAAGAGGTAAACCGAAGGAGATAGACAAAAGTGTACTACACAAAAAAATCTGATGTGTTCCATTCACATGACTTTCTCTATATCTCTGCAATAAATTATTTTTAAAAAGCTTATGTTTCTACTTCCTGCTAATCGAGAAAAAATTAGCAGAAATAGTCTTATTTCTTGCTTCCTTGTAAGTAGAAGCAAAATAAGGGAGTGCCATAGGCTAAAGTGTTAGTCAAAAGCTGGTTGCTATGTGACTGAAGTTCCTTTGTTTGGATGGACACGAGTTCACAAAGTCCTGTATGAGAAAAATATAAGTTTTTCTAGCCTAAACCAAAAACAAGGAATATCTAAATAAAAACAATCAACTCCACGACAAAAATGTATAGAACATAAATTGTGTGTTTTAACGTGCTCTACATTTCTTATGTGGTAAGTTTTTGTCTCTCTCTTACGGTTTAGCACATAATGCAAAATTCCATAAAATTCACTCAGAATAAAGTAGCCTTCAGAGGCTATTACCTGAAAATTCAAAATATACATTTGATTTATCAGGTAAATATCTTTAATATACGATATTTTAATCAAAATCGTTTGAGCCATTTTTTAGAAAATCAAAATTTTCGAAAAAATTTCTATGTAAAGGGTAGTTTGTGGTGGGGGGATTTTTCTAAAAATCTTCGTGTCAAATCCCTGGAAGATACTAAACTTACATACCAAGTTTGGTATTTTACCGACTTTTCGTTTTTGAGTTATCGTGTTCGCAAACACACGGACACACACACGCACACACACACACACACACGGACCATTTTCTGAAAATACTTTTTTTTGGATACAGGGGACCCTAAAACATATATTTCCGGTGAAATCTCGGTGTTGAATTTTTTGGTGGAGTGCAATACCTTCTCTATACACTATGTACATAGTGCGTATAGAGAAAGTAAAAACGTAGATCCCGTTAAAACACACAATTTATGTGTATTATTTCTTGTGGAGTTTAAGATTTCCGAGATATTCCCTGTCATTGGTTTCAGCTTTAAAATGTACTTTTCTCATACGGGAATTTGCCTACTCCTATGCATACAACCAAAGACAATTCATACACATAGCAACCATCTTTTTAAAGATTTGACTCTCACATTTTAACTAGTTAACTAGTTTTTACATATTTCTGATGTGTTCACATGACTTTCTCTGAAAACACGCTTCTTACAAAGGATTATTCTTATATCTACTTCATGCTAATCGATATAAACTTTAGCAGAATAGTCTTATTATATAGAAAGTAGAAGGGCACTACGGCAATACACTAGACTAAAGCGATAATTAAATGTTTTAACGGACTTTTCGCCTTGAGTTATGTTGTGCACACATACACAACACAAAAATAGAGAGAGCAGAAAGATGGACACTGACATTTTTCTATCAATTTTCTATTTTTTATTTTTTTTTTGATTCAGGAAGTCTCAAAATATATTCTCGGGGGAATTTCGGTTTCGAATTTTTGTATGGAATACAATAGCTTCTCTAGTCATTGTTTACAGTTTACATACTTACCAGAGAAAGTAAAAAACGAACACAAGTAACCTTCTATACTGTAGAAATTATAGCAAGAGGAATGTAGAAGAATATAAAAGGCTGGCTGAACGTTTTTGTTTTGTTTTACTTTCTCGACACGTTCTATGTACATAGTGTATAGAGAAGGTATTGAATTGCACCCAAATATTCGATACCGAGATTTCACAGGAAATACACGTTTTGAGACCTCCTGAAATTAGAAACATGTCCGTGTCTGTGTGTATGTGTGCGTGTGTGTGTCTGTGGGTGCATAGCGCAAAAATGAAAAGACCGTTAAATACCAAACTTGGTATTTAAGTTCAGTATCTTAAAAAATGTTGATTTTCTCAAAAATACCTCTAACGACTTCGATTAAAATCTCTTATATTTAAGGTATTTACATGACAAATAAAATGTATATCTTCAATTTTCTAGTAATATCTTCTGAAGACATGTTTATTCTGAATGAATTATGCGGTATTTTGCATAACTGGTATCCGTTGGAGGTAGGCAAAGCGTTATGGAACAAAAAATGTAGATCTCGTTAAAACACACAATTTCTGATACACGCATTTTTTCCCTGGAGTTGACTGTTTTTGAGATATTTCTTGTTATTAGTTTCAGCTTTAAAATACTTACATTTTCTCATACGGGAATTTGTCAACTCCTGTCCATACAAACAAAGCTACTTCAATCAAATAGCAACCTGGTTTTGACTGTTACTTTAACCTACTTCGTTTCTGCTTACAAGGAAGCAGGTAATAAGACATTTTCTGCTTTCTTTTTTCTCGATTAGCATTAAGTAAATAGAAGAATAAGCTTTTTAACAATAATTTATCGTAGAGATGCAGAGAGATTCTTGTGAATGGAATACATCAACTTTTTTTGGGATAGTATTTAACGCCCGCTTTTACTACTTATGGCACCGCAGGCGATGACACTATGGGGATGGAGCACCGGAGGAATGTAATGGAGGGGGGGTAAACGGAGAACCTGGAGATGCGCCGCTTTGTCCATTACAAATATCGCATGCGGTCGCTTAGGAACAAACCCGGGCCGTCTAGGGGAGAGGTGAGTGGTCTAACCACTCGGCCACGGGGCGGTCTTAAGCCGTGAGGTATATGCTTGATTGTCCTTGAGTTTTGGAACACTCCAAGATCACAGCTACATTTGACAGTAACGAACAGTTGTAGATTTCTTTTCCATGTAACAGTTCTTCCCTATCCGTTTACATTCCTCGCTGTGGTGGTTTACCACAGTTCAAAGGTTCATTTAGGGTTTCATTAATTCCTTAATTTTGACGAGGAATCTTCAAAGAAAAGAGCCTTTATCCGCTCGCCACAAGGAAAATGTTTGCCCAGAGCTTTTAAACAGATTTAGTATTCATCCGGCAGATTGGATTCCACAAGCAAGTTTCCCCAAATCCAAAATATGAAAAGGCCATTCACTTAATTTCAGAAGGGCGCGGCATTAAGCTCTGAACAAAGAAAGAAAGCAGAACTAATTTTCTGTGCGGGTCAGGTTTGTGAAACTCGAGAGGTGCCTTTTCCTTGCGACGTTTTAATCAAAGAAACAGGACAGCGTAATGATGTGACAAGTAAAACTTAATGTGCTGAATAATTATTCACCAAAAAAGAACCTTAGTGCTTTTACTCTCTCTACCAACTATTGTGGGCATAAATAGTACGTGGAGAAGGTATTATGTTGCACACAACACAGAAATTTCACCAGAAATGCATGTTTTGAGAGCTCACTTTATTTAGCAAGTATGTACACAAGAGCTAGAGAATAAACTGTATTCCAGCAAAAAATTTGGTAGAGATCACGCTGGAAATATGGTTTCGGGTCCCCTGAATCAGAAAAATAATTTTAGAACAAGCTCCGTGTATAGGCGCGCGCGCGCGCGTGTGTGTGTGTGTGTATGTGTGTGTGTGTGTGTAACTGTGGACAGCATAGTTTAAAAAACGAAAAGACAGTTAAATACCAAACTTGTTATTTTTGCTTACTATCTTCCAAGGATAAGACTGGAAGATTTTCAATAAAATCGCCTCATAAGAGAAAAGTATAAGTATTTTAAAGCTGAAACTAATAACAAGGAATATCACAAAAATGGCCCACACCACGAAAAAGTGTATAAACATAAATTGTGTATTTTAACGAGCTCTACAATTTTTGTATGGTAAGTTTTTGCCTATCTTTTACGGTTTACCAGTTATACATAATTCCGCAAAATTCATCCGGAATAAACATGTCTTCAGAGTATTTCCAGAAAATGTAATATATATATTTTATTTGTCACATGAATGCCTTATATATAAAAGATTTTAATCAAAATCATTACAGCCATTTTTGAAAAAATGAAACAAAATTGAAAAATATTCCATGTAAAGGGTAATTGGGGGGGCGGAGTTTCTTGAAAATCTTCGTGCCGCATCCTTGGAAGATGCTAAACTTAAATACCAAGTTTGGTATTTAACGGACCTTTCGTTTTTGAGCTATGCTGCACACACACCACACGGACATTTTTCTAAAAATGATCATCTTTGGATTCAGGGGTCTCAAAACACGTATTTCCGATGAAATCTCGGTATCGAATTTTTTGGTGCAATACAATTCCTTCTCTATACACTATGTGCACAGTACGTGTAGAGGAAATAATTAGGGAATACACTAGTCTAAAGCAAGGGTCAAATCTTTTAAAAGCTATTCACTGTGAAACAGTTGAAAATAGAAACCAATAACAAGGAATATCTCGGGAAGGGAAAACTTTACAAAAATGTTTATGAACATTAACTGTGTGTTTTAATGAAATCTATGTTCTTTATACAATTAGTTAATATTTATTTCTTACAGTTTACGAGTAATACAAACGTCGTCCAGAATGATGAGGTCTCCAGATGTTATTCACAGAAAATTCAAGATATACATTTCGTCTGTCAAAAAAAAAAAAAAATTGAAATATGGTATTTTAATTAACAGGTTTGGATCCAATTTTGAGAAAATCAACATAGATATTTGAAAAATGTTCCATGTAAAGGATAGTTGGGGTGGAGGATTTCCAGTAAATGTTTTGGAAGTCTCAGAATCCAAACGGTATTTCGTTTCTGAGCTATGCTGCCCACAAACACTCACACATAGACACGTGATATTTTTTATAAAAAATGCATTTTTTTATTTAGGGGGTTTCAAAACGTGTTTTTCAGTAACATTTCGGCATCTAGTTTTTGGGTGGAATATAAATTCCTTCTCTGTCTATTATGTAAATTGTACATATGAACTATAGATACTAGTAATTTTTACTTTCTCTAGCCCCATATGTACAATGTACATAGGGATAGATGAGGTATTGTAATGCACCCAAAAATTCGATACCGAGATTTCACCGGAAATATGTGTTTTGAGGCCCCCTAAGTCCGAAAAAACAATTTTTAAAAAAAGGTCCGTGTGTGTGTCTGTGGACAGCATAGCTCCAAAACAAAAAGACCGTTAAATACCAAACTTGGCTCTAACGATTTTGATTAAAATCCCGTATATTAAAGCTATTTATGTCCGAAATAAAATGTATATCTCGAATTTTTTGGGAATAGCCTCTGAAGAACTCTTTATTCTGGAAGAATTTTGCTGCATTTTGGTTAAGTACTAAACCGTAAGAGATAGAAAAAACGTACTGCACAAAAAATGTACCTCATGATAAAACACAATTTTTGTCCTTTACGTTTTTGTTGTGGAGGTAACCGTTTTCGAGATATTCCTTGTTATTGGTTTTAATTGTGAAGTACTAAAACTTTTCTCACTCAGGAACTGTCTGTTTTTCTTTTGTTCTACTCCTGATCAAGCAAAGAAGTGATTTGCAATAGCTTTTAAAACATTTGACAATCACTTTAGCATAGGGTATTCTGCTAACATTTATCTTGATTAGCATTGTGTACAAAGAAGAATACTCTTTTGTAGGAGTTTTGTAGAGCAGTTAGAAAAAGTCATGTGAGTGTAACACATCAAATTTTGTGCAGAATATTTAGAGGAAGTCATGTTCACGGACATCAGATTTTTACTTTCTGTATGTACTATGTACATAGTGTAAAGAGAAGGCATTGTATTGCAAACAAAATTTCAGTACCGAGGTTTCACCGGAAAATCATTATTTTGAGACCCCCTAAATAAAAACAATAATTTTAGAACAATTCCATATGTGAGTCTGTCAGTGTGTGTATGTGTGTCTGCGCAGCATAGCTCAGAAACTAAATGTCCGTTAAATACCAAACTTAGTATTTAAATTTAGTTTCTTCCAAGGATGCGACACGAAGATTTTCAAGAAAATCCCCCCAACCGTAACTATACTTTATGTGGAGAATTTTTTGAAAATTTATATTGTATCAATAATGGCTCTTGTGATTTTAATTAAAATCTCGTATATTAAACATATTTACATCCCAAATAAAATGTATATCTTGAATTTTATGGGACTAGTCTCTGAAGACCTCTTTGTTCTGGATGAATTTCATGGAGCTTTGCATAACTGGTAAACCGAAAGAAATAGAAAAAATCTAAATAAACAGAAAATATAGAGCTCGTTAAACACACAATTTACGTTGTATAGAATTTTTCGTGGAGCTGATCGTTTTCCTTGTTATTGGTTTCAGCTTTAAAATGCTTTTACTTTTGTGATGCACTCCTGGCTATAAAAACGAAGGTACTTCAATCACTTGGGAACCAGCTTTCAAAAGATTTTACTATCGTTTTAGCATAGTGTATTCATTTATTTTCCAAGGAAGGAAGAGAAACTGCCATTTAATGTTTTCTCGATTAGCATGAAAGAAATGGAAGAAAAATTTTAACAATAATTTATTGCAGACATGTAGAAAAAGTAATGTGAATGGAAAACATCAGATTTTTTTTATTTTCCATCCATTTCATGTTTTCTGACTTTAAATTCTCATCAGTAATATAATTTTGTGTATTAGTTAGTAAATATTTTCCAGCATGAAATTAGAAAAAATATTAAAATTTCAATATCCAGTGTTGGTACACAGTTATTTACCACACACTGTTTTTTTTTTTTAGAGGTTGGCAACATCAGAAGCTTAAGAAGTTAATTTCGCTGGTGTTTTTACGCGCTGTAAGCAAGCTCAGACTCTCCCTTCCTCGATTTTGATCGCATTTTTTTCTACAACCTGTTAAAAAGCGTTAATATTTGCAGGTTTTGTTTTCCCGAGCGTAAACTTTCTCTTCAGCTTTCCACCTGCAGAGAGAGCCGTCATTCTATGCGGGAATTAAAAACGATGTGTCACAAACAGTCTCCTCGACGGATGGACAGCAAAGTTCAAACTTTTTGTTGCAATAGCTGAAACCAAACTCTGATAATATTGCTCCTGCTGCTGGAATGCTTTATAGAAAAACAGCTTTTATACCCTCCGACGATCTGACAAAAAGGAACAAAAAAAAATCTGACATATAACAGTTAAATGATTTTCCCTATCCTCTACGAATGTGCAAAAATGTATATAAAGAGGAAATTTAATCGACAATTTTCGTTCGAAGGCGCCTCTGAAGCTCTTGTGCGATTTGAAGTATGTTTTCAATAGCAGATAATTTAAGGACATAAGGCACTCTAAAATGGTAAAAAAATCACATTTTTACTATCTCTAACGTGTATATGAATAGTATAGTAGATAGAGAAGGTATTTATTCCCTCCAAAATTTGATAATGAGATAAAACCGGAAATACAAGTTTTGAGACCCACAAATTAAAGCATTTTCAAAAAGAAAAAGGTTTTGTGTGTATCTTTGAGTGTAAGTTTAGTATCTTCCAGAATATCACACGAAGATTTTTATGGAAAATCCCCTCACCCCAAACTACCCTTTATATGGACAATTTATTAAAGTATTGATTATCTCAAAAAAGACCGTATATTAAAGGGGTTTACATGTAAAATAAAATGTATATCTCTTGAATTTTCTGGGAACAGCCTCTGAAGATCAGAATACATTTTGCTGTATTTTGCATAACTGGTAAACCGTAAGAAAAACTAACCACACAAAAATGTAGATCTCGTTAAAATACACAATTTATGTCGTATACATTTTTGTTGTTGTTGTGTTGACCATTACCGAGATATTTCTTGGTATCGGTTTCAATTTTAAAATATTTAAACTTTTCTCATGCGAGGAATCTGTCCACTTCTGGCATTGCAAAGAAACGAGCTTAAATCACATAGCAGTTATTAAAAGATTTGTTTATCAATTTATCCTAGTATATTCCCCTTTTAGTTACAAGGAAGCAAGCAATAAGACAATTTCTGCTAATGTTTATTTCGACTAGCAAGAAGAAGATAGAGCAATTAGCGTTTGAAGAATAATTTGTTACAGAGATGTGGATGTCATGTGACTGGAACACATCAATTTTTTTTCAATTTCTAGCAACACTGATATAGGTACACAAAATCAGAAGCTAGTTGATTATACTAAGGAAAAGCATTCAAAGGTGTGATTCTGTATTGCAAATAGTATCAGAAAAACTGTACATAAATTCACGTGTTTTAGGAGTAAATTTTGTTGTTGAACGAAATACTTTTTACAGACTATATCACATAAATTAAAACAACCACTTAAAGTAATTTTCATGATTTATAAATTAATTCATAAAAGATTCAGGAAAATTATGGAGAACTTTTAGACATTAGTCACTTATCTCACGGCAAATTTCCGTATATTCAAACAAGATGCCGGTCCCCATGGCTCGCTGAAGTGTCTCACTGTGGTGCTTCGTGGCGCCGGGGATCGTGGGTTCAAGTCCCACCTTAGGCATAGGTATTTATATGTTTGTAAAACGTGCACATGTATTAGAAGAAATCAGCTAAATGGCAATAAAACAAAAAACCAAAGTAAATGATAGGAAAATGAAATAAAAAAAAAAAAAAAAAAAAGGAAAAAGGGTGTACAGCGCCGGAGTCCCGACCAGACTCTCGAACTGTATTTTAATAAAAAACAAAAACAATCTATTAGTCCTTCATGCCTGACTGAGCCTGTTATTTCAGTTTATGCTATTCTGGTTATAAATATTTTACCTTTGGAACATTGAAGCACGTTTCAGCACAAGGATGCAAACCCCGATCAAAAAATCATAAATTTTAGATACGCTTGTTATATGAACCAGCAATTTATCATACATAAGCGAGAAACACAGTACCCTGCTTCCGGTTGGTTCATTTTCCTGCGCATGACAAAAATTTGAACTCGTTTGTTGAATCACTGTTAGTAGTGTATCCCGTTATTTCCCTTCTACCTATAAGGAATTAGTTAATAAAACTGCTAATGTTTATCTCAATTAACATGAATTAGATAGAAACTGACTAACATAATTTGTTACAGAGAGGTAGAGAAAGATATCTGAATGGAGCACATCAGATTCTTTTTGCGTGAAGTTGGCTATTTCTGAGATACTTTTTGTTATTGGTTTCAGTTTTAAAATACCTAATTTTTTTTTCTCGTACGCGAATTTGAAAACTCCTGACCATGGAAAGAAACGGATTTCAGCCACATAGCAACCAGCTTTTAAAATATCTGACTATCGTTTTAGTTAGAGTATTCTCTCATTTCCCTTCCACGTACAAGAAAGCAATTATTAACACCATTTCTGCTAATGTTTGTCCCGATTAGCATGCAGTAGATAGAAGAATATGATTTTTAACAATAGTTTGTTACAGAGATGTAGATAAAGTCATGTGAATGAAACACATCACATTTTTCTTAAATGCAGGTTGAATAAAGTATACTTCTCGTGCTAATCATAGATGAGTAATTGAGAAAATAAGAATAATTAGAATTTCTCTGATCATCGTTTATGTTTAACTCTGAATTATATTTAAAACTATAGAGAAATTATTAACTTATTTTCTAAGCTCCTGTTCATATCTTACTTGGACGTCCTGCCACTATAGAAGTATAAATATTGAACGTAAGATTTTATTACAAATTCCAAGAGCTGGAGAACAATAACTCGTTCTGCTTTAATTTCCTAATTTCAGCAAAGGCCCTGATGCTGAAAATGTTTCCTCCGTCGGTTTTATAAGCCCCATACTCCAGTTCTAATTACATGGACGCATTCCTCCTTCAAGGAGAGGAAAAAGCCTTCCTTCTCTCGCTGACTTTTTGTGAGGAGACAAAACTACTATGGCTTTCGCTTCGCTTTGGTTTTACGACCTCTTAAACTGCTTAACTGCTGCCACCTTGTGACCCGACCTGTTACTGCCAGTGGCGGATCCCACAAGCAAACAGCAACACCATCGTGTTTGTATAGGTATGTAGTTCTAATACTTTAAACTCTCACCAAATAAGTATTACAACTGCTAGAGCCCTGTGTGTCAAATTATTAATTATTTATTATTATTCATGGACGCTCTTTAAGGGTATATATGATTGAAATTTCATAAACAAAATCACAAAAAAGAGACATTTACTTTCTCTACATGCTTTATGTACATAGTGTATTGAGAAGGTGATGCACCCAAAAATTCGATACCGAGATTTCACCAGAAATATATGGTTTGGGTCCTTCTGAATAAAAAAAAACAGTTTTGGAAAAAGGTCCGTGTGTGTATGTGTGTGTGTTCGTGTGTCAGTGTATTCGTGTGTAAGCGTGTCTGTGAACATGATAACTCAAAAACGAAAGGTCGTTAAAATACCAAACTTGGTATATAAGTTTAGTATCTTCCAAGGATGCGACACGAAGATTTTTGAGGAAAATCTCCCCACCGCAAACTACCCTTTAAATGGAAAATTGTTCAGTTGTTTTAATAGCCATCTGTGCCAGTGTTGATAGAGGCAGAGCTGCGGGTCAGTTAGGAAGCGCGTAACAATGAAGGATTCCACAGCTGCAATCCTTACCGTAGGAGCCAACAATCCATGGAGTATCAATTGCAGATATTGTAGCCATATAGTCATGTCTGATTCATGCGCACCTCAAATTGAACAGGAATACCAAGAAAAATACATTAATGATAAGCGAAGATCTTATGGTGGATATTTTCATTCCTTTCCTCCGTAACCACACCCGCCGGGCGTCCTGGTCGCTCCTTATCACAAATGGATGTTAGACCATATTTAGAGTCGTTGAATCAATATCTAAGTTTTCAAGAAAATTCCGCACATATGAAAGGTTTTACGGAAATTTTGATTTTCTCAAAAATGACTCTGACGATTTTGGTTAAAATGCCAATGTTTAAAACTCGTGGTCGTCTCCTTAGCACGGTGATAGCGCAGCTGCTTAACAAGCGGGAGACCTGGGTTTGATTCCCGGTACCGGCGTGGGAATTTTTCCCCTGCCTGGAGACCTGGTCCGGGGTGCATTCAGCCTTGTGAGATCCCTGAGGTGGGGGGATCAATTGAGGAGCTACTTGATGGAGAGGACCGCATTACCGTCTGTCATGGATCGAGATGGGGGACGTAGCGGCCGGGTGGTCGGCCAAGGTTTCTTGTGAGCTGTCTTGCCATGGAGTTTATGTTTAAAACTGTTTTAAGACGAATCTTGAATTTTATGGGAATAGCCTCCGGAGACCTCTTCATTCTGGATGACTTTTAATAACTGGTAAACTGTAATGGATAGACAAAAACTTAGTAGACAAAAATTATTGATAGGTGTCGTTAAAACACAATTTATTCTTATAGCTTTAGTTTTTGAAGAGCATTATATATATCTTGTTATTTGGTTCCAATTTTAAAATATGTAAACTTTTCCCTAACGGGAAGCTCTTATACGTTTCATATCTGTTTTTGTTTAACTCCTGCTCATGGAAACAAAACCCAATTCCAAAGCATAGCGATAGCTCTTAAAAGATTTGATTGTCGCTTTAGCCTAGTGTATTTCCTTATTCCTTTCGAATTATAAGGAAGCAAGTAATAAGACCATTTCTGGTTGATATGCTGTAGATAATGGAATAATCTTTTGTAAAAATCATTTGTTTGCAGAACGATTTGTGAATGGAAGATATAGGGTTTTTAGCGAATAATTAGTAATTTAATACCACTGGAATAATTACGGTATCACACTACATTTAATTTTGGTCATGCGCCCAAAATGTAATTACCTCATTGCAACAGATTACGATATCGGAGTGCATGGTTAAGTGCACACAGTTGTTGATACATGAGTGATATCGGCCAAGCTCCGCGACCTGGAAGTTGTCACCTGGAGTGCGCGCGAATTCCCTTTGACTACACTTCTTTTCACGTCTGGAAGAACTCCATTGAACTCGCAGGAAAGAAAACTTTTTTTCGCGAGGCGTCAGGTGACAACAGTTTGTGCGGAGGCAATTTCAGCTTCTTTTTGTTGGCAGCAGTGGTTTCTATTAAATCAACAACTCCAAGTTGTGTTCTTGTTCTCTCCATGTCAACCGCTGATGTAATTCGTTTTCTCTTGCGATGTCCGCCATTCTTTTCTTATGTCTTCTTCACCGTCGTGTACAGTGAAACAGTTTCTCGTTACGTTCAAGAGTTTTCCTTCATCCGAAACTTTTACATTAAGGTGATGTATCAGTGAAATTTTACCAAAAATTGTGCAAATTTCAAAGAGCTTTTTTTTTTCATAATAAATTAATGTGACTTCTAAACTTCAAGAAAATATACAGTTTTCCCCCCTTGAAACACTTTAACTACAAGTTAACTGAATCTTTAAATGTACATGCGCCTTCTTATTAATAGGCACTCCCAAACTTTGACCTTATTTTCTCGCAACTTTCTCCCAACACGTGTGTCCGTGTGTCAGTGTGCCTGTGAACACGATATCTCTAAAACGAAAAGTCGGTAAAATATCAAAATTGGTATTTAAGTTTAGTATCTTCCAGGGATGCGACACGAAGATTTTGAGAAAAATCCCCCCAACACCAACTACTCTTTACATGGAACTTTTTTCAAAAATTTTGATTTTCTCAAAAATGGCTCTAATATTTTGATTAAAATATCGTATATTAAAGCTATATACCTGAAAAATAAAATGTATATCTTGAAGTTTCTGGGAATACCCTCTGAAAAGGAGTTTATTCTGGATGAATTTTACTGAATTTTGAATAACTGCTAAACCGTAAGAAATGGACAAAAACTTACTACACAAAAAATGTAGAACACGTTAAAACACACAATTTATGCTATATACATTTTTTTTTCGTGGAGGTCGTCGTTTTTGAGACATTCCTTATTTTTAGTTTTTGCTATGAAAAACTTATACTTTTCTCATACAGGAATTTGTCAACTGCAGTCCATACAAACAAAGGAACTTCAGTGACATAGCAACCAGCTTTTGATTATCACTTTAACCTATGGTACTCCCTCATTTCGCTTCTACTTACAAGGAAGCAAGTAATATGGCTATTTCTATTAATTTTTAGTTTCTCCATACGCACTATGTACATAGTGTATAGAGAAAGTATTGCACTCCACCAAAAATTCGATACCGAGATTTCACCGGAAATATATGTTTTAGGGTCCCCAACATCCAAAAGAAGCATTTTCACAAAAAGGCCCGTGTGTGTGTATGTGTGTGTGTGTGTGTGTGTGTGTGTGTGTGTGTGTGTGTATGAGAGAGTGTGCCCGTGTGTCCGTGAACACGATAACTCAAAAACGAAAAGTCGGTAAAATACCAAACTTGGTATAAAAGTTTAGTATCTTCCAGGGATGCGACACGAAGATTTTGAGAAAAATCCCCCACCCCAAACTACCCTTTACATGGAACTTTTTTAGAAAATTTTGATTTTCTCAAAAATGGCTCTAACGATTTTGATTAAAGTTTCGGATATTAAACATATTTACCTGACAAATAAAAGGTATATCTTGAATTTTCTGGGAATAGCCTCTGAAGAGTAGTTTATTCTGGATGAATTTTACTAAATTTTGAATAACTGCTAAACCGTAAGAGATGGACAAAAACTTACTGCACAAAAAATGTAAAGTACATTAAAACACACAATTTATGTTATATACATTTTTTTCGTGGAGTTCGTCGTTTTTTAGACATTCCTTATTTTTGGTTTCTGCTATGAAAAACGTATACTTTTCTCATACAGGAACTTGTCAACTCCTATCCATATAGACAAAGGAACTTCATTGACATAGCAACCACCTTTTGACAATCACTTTAACCTACGGTTGTCCTTTATTTCGCTTCTACTTACAAGGAAGCGAGTAATTAGACTATTTCTGCTTTTTTTTTTCTGATTAGCATAAAGTAAATAGAAGTATAAGCTTTTCAAGATTAATTTGTTGCAGGGGTATAGAGAAAGCCATGTGAATGGTACACATCAGATTTTTTCTGATTAGCATGAAGTAAATAGAAGTATAAGCTTTTTAAGAATAATTTGTTGCAGAGATGTAGAGAAAGGCATGTGAATGGCACAAATCAGATTTTTTATGTCTGCAGAAGCTGCTCTTGAGGAATTCTGCGACTGAAACTGTGTTGTGGAAGTGATCTCTTGAACAGTTGCTGCATTCAGTCATCAAGTGTTAGTTTTTCAGGGCAGAAACAGATGGAGGTTCTAATATGTAGGTTGTCAAACGTCTAGTAACAAAACATCTTCACAGAAATATATTAGTGATTGCAAATTTGTTCAAAACGTTGCATTCAACTATCACACTGTTACAGTCCAGAGGTATGGGGCTGAACTGAATCTGTACATCATGTAGAAGCTCTGTCAAGACGGATTTAGCAAACCACGAACATCCTACCTGAAATAAAGATGGAAATGAAAAGTGTAATTGAAAAAAATGCAGGGTTCAGTGTGATGTATCGCATACAAGCTACAGTCGCCCTCCGTGGTGTAATGGTTACCATGCTGACTTCATATACCCAAGGTCGTGGGTTCAAACCCGGCGGAGGACGATGAATTTTTTTGGGCGTAAAACTCCTTAGCATGGCTTCCTTCGGTAGGGAAGTAAAGCCGTGGGTCCCGTGTCGTAGATTTACGGCACGTAAAAGAACCTCAAGCTTGATAGTGAGGCCTGTGAGCAAAATTGATCGGTCTTTCACGAACAATGTAGAATGGGACGCTGAGAACCGTAGCAATTAAAGAGCGTCCGTAAATAAAACGCCATTTCATTTTATTGCATACAAGCTACACTTTCAGATCTCAACAAATGATACTTGCTTTTTCTAATTTTTTTATAGTGTTTAACGCCCGCTTTTACTACCAAGACACCGTGGGCGATGCCAATGGGGATACATGGAATGAAGATGGAGCACCGGTGAAATGCGATGGCGGGGGAAACCGGAGAACCCGGAGAAAACCCGCCACTGCACCGCTTAGGTGAGAGGCGAATGGTTTAACCACTTGGCCACGGCGCGGCCTTTGCTTGGTGATGCTCATACGGAACTGATAACACATTTCAAATATGACCCGATCACATCATGAGCTTTTTTGCATTACAAATCTTATATGTCGGTACGTAGAATGGATTTTTCATTTGAAAGGCATCAGAAGTTTTCAGTAATACGGGTGCAGTTGAGTAAACATTTAGTTTAATTTCTGCTTTGGTTTTTACCTAGTAAGAGAAATTAATTTTATTATTTGGATATTATTTTAAATTTGGCCAATAAATAATGCAATCCCTGTTATAATTGCTTGGGTGTTTCTATAATGCACCAATTTAAAGAAGGAAATCAGTCAAGAGTCAGCCTGAGTATGTGTAATAATTGGTATTTTGTACATAATTAATGATCTAAACAGGTGTGCATTAACGAATATGTCAAAAGTAATTTTTGTTCTCTGGAAACAGCACTGTTTGCTTTATAACAGGTTTGTTTACCTCTCCACTGTGCGTTCTTATGTATGATTTGTTTTGATGCGGCGAGATGATCGGTCGCAACCTATATTGCGGAACGGCGACCTCTGCTAATTAATTACAGTGGTTAAACACTAACAGCTTGTTCATCACCATATATCGTTAAATTATTCACTAAATCAAGTAATTTTATAACAACTACATAACCTATCTTTCACCTTATTATGTTTTCAGGTCAGGCACCAATTTTAAACATGGAATATATGCTATCTAGTGCTCTATATTATTGAGGTACAAATTGGAACAATTTACTAGTCGATAGGAATATTCAGCTTTATTTTAACATGTTAGATTTTTCCATTATGCCTTATGGGAGATCTCGTAGTTTTATACCTTAGTCACGTGACTTTGATGTTGACTGCAACTCTTAGCAAGGGATAGTTTGGGCCATGGGCTCTCTATCTATATATGCTCAAAGGTTATATGTAGGGACAGGAAGTTCGTACCGTTCGTCGTTCCGTATATAGGTTGCGACCGACCATTTCGCCACATCAAAACAAGTCATTGACAAAACGCAGTGGGGAGAGGTAAACAAACAGTAAACAGTTGTCAAGTAAACAGTACTGTTTCCAGAGAGCAAAAATTACTCATAAAACATTCGTAAATGCTCACCTATTTAGATCATTGTGGACATAAAAATTGTTACATATGCAAGGCTGACTCTGATTTACTTCTTTTCTTTATGAAAATTTCTAAGAAAATATAACATGAATTGTAATATTTACTGATCAAATGTAAAATAATATCCAAATAATAAAATTCATTTCTGAAATATCTTCAGGCTCTTACCAGGTACAAACGAAAGCAGGAATTAAACTAAATATTTACTCATCTCCAGCCGTATTATTGAAAACTATATGTACTTATAAAGCATTTTAAATGAAAACCGCATTCTACAAACAAGGTTTGTAATGCGAAAAAGTTCGTTCCACTTCGCATGATGTATCAGCAAACAAATAACATTTGTTAGGATCTAAAAGTGAAGCTTGTATGTGACACATCGTACTGAGCCCTGCATTTTTTTCATGTTCATTTTTATTTTAGGTAGGATGCTCGTGGATTAGTAAATCCGTCCTGACAGTTCCTCTACATGCCGCACAGATTCAGTTCAACTCCATACCTCTGGACTATAAGAGTATGGGTTACTTTCTGAACAAATTTGCAATCAATAATATGTTTCTGTAAAGCTGTTTTGTTAAGACGTTTGACAGCTTGTTTACTACAACTGCCATCGGTTTTTGAATAAGTACATGCATAAGTTTACTGCTAGAAAACTTATTATGGTTGTAAAACAAATTAATTTTGCTCACATTTGAGCAGAACAAAGATATTATTCGAACATCTTCCGACGTGGTTCTATGTTATACAGTGATAGCTGTTTTGTAGTAATGGGTTGCACTCTACGTTGACCTTTGCTCGCGCAGGTAGCACCGCATGTTATTGCCAAACCTGGCCTCTGTTACTTTGCACAAGGAAATCGGTACCAACTTCCTAGCTCTATATATATGATTAGGTGAAGGAGATAAGGATATTTTGTGAGGGGGGATTAAAATTTTGGTGTTGTAGGCTTTATTGGATCTGGTGTAGATGGAATCCCAAATTGTAGTGTAATACTGAGATAACAGCTGCTTGCCCCGAGTTATGGGAATAGATTTGTAGTCTATTGTAGTTTTATTACTGGCTGCAATCCTCAAAAAGGTTTTATTCACAGACCTATCAAATAAAATCACCCAATAGGAAACAGGATTTGAACTCAGTGCCCTATATCGAGCATATTGGCAACCAGGAGCCCAAGCAATATTCAATTTGAAAGTGAAGCATAAAGCAAAAGGCCAGGTAATAAGATATAGCGAACAGCATTTCCATATAAATCCAATCTCGCCCCAATGAATGCATGTTGCGAATTCCCTCAAGGCATGTGTTTAAAAAGGATTCTATTTTCCTCTCCACTGATTCCCTTTTCGGAAACATTTTCTTGGAGGGCACCATTTCCGTTGTGCCTTTAAGCGAATGTTGTCCAAGGAGTTTAAAGCAGAGGGTGCAACAGTGGTGAGGTTCGGCCATCCCTTGGGTTTTAGCTTACCTTGTACACGTAGCTACATAGTTTAAATTGAAATGAGTGTTTTCCACTCAAGTTTATTTTTGTTTGCTAATTTTTCATAATTTGTACATAAGAAGTTGAAAATATGATTATGGGTAGATCTCTGAAGTTGTATGGTATACTATAATTTTTTCCAAATCCTATAGTCCAAATACACACATTTCTGCTTGATTGTCCAAGCTGCTTGTCTACTTTCCCTGCAATTTACAAAGTTGATAGAGAAGGTATGGTATTCCAACCTACATTTGATACCAAGATTTAATGTTTTAGGATCCTCTGAATAAAATGGAAGTAAAAAAAGTAATGTTTAAAAAAAGTAACACGTGTGTCTATTAGTGTTTGTATTTTTGGACAACTCAAAAACGAAAACATAGTTGAATAACAAATTTTATATAAGTCAGAATTTTTCTAGGGTGCGATACGAAGGTTTTAAAGAAAATTGACCACCCCAAGCTACCCCTAATATGGGTAGTTATCGGGGGCTTTGAATTGTAAAACAGCTTATCTTCACTATAAGTTATTGCCATGAGGTTAATCATTTAATTTCGTTAAACACATATATTCACTCCCAAATGCATTTTCCAGACTCTGTGGGGGATAAAGAATAATTCTGGTTAAAGAAAAATTCCCTGCCCCAGGCGGGAATCAAACCCGGGATCTCCGGGTAAGAAATCAGCTCGCTGACCAGTCGAACACAGATGCAGTATGTGGCTCACTTTTGCCTAAATGGTAAACCTAACGGATAGATAAAATCTCACTACACAGAAAATTAGATCTCGTTAAAATACAGAATTTATTTCATATACATTTTACTTTCTCTACACGTACTATGTACACAGTGTATAGAGAATATATTGCATTCCACCTACCCAAAATTGGATACTGAAGTTTCATCGGAAATAGACGTTTTAAGGTCACTTGTGTCCAAAAGGTATTTTCAGAAAAAGGTCCGGAACGTGTGTGTCCGTGTGTTTGTGAACATGATAACTCAAGAACGAAAAGTCAAAGTGAGAAAAATATTGCCTCCTCAAACTACCCCTTACATGGAAAAAAGTTCGAAAATTTTTACTTTCTCAAAAATGCCTCCACCGATTTTGATTAAATTACCGCATATTAAATATACTTATATTACAAATAAAATCTATATATTGAGTACTGGGAATAACCTCTAAAGATCTCTTTATTCTAAATGAAGTTTGCTGAAGTTTGCATGACTGGTAAACCTTAAGAGATAGACAAAAACTTACTACACAAAAATCATAGATCTCGTTAGCATATACAGTTTATGTCTTATACATTTTTTCGCGGAGTTAACCGTTTTTGAGATATTCCTTGTTATTTGTTCTAGTTTTAAATTACCTAAAACTTTTCACGTACGAGAATTTGTCAACCCCCGGCAATGCAAAGAAACGGATTTCTGCACATGGCAACCAGCTTTTGCCTAATTTCCTTTCTGTAATAAGACCATTTCTGTTAATGTTTATCTCGATTAGTATGAAGAATGAGCTTTTTAACAATAATAATTTTTACCGAGATGTAGAGAAAGCCATATGAATTCAGATTTGTTATTATTATAATTATAATTATTATTTCTCTTGTTATCAATACTCTTAGTATTTTTTTTAATTACACAGAGCTATGTTAGCTTTTCTCTTGTGTTTTTAAGTTCATTTACAATTCCTATTTATTCTTTAATGCTCGAATAGTGGTTTCAATAATGAGTTTTGTTTAAATATCTGCTCCCATTATTCATACTTGATTTTTAAATAATAATTCTTTTGGGAATATTACGGAAGATCGCTAATTAGCTGTTTATTACAGTAATGTGAATGAGAATGAAGTCTTTTCCCCATTTGACTACGTCTAATGCATACGAACCATCAACATCAGTTTCATACGGCAATTTCCCGTCTTTTCAAGATCCAGTGTGCACATTCAGCGCTATCTCGATCTTAATGAATGGTTGTCTCTAATTAGGTACCGTCAATCAGATACACAGCTGCGGGGCGCTGCTGCTTTCAGTGGCGTACTGGCTGCCACGATCGATTACGCGAGTCACGCAACCGCAGGCCAAGGAATTTTGTGAAAATGTAGTTTTGTCTAAATAACTAAAAGGCGTATATAAAGCTGTCTTTTCTTTTCTCTACTACTTACCTATAGATAGTATGTAGAGGAAATATTGCACCCAAAATGTCGATACAAATATGTCACTGGAAATACAGATTTTCAAACTGAAAAAACAAATCATTCTTATAAACATTTACGTGCCTGTGAGCGTAGATAGTATATATAAGTTGAGCGTTTTTACATTAATAACAGTAACAATAATAATGATTAATAATAAGAATATGCACGCATTAGCTGGAAATTCACTCCTAACGTGAGAGAGGCCTAGAAAGATCTTTGGGTTTCTTTGTGGTTTGTTTTCTCTTTTGCACATTCACTGTTCAATCTTACATTTTTACTTTCTCTACGTAGTACACAGGTAGAGAAGGTATTGTTTGTTTGTTTGGTAGTGTTTAACGCCGGCTTTAACTACTTATGGCACCGCAGGCGGTGACACTGATGATACATAAATGATGATGGAGCACCGGTGGAATGCGATAGCGGGGGAGGCCGGAGTACCCGGAGAAAACCCGCCCCAGCGCCGCTTTGTCCACCATAAATCTCACCTGTGGTCGCCTGGGATCGAACCCCGGCCGTCTAGTTGAGAGGCAAGTGGTCTATCCACTCGGCCACGGCGCGGCCGAGAAGGTATTGTATTCCACCCAAAAGTATGACACTGAAATCACACCGGATATACAGTTTTAGTGTCCCCTGAATCCAAAATATGTTTAGAAAAAGTTTCTTGTGTGTGAGTAAAAATGAAAAGTTGATTAAGCAACAAATTTGTTATAGTGAGTTCAACAGCTTCTAAGGATGAGACACTAAGAGTAATAAATAAATATATAAATAAAAATATAAAAAATCAAAAAATTCCTGCCATCCTATACCTGCCTTTACATTGAAAAGATTTCAAAAAGTTGATTTTTCTCAAAATTGACTCTTACGGCATTGATTGCACTAACATATAACTTTAAGCATTTTTGCATTATATCTTGAATGTTCTGGAAATAGCCTCTGAAGACTTCTTCATTCTTGATGACTTTTGAATAACTGGTAAATTGTTACTTCACAAAAAACGTAGATCTCGTCAAAGTACAGAATTTATGTCGAATACATCTTTGTTATAGAGCTAACCATTTCCGAGATAATTCTTTGTATTGGTTTCAATTTTAAAATAATTTTGTCAGAGAGAAAGTAGTCATTCGTGTTTCAATTGTTATACCCCTAAACATGCAAAGAGAAGCGAATTTCAATAAGTCATAGAGCAATCAGTGTCTTAAAGAGCTTTATTTCCCTTCTACTTACTTCTGCTTATGATTATCTCGATTAGGATTATCACGAAGCATTATTGAATAATAAGCTTTTGTAAATAATTTGTTTGTAGAACAAGTAGAGAAAATCATTTGAATGAAACACAATGTTTTTCATTATGCACCGACTCACTTGCACTGATCACTATTGATGATCCATTTTTGCTTCCTCTACATATACTGTGTACATAGTGTATAGAGAAGGTATTGCATTCCACGCAAAAATTCGATACCGAGATTTCACCGGAAAATATATGTTTTAGGGCCACCTGTATCCAAAAAAAGTATTTTCAGAAAAAGGTCCGTGTGTGTCCGTGTGTCCATGTGTCAGTGTGTCTGTCAACACGATAACTCAAAAACGAAAAGTCGGTGAAATACCAAACTTGGTGTTTAAGTTTAGTATTTTTCGGGGATGCGACACGAAGATTTTGAGAAAAATTCCCCCCACCTCAAAATACCCTTTACATGGAACTTTTTTCGAAAATTTTGATTTTCTAAAAAATGCCTCGTATATTAAAGATATTTGCCCGACAGATAAAATGTATATTCTGAATTTTCTGGGAATAGCCTCTGAAGACTACTTTATTCTGAGTGAATTTTACGGAATTTTGCATAAGTGCTAAACCGTAAGAGAGAGACAAAAACTTACCACACAAAAAATGTAGAGCACATTAAAACACACAACCTATGTTGTGTATATTATACATGTTTTGACATTTTACAAAAAGTTCCGTGTGTTTGTCTGTGGACCGCATGGCTCAAAAACGAAAAGACCTTTAGATACAAAACTTGGTATTTAAGTTTGGTTTCTTCCAAGGTTTCTTCCCAACTACTCTTTACATGCAAATTTTTTCGAAAATGTTGATTCTCTAAAAAATGGCTGTAATGATTTAGATTGAAATATCGTGACAAATAACATGTTTATTTTTAATTTTCTGGGAATAGCCTCTTAAGACTACTTTATTCTGGATGAATTTTACGGAATTTGCATAACTGCTAAACCGTATGAGATACATAAAAACGTATCACACAAAAAAAAATGTAGAGCATATTAAAACACACAATTTATGTTATTTTTTTTCGTGGAGTTGATGGTTTTTGAGATATTCCTTGTTTTTGTTTTTTTGTTTTGTTTTTTTTCTTTTGTTTTTGTTTTTTTGCTTTGAAAAACTTATACTTTTCCCATACGGAAATTTGTCAACTCGTGTGCATACAAACAAAGGAACTTCAGTCACATAGCAACCAGCTTTTGTCTATCACTTTAATCTATGCTATTCCATTATTTCGCTCTACTTACAAGGAAGCAAGTAATAAGACTATTTCTGCTATTTTTTTCTGGATTAGCATGAAGTAAATAGAAGCATTAGTTTTTTAACAATAATTTGTTGCAGAGATGTAGAGAAAGTCATGTGAATGGAACACATCAGATTTTTTATGTAGGTGTGTCCATGTTTGTCACTCTTGACTATTGTTCTCCTGCTAAGTTTTGAAAGTGGTCAACCTGCCTAGTCATTTGCCTGCCCACGTTCTTGTGCCCCAGATGATGAATCGTGTCCATCACTGAAGGTCCGGCCGCGCCGTGGCCGAGTGGTTAGACCATTCGCCTCCCAAGTTCCGCGTGTGAGATTTGTGGTGGTCAAAGCGGCGCTGGGGCAGGTTTTCTCCGGGTTCTCCGGTTTCCCCCGCCATCGCATTCCACCGGTGCTCTATCATCATTCATGTATCATCAGTATCACTGCCTGCGGAGCCATAAGTAGTTAAAGCGGGCGTTAAACACTACCAAAAAAAAAAAACACACAAAAAAAAAACTGATGGTCCATCCGTGCTACTGACCCCCCATTTGTATTTCTGAGTCGCCACTTTGGAGACCAGTTCTTTTACGTATGTCTTCGTTTCGGATTCTTCATCTTAATGTTAAATGAGGGATTTCTTTTTCCACCCTTCGCTGACAGAACTGGAGAGCCTATTCAGTTCCAAATAAAGTGAGGTACGTCCACGAATAGTTACGGGTCGATAACAGCAAAATTCTGTTGATCCGCTGTTATTTGATTCACTGTCGTGATACTTATTCCCAAGCGGCAAGTCTATCCTCCCCTCATTTCCCCCTCACGACACCCTAAATTCAGCCATGCACGCGCCAATTCTAAATGTATTAATAACAAGAACTTGACGCATTACAGATATATATGTATATATAATGAATTTCTCCTTATGCATCTCCTGTTTCTCTTTATCATCAAAATAATCATCGGATTAGTTTCAGTAACACTATTGATTATGTAAGGGGCATCTGGGGTAATTACTTTTCCCGTTTCCGGACGATTTCTACCCAGCATTACTGTATATTGGATCTTGGAAAGGGATGGTTGTAAAGTGGCACATCAAATATACCTTCAAATAGTTACAAAGGTATTCAGATTGCATAAATAAAAAACTAGAGAGCATATTTTTAGAACTGTATAACCATATGTGAAGTTATCTTTTCCCTGTTGCCATTCTATAATAATTCACAAATTGGAACATTAAATCTACAGCTCTTTTGAAGCATGATAATTGAGCAACAGAGTGTCTGAAATCTGATCTCATCTTGACTTCGTCTTAAGTCATTCATCAGAATTTGTGACATCAGCCAGTCCATCACTGCACCATGAAATGTCTCTTGCATGATATTGAATTGATAACAAAGCAAGGATTTGTTAAATTTTCTCTTGTGATTTCCAATTAAAGAGGAAAAGGAAATTTTGAAACGGTGGTATAATATGAGCTATTTTGTTTTTGAAAGTTATTGTGTGGGCTCATCATCCAACTAATGATGAACTCATATAACTGAAAATTCCTCCGCCACTTCACCTCAAGATAATTACCAATAATTTGGCATAATGTCATTCCGGCGCACTATTTCTAAGCATACGCTGATTTGGCACGGAGTATTTTAAACTATACATCCACTTCCTTCATTTCATTATAATCTTCAACTTAAATTCGACTTATACCACCTCAGTTCATCATACTTGCCAACAATTTTGACAAAAGTCAGTATGCAATTCATCGCCGCCGTAGTCTCTGGTTGTATCCGTATGCTAAGTTGGCAACAGAGCATTATAAACTCCACTTCCAACACGTTTACGTCCTCACAATCATCAACAAATAGGGATACTCGCTAGTCCGCCACTGATTGGCGTGCTATCTCTGGCGGTGTCCCGACTTGGCAACAGAGCATCTTAGACTTGTCCCCTGCCATATTCACTTCATTACATTCCGAATCAACTTGGTATACATGCCAGTTCATCACTGGCGCGCTATCTCTGGCAGTATGCTTGACTTGGTAACGAAGCACCTGAACCCTGACTTCCCTAGACATCTCTACAATATTAGCGCAAAATTGACGGCAATCGAGCATTTTAAATTTGATTTTCGCCATCTTCCCTTCATTTTTCCCCAACTATAAAACCAGCCAGTCCGACAGTGCTTGGCGTGCTATCTCGACTATCTCTAGTGGTATGCTGACTTGGCAATGAAACATTTTAAATTCGATATCCGCGATCTTCTCTTCGTTACAATTATCAAGAACGTGGGATACTAGTTAGTTCGCCACTGCTCGACGCTCTGAAGATAGTATGATTTGACAACATAAAATCCTGAACTCAACTTCCGCCAACTTCGCTTCATCATCATTATCATCAGAAAGGTTGGGTTAGTAGCCAACTCGTCGCCCTAGGTTGCTTTCTCTGGCGATTGGCTGACTTGGTAATACAGCATCTAAAGCCTGAAGTTCGTTACCTTCCTTTCATAATTTTCCCCAACGAGGTATGCAACCAGCCAGTCCGATACTGCTTGGCGTGCTATATGTAGTATAATGCTGACTTGGCAATGGACAAATTCGCTTCAATATAATTACAAAGAACTTGGGATTTTAGCCAATTAGCCGCTGATCGGCGCGCTATCTGTGGTGGTATGCCAACTTGGAACGGAGCATCTTAACCCCGACTTCCGCCACCTTCATCTCATTATAGTTACAAAGAACTTGGGATACTAGCCAGTTCAGCACTTCTCGGCGTATCATCTGTGGGGGTACGCTGACTTGGCAACGGAGGATGTTAAATCCACTTCCACACCTTCATTTAAATTTAATTACAATGGATATGAGATACTAGCCAGTTCGGCACTGCTCGGTGCGCTATCTGTGACTTGTCAAGAGAGCATTTTAAACTCGACTTCCGCCACTTTCACATCATTATAATTACAAAGAACGTAAGATACTAGCCAGTTCACCACTGCTTGGCGCGTTACTGTGGTGGTACGCTGACTTGGCAACGGAGCATCTTAAACTCGACTTTCGCCACCTTCACTTCTTTGTAATTATAAAGAACGTAAGATATTAGCCAGTTCGCCACTGATCGGAGCGCTATCTTTGGCGGTATGTTGACTTGGCAACAGAGCATCTTAATCTCACTTCCGCCACTTTCACTTCATTATAAGCACAAAGAACGTGATATACTAGCCAGTTCGCCATTGTTCGGCGCGCTATCTGTGGCGGTTCGCTGACTTGGCAACGGAGAATATTAAACTTACTTCCGCCACTTTCACTTCCTTATAATTACAAGGAACTTGAGATACTAGCCAGTTCGCCACTGCTCGACGCGTATCTGTGGCGGTACGCTGACTTGGCAACGGAGAATGTTAAACTTACTTCCGCCACTTTCACTTCCTTATAATTACAAAGAACTTGAGATACTAGCCAGTTCGCCAGTTCGACGCGCTATCTGTGGCGGTACGCTGACTTGGCAACGGAGAATGTTAAACTTACTTCCGCCACTTTCACTTCCTTATAATTACAAAGAACTTGAGATACTAGCCAGTTCGCCAGTTCGACGCGCTATCTATGGCGGTACGCTGACTTGGCAACGGAGCATCTTAAACTCGACTTCCGCCACCTTCACTTCATCATAATCACCAACAAGTACATTATACGGCTTTTGTGCTTGACTGGCTGGAAAATTTGCAATTTCCCATCGCTATCTCTTTCCCTGTGTGCTGGAGTTATCTCTCGCCACAACGGGAACGTATGGGGTGCGACAACTTCTAACCGGAATCGATAATTTCTGCCGGAATTGTCTGATTGTTCTAGGAGGAACAATAAATTTGGGTTTAACTTGCGGCGGATTCTCTGTGGGAATCTAACTTCTCCCGCCAGTTCATGGAGATTAGCTCATGACAGAATTGTGTCACTGGCAACACGGTCAGGGAACCAGTACATTTCTAGGGGAAGAAGGAGCAATATGAAACTGCTAAATAAAGATTTTCATGTGGTATGCATTGGATTTTACATTTAAGAAAACAGTATAGGCATTTACTATAGCTCCTAATTCAGGGTTGTGCCTAAATTCGCTCTAGGGTTTATGGTACATTCACAATGAGATGTAAGGAAACACCATTCACAATGCAACACAAGAAGTTGGCACGGGTTTCTAGATCTGTAAGTTACATGCAAATATATTCCAAGCGCTCCGAAAGTTAAAAACTGAATAACAAAACCAACAATATCACATAAGAAATTACAAGCAATTTTTTCAAATAAATATGTTATAAAACTACATACTAACAACTGACGCTAGTGGCACTGACGTCACAATAATTGCTCATTCAAAATTATTGAAAAAGTACAAGCATAGAGACTTCAGAAAGTGATAAAGTTACACATTTAATGAACTAAGAATAATTTCTCTGTGTCTTCGATTTATGAGAACCAAGAAATCTAGACACAGATGATAGCTACATCTGCCATAACCTCTTGAGGGAGATTAGAGATGGCGAGGCACGGCCAAATAGAAGAGCACGCCTGTACAGCAGGCTCTGTAAAATCTTGCAGTGCGATCGTTTGTTATTGCATTCATAGGCAATGCATAGAGAAAAGAAGCAGACTTCTTCCTCTTTGGAGTTTGCAAACTCTTGCATTACGTTGCGTCTTGCGTGTTTCTATGTGAATGCTTACATTAAATAATATCAGTCCAACCTCTTGCGCTTACATTGCGTCTGCGCTTGCATTTCATTGTGAATGTAGCACTATGGATAGTACTGGATGGTCAGCATAGAGCAGAACGGTTTCGCAGCTCCTAGCCAGCCGGCGGTGCTACTTGTTCTATGCGCTGAACGGATGACTGCATATCCGCAGTAAATATGGAAAGGTTTGTCGCTTAAGGTGTCTAACTTTAAAGATGCAACGTTATGGTGCGCTCAACATCTAAAATATTCAACCTAAGGAGATGAAATTTGGCCATGATATTATCCGCTCCTATTAAATATAATTAAATGTAATTCAAATCTACTATTCACTATGATTGTTCTTCTGATTTTTCCCAATAAAATGATAAAAAAACTGTTATGTTTCACTCACATGGTTTTTTTCTACCTGCTCTGCAAACAAATTATTCTTTTATCTACATCATGCTAATCGAAATAAACATTAGCAGAAGTGGTCTTATTATTTACTTCCTCATAAGTAGAGCGAAAAAAGGGAATATACAATGCTAAAACGACAGTCAAGTCTTTTAAAAGCTGGTTAATATAAGATGAAATTGTTATTCAGTCATTTAAAAAAAAAAAAATTAAAATAAGAGTAGTTTGGCGTGGCGAGATTTTTTTGAAAATCCTCGTGTCGCATCCTTGAAAGACACTGAAAATATACACCATGTTTAGTATTTAACGGACCTGTCGTTTTGCGCTATGTTGTCCATAGACCACACACACCAATTGTTTTCTAAAAAAAAATATTTTTGGATTCAGCAGTCTCAAGACATATTTCCGGTGAGATCCTGGTATAGAAATTTTGGTGAACTGCGTAACTCAAAAACGAAAATTCTGTTAAACACCAAACTTAGAATTTAAACTCTACATCTTCTAAGGATGTGTGAGGAAGACTTTCAAGAAAACCTCGCCCCAAACTATCCTTTAGATTGAAAAATACCAGATAATATCCGGCGTCTACACCTTTGTGTTATTTAGCTGAAAAAACTCAGAAAATAAACCCATTCATGCAGAAAAATCTCAAAATTTCCTCTAATCACACATTTTCCTGTCCTGTTTCATTGAGAAGGCTTTGAATGATTCTATTCCTTAAATAAAGCAGATAAAAACTTAGATCTCCTTAAAACATGCAATTTATATCATCAATTTTTCGTAGAGTTGACGGCTTTAAATATATTCCCTATTATTGGTTTCAGTTTTAAAATATATTTTTATCTGTTACAGTTTACCAGCTATGCACAATTAATCTAGTATAAAGATATCTTTAGAGCATTCAATATATACCTTTTGTGACGTAAATATGTTTAATATACGGTATTTTAACCAAACTTGATGCAGTCTTACTTTCTCTGCCCGCACTATTTACTTATTGTGTAGAGAAGGTAATACTGGGAAACCACTTTTAGATATTTACAAACAACGCAATCTATACTCGTTTTTCCTGTCATCCACATTGGTTAATACCTCATATCTTTATTGAGCAAACATGTCTAGAGAATTAGACGATTGGTGCAGTAAAATCTCCAGATTAACTCCCTCGGAGCATTTTTCAAACTTCGTTACCGTTGGGACAGAATATTTTCACCATTCCTGAAAAGAATAAACAAAACTTTAGTCATTATTTAGGAAAAGTATTAATAAAGCTGCCACATTCGCAATTATAATTCTCCAAATTATCGCACAAATATTGAATATATTTGAAATATATAATAAATGGAACTAGCATATGAATGACTTCAGATCCAAGAGTCATACTTATAACACCAGAAACTGCCACAGGATTAAAATTCCTCAGCACAGACTTACTAAAACTTCAAAACATTATGACTACATTGGTATGAAACTATCGTATTTAATAAGTTATTCCATGAGAAAACTGTTTTACCATATAAAATATTTGTAAAATAATGTATTCTTGACTTATGCATAATCAATTTTATGCCATCAATAAATCTATTGCTTTTAATTCATCTGCTGTTAACATTTAACTTGTACATAGTGTTTAGAGAAGGTATTGTATTGCACCCAAAAATTCGATACCGGGATTTCACCGAAAATACATGTTTTGGGTCACCCTGAATCCAAAAAAAAAGCATTTTTTTGAAAAGGCTGCGTGGGTGTGCGTGTGTGTGTGTGTCTGTGTGTCTGTGGACAGCATAGCTCAAAAACGAAAAGACCGTTGAATACCAAACTTGGTATTTAAATTTGGTATCTTCCAAGGATGCGACACAAAGATTTTCAAGAAACTCCCCCCACACCCAACTACCCTTTACATGGAACTTTTTTCGAAAATTTTTATTTTCTTAAAAATGGCTCTAACGATTTTGATTAAAATATTGTATACTAAAGATATTTATCTGACAAATAAAATTTATATCTTGAATTTTCTGAGAAAAGCCTCTGAAGACTTCTTTATTCAGGATGAATTTCACAGAATTTTGCTTAACCGTAAGAGATCGGCAAACAATTAACACGCAAAAAATGTAGAGTACATTAAAACGCACAATTTATGTTATATACATTTTTTTCGTGGAGTTGATCGTTTTTGACATATTCCTTGTTTTTGGTTTCAGCTTTGAAAAACATTACTTTTCTCATACAGAAATTTGTCAACTCCTGTCCATACCAACAAAGGAACTTCAATCACGTAGCAACCAGCTTTTGATTATTAGTTTAGCCTTTAGTACTCCCTTATTTCCCTTCTGCTTACAAGGAAGCAAGTAATAAGACTATTTATATTAATTTTTTTTCTCGATTAGCATGAAGTAAATAGAAGAATAAGCTTTTTAACAATAATTTGTTGCAGAGAGGTAGAGAAAGTCATGTGAATGTAATACATCAGATTTTCATTGAAAAAGCTGTATAAGATTTATACTCTTTGTATATATTTATTTATATTTTACTGCTTTATTGACTTTGTCGATTGAAGTTTGTCTATTGATTGATTGATAAATTTTCTACTTTCAGGTGTTGGTTTTGTGATGTTACCTGTATAGTTTTTTAAACCTTATCATAAAATTTAGAACATCTGTGGTGGGAACGGTGCAATGATGTAGAAGTCCAAGATACACATATGCACACGACTTTTATAAACATAGATAATCAACATTTTAAATATATCCTCTTTTCTAAGCCAAGAAACCACCAGACAACAGCGGCCATTTCAGCTAGTGTGATAATAAAAATTTTATTACCGTGTTACCTCAATTCTCTTTCTGTTTATCACTTTTGGGGTTGAGATTGAACGCACCGATTTCTTTACAATTTGTTCACTGTAACCATGAAACGTTTTGGTATTCGCAGCGAAACCAGCAAGGGCCAGAATTTCACAAAAATGCCGCTTCATTTGTATGTAGCTACGTAACCCTTTTCTCAGCCAGTTGACATTACCGAAACGTTTTTTAGCCGAGAAAGGAAAACGAAACTCATAAAAATTCCGCAGCCTTCCTACCGAAAATATTACAAACTCTGTCACAGCCCTCCGCAAACCTGACGTTTTCATTAGCTGCCGCCTTTTCTTATGTCACGGTAGTGTTTTGTTTTCTTTAGGCACTATCGTAAGCACAAGTTTTAATTACCTTTTATTTTCTCTAGTATGTATGTACAATCACATAGTAGATAAAGAAGGTATTGTATTCCACCCAAAGTTCGATGTTGAGATTTTACTGCAAATATCTGTTTTAATGTTCTCTGAGTACAATAAATCTGATGTGTTCCATTTACATGACGTTCTCTATATCTCTGCAACAAATTATTGTTAGAAAGCTTATGCTTCAGTAATTCATGCTAATCCAGAAAAAATTAGCAGAAATAGTCTTATTAATTGTCTCCTTGTAAGTAGAAGCGAATTAAGGGAGTACCATAGGTTAAGGAAAATGTCAAAAGCTGGTTGCTATTTGACTGAAGTTCCTTTGTTTGTATGACAGGCTTGACAAATTCCTGTATGAGAAAAGTTTAAGTTTTTCAAGGCTGAACTCCAATAACAAGGAATGTCTCAAAAACGATTAACTCCACGAAAAACATGTAAGTAACATAAATTGTGTGTTTTAATGTACTTTACATTTTTTGTGTGGTAAGTTTTTGTCTATGTCTTACGGTTTAGCAGTTATGCAAAATTCCGTAAAATTTATCCAGAATAAAGTAATCTTCAGAGGTTATTCCCAGAAAATTCAAGATATACATTTTATTGACATGTAAATATCCTTGATATGACATTTTAATCAAAAAGGTTAGCCATTTTTGAAAAATTCAAAATTTTCGAAAAAAGTTCTATGTAAAGGGTATTTGGGTATGGGGGGGCGATTTTATTGGAAATCTTCGCGTCGCATCCTTGAAAGATACCAAACTTAAATACCAAGTTTGGTATTTAACGGTCTTTTCGTTTTTGAGCTATGCTGCCCACAGACACAGACACGCACACATGGACCTTTTTCCCATTTTTTTTTTTTTGGATTTAGGGGAACCCAAAACATGTAATTCCGGTGACATCTCGGTGTCGAATTTTTGGGTGGAATGCAATACCTTCTCTATACACTGTGTACATAGTACGTGTAGAGAAAGTAAAACAGGAAAAAAAAAAAAGCGATTTTAGAAAAAAGGTCCGTGCGTACGCGTGTATGTATTAATGTGTGTGTATGTTTGTGGGTGGACAGCATAGCACAAAATGAAAAGACCGTTAAATACCAAATTTGATATTGGTAGTATCTTCTAAAGCTGTCACACGAAAATTTTCAAGAAATTCCCCGTCCCCAAAATACTGCATGGAACATTTTTTGATAATTCGTTTTTACAAAACTGACTCATACCATGTATCAAAGTGATTTACATAACAAATAAAATTATATCTTGAATGTTTTGGGAATAGCCTTTGAAAACTTCTTAATTCTAGAGAATTTTGTATAACTCGTAATCCGTAAGAGCGACTTAAAGTTACAATACAAAAATGTAGCTCTTGTTAAAATAATTTATATCATATACATTTTTGTGGAGCTAAACATTTCCGAAGTATTCCTTGGTGTTAGCTTCAGTTTTAAGCTGCTTAAAGTTTTGTCAAGCGGAAAGTCAACTTTGGTTTCATATCTTTTGTTTTACTCCTAGGAATGCAAAAGAGATCCGAATTTTAGTTGTTTCACATAGCGATAGCGTTTAAAATATTTGACTATCGCTTTAGCCTACTATATTTCCTTATTTCCCTTCCACCCATAAAGAATATATACATCCATCTCTGCCAATGTTTTTCTGGATTACCACTATGTAGATAATGGATTAGTCCTTTGCAACAATAGTTTGTAGAGAAGCTCGTGTGAATAGAACACATCATATATTTTACTTTGTCTACACGTACTGTGTACATAGTATATAGAGAAGGTATTTTATTGCATCAAAACAATTTGATACCAAGATATATGTTTTGGGATCTCCTGAATATATATATAAAAAAAACATGTTTAGAAATATGGCCATGTGAGTACGTCAGTCTGTCTGTGTGCGTCTGTGTATGTGCATGTGTGCGCGGCAGCATAGCTCCAAAACGAAAAGACCTACGTTGGTATTTTAAGTTCAGTATCTTCCAAGGAAGTGACACGAAGATTTTCAAGGAAATCCCCCCACCCCCAACTACCCTTTTCATGGAAAACATTTCAAAAATGTTGATTTTCTTAAAATTGGCTCTGACAAATTTGATTAAAATCCTATATATTAAAGATATTTACAATCAAAATAAAATGTATATCTTAAGGGAATAGCTCTGAAGGATTTATGTCCTTCACATGTTTGCTGTAGAGATAACCGTGACCTTGTTATTGATTTCATTTGTAAAGTGCTTATGCTTTTCTCAGACAGGAAGTGTCGGTTCTTCTTTTGTTCTACTCCTGCAAAGAAGCAAAATGCAATGACAATCGCATTACGACAGCTCTTAAAACATTTGACTATCGCTTTAGCCTAGTGACTTCCTTTAGTTCCCTTCTGGTTATAAGTGACTAAGTAATAAGAACAATCTGATAATGTTTATCTCGATTAGCAAGGTGTAGAAAGAAAAATAATCTTTTGCAAGAAGTTTGTAGAGCAGCTAGAGAAATTCATGTGAGTGTTGCACATCAGATTTTTTTTTCTTAAGGTAGAATCTTTGAAATTCGTTGCAAGTTTAATTTACCTATGTTATGAGCTACAATAAAGATTGTGCCCAGACCTCTATAAGATCTTATAATAGTTTTCAATTGCAGAGAAGTGATATCCAGGCCATTAAACATATCTGAGACAATAACCTTGCCAGGCAGGTCGTATAACCTCACGTTTACCACATTTTTATGAGCAAGGACCCATTTTCGGGGTCATTAAAGTGGCCATCCAATCACATTCGAGCTAATAACGTGGTTAATGTAGCTTGTTCAATCTCAAGATGGGGAAGCTATCTGATTCTGGGTTTCCACACTCCTGGAAAAGCGGTATTCTTCATATATTTTCTGATAAGTATTAAATGGAGCTCTGGAAACTCTAATTTCCTTATTCTTTGCTTGCATTTATACCTTCCTAAAAAGTTTCTGGTATGTTCCATTCATGTCATATCACTCCAACAAATTATTGTTAAAAACCTTATGCTTTTATTTACTTCATGCCAATCCAGAAAAATCTGATGTGTCACACTTACATGACTTTCTCTAGCTCTTCTAAAAATTCTTCTTCCTGGAAGCACTTTGCTAATCGAGATAAGCATTAGCAGAATGTTCTTACTACTTAGTTTCTTACATATAGAAAGAAAATAAGGGAATACACTAGGCTAAACCGATAGTCAATTGTTTTAAAAGCTGTCGTTATTCGATTGTCATTGCAAATCGCTTCCTTGCTTGGCCAGGAGTAAAACAAAAGAAAAACGGACACTTCCTGTCTGAGAAAAGTTTAAATACTTACAACTGAAACCAAAAACAAGGAATGTCTCGGAAACGGTTACCTCCACAAAAATGTAAAGGACATAAATTGTGTGTTTTGATCAGATCAACATTTTCTGTGTAGTAAGTTTTTGTCTATCTCTTACCGTTTAGCGGTTAGCAAAATTTAGCAAAATTCACCCAGAATAAAAAGCTCTTTAGAGGCAATTCCCAGAACATTCAAGATATACATTTTATTTGGTAAGTAAATAATTTTAATATACGGGATTTTAATCAAAATCGTTCGAGCCATTTTTTAGAAAATCAACATTTTCGAAAATTTTTCCATGTAAAGGGTAGTTGGGGGTGGGGATTTTCTTGAAAAATCTTCATGTCACTTCCTTGGAAGATACCAAATCTAAATACCAAGTTTAGTATTTAACGGTCTTTTCGTATTTTAGCTATGCTGTCCACAGACAGACACACACACATACTCACGGACCTTTTTCTGAAAATGTTTTTTTTTTTATTCAGGGGGTCCTAAAATATGTATTTCCGGTGAAATCTCGATAGCGAATTTTTGGGTGGAACACAATACTTCCTCTATGGACTATGTACATAGAAAAAGTAAAAAATTAGCAGAATTGATTAATTGCTTGCATGTAAGTAGAAAGGAAATAAGAAATAGCATGGGCTAAAGTATTAGTCAAAAGCTGGTTGCTATGAGACTGAAGTTCCTTTGTTTATATGGACAGCAGTTGACAAGTTACCGTATGATAAAAGTGTAAGTATTTTAAAGCTGAAACTGAAAACAAACGATATTTAAAAAACGATGCACTCCACGAAAAAATGTATGTAACATAAACTGTGTGTTTCTACATTTTCTGTTCAGTAAGTTTTTGTCTATCTCTTACATTTTACCACTTATGAAAAATTCCGTAAAAGTCGTCCAGAATAGTCTTCAGAGGTTGCTCCCAGAAATTTAAAGATATACATTTTATTTATCAGGTAAATATCTTTAATATATGATATTTTAATCAAAATCGTTATAATAATTTTTCTTGAAAATCTTCGTGTCCAAGTTTGGTATTTAACAGTCTTTTCGTTTTTGAGCTATCCTGCCCACAGATGCACATACACACACACAGACACACGCACACACAACCTTTTTTTAAAAATGCTTATTTAGGGGGATTCAGGGGTACTCGAAAAACGTATTTCCGTTAAAATCTCGGATTCAAATTTTTGAACATACATTTCCTTCTGTATGCACGTGTAGAGAAAGTAAAAGAAAATCATTAATTGCTCAATATGCAATTTCCTTTCCTTTTGTCCTATATTAAATATTATTATATTTATAGCGATTTAAATTTTGAAGTGACTTTAGAAGTCCCCATATACATATTGTGTGTGTGTGTGTATGTGTGTGCGTAGTGATACTTAATATCCAAAACACATATTTTGCATTCTCTGTTCGCTTATCTACCAGGATGCCTACTATCCTTATTTGACGTCTGTAGATATCCATTCGTGCGTTTAAAGAGTTGCAGAACTTTACGGGGCTGTTTGAAGTTAAAATCAGGTAGTGGGGAAATGCTGGTGACCTTCGTTTCTCCCCCTCAATAAGTGCGACCTGCTCACTGTCTCCAAATCGAGCAAAGGGACCGAGGAAGTCTGGCGAAATCATGATCTATATGTTTTTAACAAATCTAATGTGTTCCATTCACATGAATTTCTCTACACCTCTAACAAATGATTCTTAATATACTTATTCTTCTATCTACTTCATGCTAATTCAGATAAACGTTTGCAGAAATGGTCTTATAACTTGCTTACTTTTAAGTAAGAGGGAAACAAGGGAATACACTAGGCTAAAGCGATAGTGAAATCTTTTAAAGGCTAGTTGCTTTGTGACTGAAATTCATTTCTTTGCATTGCCTGGAGTTGAAAAAGTATTTTAACAGATAAACTACAATAATGACATTGTGTTCAATTTTTTTTAATTTGAATTCATATCCTACGCTGTAAGAAAACAAAAACATGCGATTACATAGGTTGAAATTTCAGAACAATCGATATTTTTCCCTCACATCGCACCAACTGCTGTTGTACTGGGCGAAGGACAGAGGAGTGTCAACCTTGTGTCCTGTTACGTAAATAATCATAGAGCGTCTGAGATAGGAAAAATATCCATTCTAATAACATCGTGAAATCTTACTTATGAACATAAATATTAGAAAATAGCGAAAAAAACTACAATTACTGTATCATCACATCGTCCTCAAACCCTGATACAGATATTTACACTACTCACCTCCCGCCATGTATGCTTGTACATACACACATGCACACAATATGTATCAAGATATGTATAGAATAATAAGTGTTTGTAAATACAGTTTGCTGAAGATCAAGTGGAGAATGTCCTATGAATGTATTACCTAAAATTTTTCATGATTACTTTGATATGTTGCTGTATTAACGTTCCAATTTTATATGAATATTAGCGCTGTTGACCTATAAACGTCTTCTTTTTTTCCTTTCCTTTTTTTTTTTCACCTCGAGCCTCAATATACAAGTTTTTCTCGCTTTTCACTTAGTCCAATACATTTTTTTGTTGTTGCTAAAGCGGAGGCAAGTTACATAACAAAGAAATATCGGAAGCAGTAACACAAAGTGTAATTGCACAAGACAGTGGCGCCGCCCTGCGGATATTTCCTACTTAATGCACGTTTTGTTCTTACGCGGCACAAGTTTTCTTTTGTGTTTTACTGCGATATTTCTATTGGGATTTTAAACTTTCCAGGGGTAAAAGTTTTGCCCTCTTATGAGAGGAAGAAATTCGCTTCTTCTAGGACAATCTTCGTCTTAAATTGTTACGAAGAAAATAATAAAAAGACAGAGGAGGAAAATGAAAGAGATCTGAATAACAAGCAAATATCCAAATTTCGATAAAAAGCGCAGGGAAAGAAGTTTCACTTCTGGAAACAAGGAAACAATAATTATTGTTAAACTGTGCTGTTTTCTTGATGAAACTTGTTGCAATTTTGCTAAGTGAAGTTAAAATCTTTTGTACTGCTTTCTTCTCCTATTTCGTAGGATCGGATTGCTAGACGAGAAACAATTTTGTATATTGTGAACTAAAAGAAAACTGAATCAAGGCGGATAGTGCATATAGGAAAATAATCATCTGATTTTAACTTTAAATGTACCCTGGTAAAGTCACAATAGAGTAGTTAATGAGGATGACAAAAAAAAAAAAAAAAAAAAAAAAAAAAAGCTGATCTGTTCCATTCACATGACTTTCTCTACAACTTATGCTTCTATTTATTTCATGCTAATCGAGAATAAATTAACAGAAATAGCCTTATTGCCTGCTTCCTTGTAAGTGAAGGCGAAATAAGGGAGTACCATACGCTAAAGTGATAAGTCAAAAGCTGTAGCTATGTGACTGATGTTCCTTTGTTAGTATGGACAGGACTTGACAAATTCCTGTATGAGAAAAGTAAGATTTTCAAAGCTGAAACAAGAAATCAGGAATATCTAAAAGACTATCAACTCTACGAAGCAAATGTATACAACATTAATTGTGTTTTAACGTGCTCTACATTTTTTGTGTGGTAAGTTTTTGTCCATCTCTTACGGTTTAGCAGTTATGCAAAATTCCGTGAAATTCATTTAGAATAAGGTAATCTTCAGAGGCTATTCCCAGAAAATTCAAGATATACATACTGTCAGGTAAATATGTTTAATATACGATATTTTAATCAAAATCGTTAAAGCCATTCTTGTGAAAATCAACATTTTCGAAAAAAATTCCATGTAAAGGGTTGTTGCGTGTGGGGGGATTTTCTTGAAAATCTTCGTGTCGTTTCTTTGGAAGATGCTTAACTTTAATACCAAGTTTGGTATTTTACCGACTTTTCGGTTTTGAGTTATCGTGTTCACAGACAAACAGACCCACGGACATTTTTCTAAAAATGCTTTTTTTTTTGGATACAGGGGACCCTAAAATACATATTTCCGGTGAAATCTCGGTATCGAATTTTAGGGTGGAGTGCAATACCTTCTCTATACACTTTGTACACAGTAAGTGTAGAAAAAGTAAAAATCTGTAGTGTTCCATTCGTCTATTTCTTTCTATTCAGCAAACTTTCTTTACAAAGAATTATTCTTTTATCTACATCATACAAATCAAGATACAAATTACCAGAAATGCTAATGCAAATGGAGTTTTATTTATGGACGCTCTTTAACTACTGCAGTTCTCAGCGTACCATTCAATATTGGGCGAGAAAGACCTATTAATTTTGCTCAGAGGCCTTTTTATGAGGCTTGTGGTTCTTTTATGTGCCGCAAATCTACGACACGGGACCAACAGCTTTACTTTCCTTCCAAAGGAAGCCATTCTAGGGCTTTTTACTCCAGAAGAAATCCATCGTCCTCTGCCAGATTTGAATCCGCAACCTTGGGTATATGAAGTCAGCATGGTAACCATTACACCAGAAATGGTGTCAATATTTCGTTCTTTATGAGCAGAAGAAAAATTAAGGAATACACTAGGCTAAAGTGATAGTCAATTTTTCTTAAAATCTGTCCGCTATATAATTGAAATTTGGTTCTGTTGCATAGCCAGGAGTAAATCAAAAGAGATGAAACGAATGAGATATCCGTTTGATAAAGGGTCCAGTAAGCAAATTTTAAAAGTGAAACAAAAAACAAATATACTGGAAATGGTTAGCACAATGGTTTTAACGATATCTGCATTTTTTGTACCATACGTTTTTGTCTATCTCTTACGGTTTTCCAGTTATTAAAAAATAATCCAGAAGATGAGGGCATCCGAGGTTTCCAAGAAAAATAAGATTTACATTTTATTTGTAATCTTAATATTTTTAGTATCCCATATTTTAATCAAAGTTGCTAGATACATTTTTGATAAAATATAAAATTTCGAAAAATCTTCCATGTAAAGGGTAGTATGGAGTGGGAGTATTTCTAAAATTTTCGTATTGTAACCTTGGAAGATTTTAAACTTAAATGCCAGGTTTTTTTCTTCCTCTACATAGTACACGGCACATAACTAGGGAATGCGTTGCACTCTACCAATAATGTTCATACCAAATACACCGGAAATACACGTTTTGAGGTCGCCTGAATAGATTAAATAGTTTTTTTTTTCGGAAAAAGGTTAGTTTGTGTGTCTGTTTGCGGGTGCGAGCGTATGTGGACAGCATAGCTCAATAACGAAAACACAATTAAATATTACATTTGGTATTTAAGTTGAGTATTTTCTGAGTCCTCGTATCTATACGAGGATTTTCAACAATATCTCCCACCATAAATTATCCTTTACTTACATGGAATAATTATGTAAAATTTGTTTTTATAAAAAATGTCTAAAGATTTTGATTAAACATGGTATTAAGATATTTACATCACAAATAAAATTTATATCCTGAACTTTCTGGAAATAATTTCTGAAACTTGTTCATTATGAATGAACTTTTCTGAATTTTGCACAACTGGTAAACCATAATAAATAGACAAAACTTACTATACTAAAATGTGTATATGTCGCTAAAATATACAATTTATGTTGGACTGGTCGTTTCCGATATATTCCTTGTTATTTGTTTCAATTTTAAACTACGTAGCCATTCCCAAACCGGGTCACATTTCGGATCACACCTATTTTGTTTATTGACATTGCAAAGCGAAGGGAACTTTGCTCACATAACGACCGGCTTTTAAAATATTTGACTATCGCTTTAGCCTAGTAGATTCCTTTCTACTGACTCGCGATTAGCATGATATAGATAAAAGAGTAATTTTTGTAGAATTTTTTTTTTTTGCAGAACAGGTCGAGAAAGTCATGTGAATAGTATACAATATTTTTATTACACCGCGTATAATGCACATATTTTTTAATTTGATATTGTATAAAATTAGGGTCCTGGCCATGAGAATACAATACATCGGATTATTTTTTTTTCTGTTCCGCTAACATTTATTACCAGCCGACGCCGCCGTGTCCGAGTGGTTACACTGCTCGCCTTCTACTTAGGCGGCCCGAGTTCGATCCTAAGCGCCCGCATGTAGGATTTGTGGTGGACGAAGTGGCATCTGGGCGGGTTCCCCGGTTTCCCCCGCCACTCATTCCACCAATTGCTCCATCATCACCTTTCGCTTGCATTTTATATCATCCACTTCCCTCACACTCATGCCTGGATACCACTCATTCCAGATTCTCCAATCTGTGGTTTGAGACAGTATATTTCCTATCAAGGGGCAAAGAGTTATTCAGAAGGTAAATATAAATCTTATCTAATAATATAATTTATATCGAGAAGAGAAAATATAAATGTACAATGAAAATGGGAAGGGAAGAAATATTTCAAACACGTATAAGTAGCCGAGGTGTCACGAGCTGAGGCACCATATGCCGTTAGGGTAGAACATTAACCGCGTAGTGTGAGGAGGATACACTGCCCAAGGGAACATAACAGAAAACAATGTTCTCCGCTGGTCAGGCGACATCGTGAAGCACTTGGCAAAGAACCTCCGCACAACCAAGATGTGATATTTAGAGTCCGAGGTGGAGCCGAACTGGCTACCTTTAGTTACGATTGAAAAAGTTATTGTAATACGGACCAGAATACGGACGAGATCACTACATCAACATTAATAAATAATAATAGTCACGGTCGGATAAAGTGTAATGTCATAGTAGAAAATTCAGGAGGAATGCGTGTGTGTTCGACGGCCGAAAAAGGCCGAACTAAATTAATAAAGTACTTGTGTCGTACCACACCCTGAAAGAGTTTCCATGCTACTAAAAATCCACACCATTCTTACTACCCATAACCTGCGCTCGGGATACGAACCCGCAACCATTACCGCCGCAGGTTTCGTGCCGTTGGTTCCCCGACAGGCTTCTAACCTCTAGGCATTGGTTTGTAAGTCCTACAAATTCGGGGACGATAAGCCGACTACGAAACGAAACATTTATTACAGGTGAAATCTCAAAATCGAATGTGAATGCAATACTTTAGTGATGGAGAAAGTAGATACAGGATACTTTGCGAATCAATTTGCGAGGACGGAAGGTATAGAGATGCTCTTTCCACACATGGTAATGTTGAGAGATATGGCCAGTATTTTAAAGACGTTAAGTCTGAATGATGGGGCGTTCTAGGTGACACCCCATTTCATTAATGGCCGGTGCGGCTCTGGCAACATTCATTTGTACGTGTCGATATGCCGCCGTTTCCTCTAACATATTTGTTTGCCCTTTATTTATTTCGCACTCTCATAAATTGCACGCAACCAGCTCGGTGTTCACCCAGGCCTTATTGTGAGTGATGTGAAGCAGAAAAATCTGATGTACATGACTTTCTCTAAAAACTATTCTTCCCCACCTGGATGGTATTGAGGTAGCGTATCTGCCTCACCTTAAATCGGATCTCGCTTAGGGTGTCACCCGGATAAGTTTTTTTCGGGGTTTTCCTTTATCCTGAGAAGACAAATGTCGAGTAAGTTTAAGTCCATAGACTCCTAGATCATTTGAGCATCATTTCACCAATTTCATTATCGTCTATTCTTAAAACATATTATTTTATTTGCATCAGTAAATATTAATTACTTCCTTATAAGTAGAAGAAGAGGGGCATACACTAGTCTAAAGCGATAGTCGAATCCTTTAATAAAACAATTGAAATTCGCTTCTCTTTGCACGGCAGGAGTAAAACAAGAGAGATATGAAACAAAATATCACTTCCCGGTCGTGAAAAGTTTAAATTTATATATATATATATAGTTGTACATAGTCAGTCCGAATGAAGAGGTCTTCAGATACTATTCAACATATACGTTTTATTTGTTATGAAAACATCATAAACTTTGGTCTTTTAATCATAATCGTTAGAGCCTTTTTTTGAGAAAATCAAAATTTTTAAAAATGTGCTATGTAAAGTGTAGTTTGGTGTGGAGGGTTTTTCCTAAAAATCTTGGTGTCATATACTAGGAAGACACTGAACTTAAACAGCAAGTTTGGTATTTAACCGACTTTTCGTTTTTCAGCTACCCTAGAACACACACACATATTTACAAATTCAGAGACAGCACTATACTTAAGTCCTTAAGGTTCCTTGGGACTTGCGTGACCCAAAGAGGGCAAAATGAGAGGAGAGACCGGAGGGGGGCCAGATTAGTGTGTCGGCCGGTTTGAGCATAGATGGGGCCCCTAACGCTTAAGATAATGCATATGTGAAATTTGGAAAATCCACAGTATTTGTGATACATTATTGAAATATTTATACTAGTTGTTATATATAATAATAGTAATATTTTACTTGTATCATAGCTCTAGCTTTCATGGTAATTCAAATATTTATTTTTATTTGTCTATATTCATTGCTTAATACAAATAAGTCATGTGATACATTTTTAAAACTATTCACATTAAAATTTCAAACTTTACAGTAAATGAGTTTACAAATAGATCTATAATGTTATACTTTTAATATTAGCCCTAATTATTATACTAAAATTATTAAAATTCGTACTTTGTAGAGCTCTTAATTTTTCAAAACCTAATAATTTATTGCTCAAAATTAGAGCATTATTTCGAAAAAGTAATACAATCATTTTTCTCGATGCCCTTTTGAGAGTCAGCACAAGATGTTTGGAACAAATCCGTGAAAAACGTCATCGTGTACAGCATTTTGAGTTTGGAAAGGTGTTGGAACAAAGTTTGCGAGAAAATAAGGTTTAAAGTTTAGCGTGTCTATTGGCAAGCATGCACCTCAAAATTTATAGTTGTTAAAGTGTTGTTAAACTGAACAAACTAGGAGAAACAATATACTTTCTGAAAGTTTAAAATTCATAGTACTTTATTATGCGAAAAAAGGAGTTTTACTTTCTCTACAGTACTATGTACATAGTGTATAGAGAAGGTATTGCATTCCACCCAAAAATCGATATCGAAATTACACGTTTTACGGTCCCCTGTATCCAAAAAGAAGTATTTGTATAAAATGATCCGTGTGTGTGTCCGTCTGTCTGGGAACACGTTAACTCAAAAACGAAAAGTCAATAAAATACCAAACTTGGTATTTAAGTTTATTATCTTCTAGGAATGCGATTTTGAGAAAAATCACCCCAACTCAAACTACACTTTACTTGGAAAAATTTTTGAACATTTTGATTTTCTCAAAAATTGCTCTAACAATTTTGATTAAAGTTCCGTATACTAAAGATATTTACCTGACAAATAAAATGCATATCTTGAATTTTCTGGGAATAGCCTCTGAAGACTTCTTTATTTTGAATGAATTTTGCTGAATTTTGCGTAGCTGGTAAACCGTTAAAGATGGACAAAAATTACAAAAAAATAAATCATCGTAAAAGATAGACAAAAACTTACAAAAAAAAATCACGTTTTTTTTTTTTTCATGGAATTGACCATTTCAGAGATATTTCTTATTTTTTCAGATTCAAAATACTTAAGCTTTTCTCACATGGACAGTTGTAAACTTCTGGCCGTGGATAGAAACGGATTTCAAGCACAAGGCAACCAGCTTTTAAAGGATTTGACTATCGTTTTAGCCTGGTATATCCCATTATTTTCCTTTTACTTACAAGGAAGGAAATAATTAAGACAATTTCAACTATCATAAATTATATAGAAAAATATGCTTTTTAACAATAATGTAGAAATGAAGCGATATAGAGAAAATCATGAGAATGGAACACACATTTTTAGATCGTGTCCGTTGGTCTGTGAGCACCGTAACTCAAAAGCGAAAAGTCCATAAAATACCAAACTTGGTACTTAAGTTTAGCATCCTCCAGCGATGCGACACGAAGATTGTGAGAAAAATCCCCCCACCCCAGACTACCCTTCACATGGAAAACATTTCGAAACTTTTGATTTTCTCAAAAATGGCTGTAATGATTTTGATTAAAATCTCTCATATCTAAGATTTTTACCTGACAAATAAAACGTATATCTTGACTTTTCTGGGAATAGCCTTTAAAGACGTCTTTATTCTGAATGAATTTTGCGTAGCTAATAAACCGTAAGAGATAGACAAAAAGTTATTACACAAAAAATATAGATCACGTTAAAACACACAATTTATGTAATATGTCATTTTTTCATGGAATTGACCATTACGGATTTCAACCACATGGCATGCAGATTTTAAAATATTTGACCATTGTTTTAGCCTAGTGTATTCCCTTATTTTCTTTCTACTTGCAAAGAAGCTAGCAATTAAGAGAATTATTGCTAATATTTATCGATTATCATAAACTAGACAGAAGAATATGCTCTTTACTTTCTCTACACGTACTATATACATAGTTTATGGAGAAGGTATTGCATTCCACCCAAAAATTCTATACCGAGATTTCACCGAAAATACATGTTTTGGTTCCCCCTGAATCCAAAAAGGCATTTTTACAAGAAGGTCCATGTGTGTGCGTATGTGTGTTTGTGTGTGTGTGTCTGTGGACAGCATAGCTCAGAAACAAAAAAACAGTTGAATACAAAACTTTGTATTTATGTTTGGTATCTTCCCAGGATGCGACACGAAGATTTTCAAGAAAATACCTCCTCCCCCAACTACGATTCATATGGAACATTTTTCGAAACTTTTGATTTTCTTAAAAATGACTAACGATTTTGATTAAAATATCGTATATTATAGATATTTACCTGAAAAATAAAATGTATATCTTGAATTTTCTGGGAATAGCCTCTTAAGAGTAGTTTATTCTGGATGAATTTTACTAAATTTTGAATAACTGCTAAACCGTAAGAAATGGACAAAAACTTACTACACAAAAAATGTAGAGCACATTAAAACACACAATTTATATTATATACATTTTTTTCGTGGAGTTCGTCGTTTTTGTGACATTCCTTATTTTTGGTTTCTGCTATGAAAAACATAAAACAATACATTTCTCATACAGGAACTTGTCAACTCCTATCCATATAAACAAAGGAACTTCATTGACATAGCAACCAGCTTTTGACTATCACTTTAATCTACGGTTGTCCCTTATTTCGCTTCTACTTACAAGGAAGCTAGTAATAAGACTATTTCTGCTAATTTTTTCTGATTAGCATAAAGCAAATAGAAGTATAAGCTTTTTAAGAATTATTTGTTGCAGGGATATGGAGAAAGTCATGTGAATGGTACACATCAGATTTTTTAATTCCAGTTCATACAAACAAAGGAACTTCAGTCACATAGCAACCAGCTTTTGTCTATGAGTTTATGCTATGGTACTGCCTTATGTCGCTTTTACTTACAAGGAAGCAAGTAATAAGGATATTTCTGCTCATTTTTTCTCAATTAGCATGAAATAAATAGAAGCATAAACTTTTTAACAATAATTTGTTGCAGGGATATAGAGAAAGTCATGCAAGTGGAACACATCAGATTTTTAAGAATAAATTGTTACAAAAATGTAGAAAAAGTCATGTGAATATAGCAGGTCAGATTTTTGTTAATAGTTGTGAGGCAAATAGAGGCCTGTGGGTTTATATCACGATAAGTCAATATTTATATACTAGCGAAATGAAAGAATTAAATAGAAAAGTTTTTGCCGGTGTATGTAGAACTATATAAACACCCCTCGGGAATACCAATGTTCGCCACTGTACAGTGAGTGAGTCAATAAGAACGAAAGGTCACAAAGCTAGAGTATTGTTGTGCCACAATAAGGCAACATTTCTACAGTGCAATGTTTGTATAACGGCAGTTTGCGATGGAAGAATGTTTTCGAAAGCCAATTTACTCGACACATAGCAGAGCAGTAATTACCCGGCATACTCTTTGTTAATGGAATATCGGGCGTATGCTGCCTAGCGTTAAATATTAATTGTTGCCTTCATAATACTTGTTGTTAACCGGAATTCATTACCGGGTAATTACAGCTAGCGTAATTGAGGGGGGATGCATTGTTAGCTCGCCAGCCAGCAAACAGCAGCACTGCACCAAAATCACAGTAACAGCCCGATATACCGCCTAACACAAATACCTACCAGCAAGTAATTTTATCAAGTTTAAGCTAGGAACTCATGCCCGGAATTAGTAGCATTTACAGCTATTTTTACCTTTTCTACATATGTATTACATTCTATCGAAATTTGCAATACCGAGATTTCAGTGGAAATACACATTTTTAGGTCTCCTGAAACCCAAAAACAAAAATCTCTTGTTAGACTGAAAAATTCAATGCCATAGCCGGGATTTGAACCACGGATCTCCCGGTCTCTAGCCAGTTGCTCTACCACTGAGCTACCATGGCAATAAGCCGGTAGGACATTAAATTCCTCGACTGACTGGCATGTTTCCCGGCAAACTACAAGGTGATCTCAAATTATTTATGTCGTAAGCACTTCATGACCCAGGATTCATAGTATAGCCAATTATTCTGGACAATTGTTTTCTCACATAAGCTTGTGTAGGACTGGAGTTGGATAGGTAGAGTCTGACATCTGTCAGAAACATCTCGAATGCCGGGAAGAATCATGATATTGCGAGAACTCTTGCATCGCGCCGTTGTTTACCATCAAACTGCGATGTCTCACGTTCCAGCTCCACTACCGTATACCAGAGCGAACCTGATAGCGATCTCGTACATGGACTGCATTGTCAGTTTATTATTCTTGTATCTACATAATGCTTAAGGTGATAAATGTTAGCAGACTTTTCTTATTACTAGCTTATCTGTAAGTACAAAAGAAATAACATAATTTACTAAGCTAAAGCAATAGCCACATATTTTAAAAGTTGGTCGCAATATGAAACAATTGAAGTTCGCTTCCCTTTGCATGGCCGGTATGTAAAACAAGAGAGATGAAACTGTTTGAGATAAGTTACGCAGTTAAAAATTGAAATCAATAACAAAGAATATGTCGAAAATGATCCACTCCACAAGAAACACGTATATGGCATACATAATGTCTTTGAATGAGGTAGGTATACTTTTGATTTGATCATTTCCCAGATATTTCCTGTTATTGGTTTCAGTTTTAAAATACTTAAAATTTTCTCACACAGGAATGTGTCAATTGTTGGCCTTGGAAGTTAACTAATTTCAATCTCATAGTAACCAATTTTTAAAATATTTGACTAGCGCTTTAGCCTATGGTACTCCCCTACTTCCGTTCTACTTACATGGAAGCAAGTAATAAGAAAATTTCTGCTAATGTTTATCTCAATTAGCATGAAGTAGATAGAAGAATAAGAGTTTTAAAAATAATTTCTTACAGGGATTTAGAGAAAGTCATGTTAGTGGAACACATAAGATATTTTACTTTCTCTTTACGTACTATGTATAGAGAAGTTTTTGTATTGCACCCAAAAATTCGATAGCGAGATTTCACCGGAAATACATTATTTGAGACCCCCTGAATCCAAAACAAGCATTTTTAGAAAAATGTCCGGATGTGTGTCTGTGGGCAGCATAGCTCGTAAACGAAAATACCGTTAAAACCAAACTTTGTATTTAAGTTTGGTATCTTCCAAGGATGCGACACGAAGATTTTCAAGAAAACCTCCTCACCATCAAATACCCTTTACATGGAACATATTTTGAAAAATTTGATTTCCTAAAAAATGGCTCTAACGATTTTGATTAAAATCTCTTATATTTAAGATATTTATATGACAAAATGTATATATTCTATTTTCTGGGAATGGCCTCTGAAGACATGTTTATTTGGATGAATTTTGCGGAATTTTTGCATAACTGGCAAACTGTAAGAGATAGACAAAAACTTACCACGTAAAAAATTATGAGCCCGTTAAAACACAATGTATGTTATTTACATTTTTTTCGTGAGCCTCGCCGTTTTTTGAGATATTCCTTGTTATTAGTTCAAGTTAAACTTTTGTCATACGGAAGTTTGCCTGCTCCTGCCAAAATAAACAAAGGAACTTCAATCACATAGTAAAAGATTTAACTATCGATTTGGCCTATGGTGTTCCCCTATTTTCCTTCTACTTACTAGTTGGCCTCCGTGGTGTAATGGTACCATGCTAACTTCATATACCCAAGGTCGCGGGTTCAAACCCGGCGGAGGACGATGGATTTTTTTAGCATGGCTTCCTTCGGAAGGGAAGTATAGCTGTGGGTCCCGCGTCGTAGATTTACGGCACGTAAAAGAACCTCAAGCCTGATAAGAGAGGCCTCTGAGCAAAATTAAGCGATCTTTCACGCCCAATATAGAATGAGACGCTGAGAACCAAAGCAGTTAAAGAGCGTCCATAAATAACAGGCCATTTCATTTCATTTCTACTTACTAGGAAGCAAATAATAAGACTATTTCTGCAAATAGAAAAATAAACTTTTTAACAATAATTTATTGTAGAGATGTATAGAAAGTCATGTGAATGGAACACATCAGATTTATTTTATTTTTGATCTACTTTCAGCACGCCCTGTAATATTTAAGTGGCAAGACCATTGTTAGTTGTCTGTTGTATCTTAGTGTAGGTTGAATGAGTGAGAGATATACTGCGCTGGGCAATGGAGTGAAATAATTCTTTCCCATGAATTATCTTGTGAACTCGCTCCGAGGATGATTTGAGGACTACTTCTGTCAGAGAGATCCACACTTCAGCTTGGAGAAGAGCCAGGAAGCCTGAGGGCTTGTCCATTACCCCTCTATCACACATATCACTCATCTGAATGGGGTTCATATACCAGAGGAATATTCCCAAAGCAGTATGCATTTAAAAATATCATCACTTTTCCCTATCGACTCTTCTTCATTCTATTCTTATAAAAACTTATTATTTTCTTTACTTTATACTCTACTTTCTGTACACGTACTATGTACTAGAGGAAGTATTGTAAATCACCCAAAATTCGAAACCGAGATTTCACCGGAAATATCTGTTTTAGGGTCTCCTGAGTATATATATATATAAAAAAAAAAGAAAAAGATGTGTTACACTCGCATGTATTTCCATTTTACTAACAAAATGCTTACAAAAGATAAGTCTTCTTTCTGCACAATGCTAATCGTGATAAACATTAGCAGATTTTAATTACTTAGTTCCTTATAATTAGAATGGAACTAAGGGAATTTACTAGACTAAAATGATAGTAATATGTTTTAAAAACTGTCGTTAATCGATTGCTTAAGCAAATAATTTCTTTGCTTGACCAGGAGTAGAATAAAAGTAAAACGGACACTCCCTGTCCAAGAAAAGTTGAAGTTCTTTACAATTGAAATCAATAACAAGGAATATCTCGGAAACGGTTACCTCCACAACAATGATAGTCAATGATAGTCAGTTTTAAAAACTGTGGTTAATCGATTGTCATTTCAAATCGTTTCTTTGCTTCGCCTGCAGTAGACAAAAGTAAAACGGACACTTCCTGTCCGAGAAAAGTTTAATTACTTTACAATTGAAATCAATAACAAGGAATACCTCGGAAACAGTTACCTCCCCAACAAAACTGTAAAGGACATAGGTTGTGTGTTTTAACGAGATCTACATTTTTGCTGTAAATATTTGTGTATCTCTTGTGGTTTAGCAGTTTAGCAAAATTCGGTATAATTCATCCAGGTCTTCAAAGGCTATACCCAGAACATTCAACATTTTATTTGCGATGTAAATATCTTAAATATACGGTATTTTAATAAAAATCGGTAGAGGCATTTTTGAGAAAATCAAAATGTTCGAAAATTTTTCCATGTATAGAGTATTTGTGAAGGGGAGATTTTCTTGAAAATCTTCGTGTCAGTTCCTGGAAGATACTAAACTTAAATACCTAGTTTGGTATTTAACGGACCATGTGTAGAGGACAAAATTTCAAATTAACCATTTAGTGACCAGCTAGTAAAATATGTTATTATAGCTTTAGCCTGGCATATTCCATATTTCTCTTGAACCTACAAGGAAAAAGTAACAAGAGCATTTCTATTAATGTTCATCTTGATTGGCATAGGGTACATAGAAGAAGCAAGTAATAAGAGTATTTCTGCTAATGTTCATTTTGATTATCATGGGGTAGATAGAATAAACAAGTTACAAGAGTATTTCTCTTAATTTTCATTTTGATCAGCACGGGGTAGATATAAGAATAAGTTTTTGTTGCTGATTTGGTAGAGAAAGTCATTTGAATGGAAGACTTGAGAATCTTTCTTAATATCCTCTGTCTGCATGCTTGCTGCCAAAATAAGGCATCCTATATTAGCAACCAGTACACAGAAGAATAGCTTGTAAAAAATTGAATAGTGAAAGTGTGTGAAGGCAACAATGGGATTTTGTTTTCGTTTTGGTCCAGAGTAGCTCTCAACTTTGGGAGATAACTCTGTATATGTATCGCTGTTTGTTTTTCATGTTGACCAGTAGCAGTTATCCTTGTAATCAGGATACCTTGGTTTCCGATCCGGCACGCGCTCCGCCACTAATGAATTCCATGACCGACGCAGTTTGACACCTTCGTCATAGTCATAACTTTGTGCAGTCGAGGCGGGGGTATAAATACGCTGTTATTGCCCCATAAAACAAGAAGGGGTCATACTGGCCCTTCCACCTGATAAATATTCATGATGGGTTTAATCACGCACCGCGTTTTTGTTGGGGACGATGTATGCTCTATACCTTCTTGTGGATATACGTGCCGGTGAAAAAAACTGATCTGCGTTTCCTGTAACAATAGTTAAGTCTTTAGTGTATTGTGGGGATTGAACTCCGCTCCTGAATAACAGCCCTTATAAAATGTCCAAACTTGTAATAACCTGTTTTACAGAGACTTTTCTCTACCTTCAATCGTTTTTATTGCTTTCTCTACACGTACTAAGTACATAGTGTATAGAGAAGGTATTGCATTCCACCCAAAAATTCAATACCAAGATGTCACCGGAAATACCCGTTTTGGGTCCCCCTGAATCCAAAAAAAGCATTTTTGGAAAAAGGTCCGTGTGTGCGTGTGTCTGTGTGCCTGTGGACAGCATACCTTAAAAACGAAAAGACCATTAAATACCAAACTTGGTATTTAAGTTTGGTGCTTGCAAGGATGCGACACGAAGATTTTCAAGAAAATCCCTCCACCCCCAACTACCCTTTACACGGAAATGTTTTCGAATTGTTTGATTTTATCAAAAATGGCTGTAACGATTTTGATTAAAATATGTATATTAAAGATATTTACCTGAAAAAAAATATTTATATCTTGAATTTTCGGGAATAGCCTTTGAAGACTACCTTATTCTGGATGAATTTTACGAATTCTGCATATCTGCTAAACCGTAAGAGATAGACAAAAACTTACCACAAAACATTAAAACGCACAATTTATATTATATATTATTTTTCGTAGAGTTGATCGTTTTTTAGGTATTCCTTGTTTTTGGTTTCAGCTTTAAAAAAACTTAATTTTCTCATACAGGAATTAGTCAACTCTTGTCTGTACAAACAAAGAAATTTCAGCCACATAGTAACCAGAACCATCTTTTAACTATCACTTTAACCTATGGTACTCCCTTATTTCGCTTCTACTTACAAGGAAGCAAGTAATAAGACTATTTCTGCTAATTTTTTCTCGATTAGGATGAAGTAAATAGAAGCATAAGCTTTTTAACGATAATTTGTAGAAGAGATGTAAAGAAAGTCATGTAAATGGAACACATTAGATTATTTCTTAATTTTCCATAAAGTATTGAAAAGCAATTTTGATTTATTATTGTTTTTTTACAGTTTTTTTAAGTATTCCAAAAAATCCCTGAAGGCCTCGTATTCCCAATATGCATTCCCGAACCTCATAAGTATAACTTACAGTTCTTAGTACGCAATAGACTATTTTACATTTACAGACAATAATATTTTTATTATGCTTTACAATTAATTTATAGTTATTCTGTGGTGTGAAATATTGCAATATTTATCGTTAACTATTTACTCGTATACACAGTCTTGCCTTTAATTCGTGCCCTCTGTCTTATATTGGTGCTTTATGAATCAAAGGTAGAGGGGGACAGAAAAATCTATGCCATGGCCGGGATTTGAACCACGGTCTCCGTCTGGTTGCTCTAACCACTGAGGTATCATGGCATTATGTGGACAGGATACTAATTTCCCCAACATGTTTTCTGGTAAACCACTACAATATCTCAATTTATTTTGAGATGAAATGGTGACTTAGAATGTTGTAGATACTATTATACTACAAGTTACTATACAAGTATTAAGACAGATATTGTTAATTAACTGTTCCCCCCCCCCCCACACAAGCCGTGTGCAGGAAAAGAGTTGGTTAGAGTCAGACTAAAAATGCATGAGAAACCGGACAGAGACCGGGAGATCCGTTGTTCAAATCCGGCTATGGCATTGAATTTTTAAGCCTGACTCTAGGTATCCAACTCCTGTCGTACACACGTTTGTGTGCCAAAAATAATTAAGTAACATTTATTAAATTTACTATTCAATTATTTTGACGCGAAATTCTTGCTTTAATTGTGATTATTAAGAAAACATGTGCAGTATTTATTATATGCAACATAAAATATTTTTTAGACAGTTGACGTCAGTAATGTTAAAAGTAGCAAATGTTATGTAGCCAACTTATGTCTATGCGTCCACGGCCTCATTTAAGCACGCTATGACTCTGAAAGCATAGTATCGATCCATAAAACGGCGGATAATTTAAATGTTATTAACATTGAATCTGCTGAACCAGACGAAATTATGCAAGCAGCGGAGACAACGGCTAAACGGCCTCCGTTGTATAGAAGGTTATCGTTCTGTACGAGTAAGTCATCATGTTGTCAGCACTGATGCTAAACAAGGCAACAACTGAATATCGCAGACCATTAAGCATGAAATCCGTAGAATAGGTAAAACAATATATTTATAATTATAACAGGTCTATAAATATTGAGAACTGTCTGAAAATTCTATATGACACTACGGCCTCGTTTTGCAAGATTTTCTACTCACAATATTAAACATAACTTTTACCACTTGTATCGTAAATAACTAGTTTAAACTGTTGGACATTTAGTAATTAATTCATACACAAAGTGAGCAAACTTGCTGACAGCAGAGAAGAAATCGGGTATTTGCATTAAAATTCTATCACTGATATTTTTAGCCTTTGTTTATCTTTACGCACTCTCTCCTTTTTTCTCCCGCGGTGCTGTAAGCTTGAGACATGCGTCTCATAGTACTATGCCTAAGGCTATACGGGAATACCTGTATGCAGCTCTGCTGAGCTAGACGAAATTATACAAGCAGCGGAGAGAGCAAAATTACAACTGCTACACTGCCTCCATTGTGTAGAATCTTTTCGTTTTGTACGACTAAGTCATCACGTTGTCAGCGCTGATGCTAAGCAAGGCAACAACTGAATATCGCAGACCATTAAGCATGAAATAGTAAAACAATCTATTTGTAATTATAATACGTGTATAAATATTGAGAACTGTCTAAAAGTACTGCATGACACATGTGTTAAAATTGTTTTATATTGTTTCCTACTCACAATATAAGACACCATATTCATCAATTTATTCATAAATCACTAGATTAAACTATTGGAAATTTGGTAATTCATACACAAAGAGAGAAAAATTGCTGACAGCAGATAAGAAATGTGTATTTGCATTAACATTTTATCTCTAGTGTATTGAGCTTTTGTTTACCTTTACGTACTCTCTCCTCTTTTCTCCCACGGTGCTCTGAGCTTGAGACGTGCGCCACATAGTATACCTAAGGCTACACGGGTATACCCGTATGTGGCTCTGTTACCAAGCGGTGGGTGCAGAAACAATAGAAAATCTGCGTGTAACCTTTTTGTTACTTGATTTCACCCTCATCTGGTACTGACACACGGATTTTTAACTAACTCTCTCCCCCCACCAACTCAACGTTTCAAAAAGCCCCATGACCCTGGATTTCACAAAAGGGTTAGCTACCTCCTTTTCATCTCCACTTTTTGGTATGGAAGAGGATATTTTATCGGAGCAGGAAAGCTAAGTGGCTCAGTTCGAAAGGGCGATATATAGAGGGGGTGCATGGATCGATATCACTTTTTTTTTTTGAGGAGGGAAAAGCAGTTGCAAACTCCCTCAACATTCACCCCCTACAGCCACTTCTGTTTCTTTGGGGGTTGAACATGTCGGTGGCTTACTTTCGTGGCTGCGGTAATAGGGGTGTCCATTGAAAAAAAAAATGAAGTCCCCAAGTTGGTGTGGCATCCAGTCATTAAGGATTCCTCTAGAAAGTTGGAGAAATTGGAGACTTTGCTGCCACCTAGGCAATGAGAAAGGTACCACTCTATGAGCTCTGGTTGATAATGGTATCACTCCAAATATGGTAGGGGCTTAAGAACAGATATTAAATTTAAACCATTATTATCATAAACCACACATGTGTCACTTTTCTTTTTTCTTCTTTTAACATACTAGGGCGTTTAATTGATATTACACACTAGTTTGTGTTACTTATACGTTTATTTTTACTTTCTCTACACGTAATATGTACATAGTGTGTAGAGAAGGTATTGTAATGCAAACAAAAATTCGATTCCGAGATTTCACTGAAATAAATGTTTTGGGTTCCTCTGAATCCAAAAAGTTATGGTTCTTCCTGTGTGTTTGTGTGTGTGTGTGTGTGTGTCTATGGGCAGCATAGATCAAACACAAAAATATCGTCATATATCAAACTTGGTATTTAAAATTGGTATCTTCCAAGGATGAGACACGAAGATTTTCAAGAAAACTTTTTTCAAAACTTTTTTCAAAATTTTTGATTTTTTTAAAAATGGCTATAACGACTTTAATTAAAATATCGTACTATATTAAAGATATTTACCTGACAAATAAAATGCATTTATTACATTTTCTGGAAATAGCCACTGAAGACCACTTTATTCGCGATCAATTTTACGGAACGTTGCATAAGTGCTAAACCGTAAGAGATAGACAAAAACTTATCAAACAAAAAATGTAGAGCTCGTTAAAACACACAATTTATGTTATATACATTTTTTGTGGAGTTGATCGTTTATTAGATATTCCTTGTGTTTGATTTCACCTTTAAAAAACTTAAACTTTTATCCTACAGGAATTTATCAACTCCTGTCCATACAAACAAAGGAACTTCACTCACACAGCAACCAGATTTGGACTATCACCTTAACCTATCCCTTTTTTCAGTTCTATTTACAAGGATACAAATAATAAGACTATTTCTGCTATTTTTTCTCGATTAGCATGAAGTAAATAGAAGCATAATCTTTTTAACCATGCTTTTTTGCAGAGATGTAGAGAAAGTCATGTGAATGAAACACATCAGAATTTTTTCTTCTTCAAATCATTTGTCAGAATACGAAATACTGATGATTGGGAAATTCCTGTCGCTTCAAAGAGTTCTTCACAACCTGCATGGCAATCTTTTCTGAAGAGCATCCGCCACGAGTTTCACATTTCGTTCATCTGTTGACATGTTTCGCCTTTCGGCATATTTCAAAGTTGCGACTTACCTTCACAAGAAATATTTTTGAAACTTTGATTCTCTCAAAAATGACTAACCATTTTGATTAAAATACTATATTTGTAAGATATTTCCAATAAAATGTGTATGTGTAATTTTCTGGAATAGTTTCTGAAGCCCTCTTCATTCTGGATGACTTTTGCATAACTTGCAAACCGTAAGAGATCTCGTAGGTCAAGCCAAAATACACAATGTATGTATTTTATTTTTTTTAATTTATTTATTTAAGGTCACTTTATAACAACAAAGGTCATCAGCAACCACAATATGCTTACTTATCAAGATCAATGTATATAAAATTTAATACAAATATATTACAACTGTGGTCATAAACTTAACTATTTGAACTTTGGTAACAGTAAAACATAGTACATCTAAATTGGTAAACAATTATAATAGTATCAATCTCTGGTTATAACAGTTAAATTACATTATATAAAAGACAACATTTGTGATATCTGCATTAACTTGATAACTTTTCTGCATCTTTCGGTGGTGTTAAAAATGGAATACAGATCACTCTTGAGGTTTAAGTTACTTCTATTGTTCAGTAAAGCAGGGCACTCAAGGATAAGGTGAGATGTTGATAGGACTTCTCGAGCTGAACATTTTGGGCAAGGATCTTTGGTTATTTTCTTCATCAGATAATCATGGCTGAGGTTGAAGTAACCTGGTGAGTAGGACTTTTTGTTTTCTTCGGAATTTAAAGTGTGATATTGCCAGTTCTGTTATAGATTTACATTTTTCTTGTGGACCGTTTCTGAGATATTCTTTGTTATTGATTTAACTTTTAAAATACTTATACTTTTCTCAAAAGGAAGTCGTCAATGTCTTTTTAGTATTATTTCTGGCCATAAAAAGAAAGGACTTTCAATTACAATCGCATAACAATAGGTTTTTAAACATTTGACTATCAATTTAGCATAGTACGCTTCTACTTATAAGCAGCTAAGTAATAAGATCGATCTGCTAATGTTGGAAGAAGTTTGTGAACAGGTAGATGAAGTCATGTGAATGGAGCTTATACGATTTTTACTAATTGGACTTTTATTAAAAATGACTACAAGATTTTACTACCTTAGGGTCTGGTTGTATACGTTGGTTCAAAACATTCCCTGCGTAATAAGTCTAAAATGCTACATAAGGTGTAAACATGTAAATGGCGTTTTATTTATGGACGCTCTTTAACTGCTGTGGTTCTCAGCGTCCCATTCTATATTGGGCGTGTAAGACCGCTTGGTTTTGCTCAGAGGCCTATCAGGCTTGAGGTTATTTTACGTGCCGTGAATCTACGACACGGGACCCACGGCTTTACTTCCCTTCTGAAGGAAGCCATGTCGTGTTTGAACCCGCGAGCTTGGGTATATGAAGTTAGCATGGTAACCACTACACCACGGAGAGCGACGAATGAGGTGTGTATCTTAATTTTAAGAGCAAATATTTTTTGATTTAAAACGTAAAAATATTGAACATTTTTGTTTGAAGAAATAGTGGAATGAAATTTCAACCAAAATGTTTACACTAGCTGTGCAAGGTGGTACAAAATCTCAACTTAACCCCACTTCTGGTAAGAAATGCCATATAAACTATGCATTTTTGAAAACTAGAAAGAATGTGCTATTATTTGACAGTAAAAATATTGATCATTTTTAAAACGATCACCATTTACAATGTCTAAATTTATCTTACTCCAAGGCATTGTTTATCGTAAACACACATACATTTTATTACTTTCTCTACTAAGTGCATAGAACGTGGGCAGAGTAGGTATTGGATTCCACCCCAAATTTGACATTGAGATTTCATTGAAAATACAGCTTTAGGGTACCCTATATGAAAAAAAAGTTTTATTTTCTCTACAAGTACTATGCATATTGTGTACAGAGAACCTATTGTATGTCACTCAAATATTCAATACCAAGACTTCACCGGAAATATGTTTTGAGACTCCCTGAATAAAAAAAAATCAGTTTTAGAAAAAGGTCAGTGTGTGTGTGTCTGTGGACAGCATAGCTCATAAACGCAAAGATCGTTAAATACTACCTTTGATATTGAAGTTTAGTATCTTCCAAGGTTGCGTCATGAAAGTTTTCAAGAAAGTGCCCCCATCCCAAATTACCCTTTACATGAAAACCTTTTTAAAAACTTTGTTTTTCTCAAAAGTTACTCTATTTTGATTAAAGTAATATGTATATTAACATGTTTGCATGGCAAATAAAATGTATATCTTGAATGTTATGGGAATAGCCTCTGGATGAATTTTGCCGAATTTTTCTTAACCGCTTAGGCAGTAACATACTACACAAAAACTGTAGATCTTGTCAAAACATACAATTTATGTCCTTTACGCTTTTGTTGTGGAGGTAACCGTTTACGAGTTATTCTTTTTTTTTTTGGCTTCCATTATACTTTTCTCTGACAGTAAGTGTCCGTTTTTTACTTCCTCTACACGTACTATGTACATAGTGAATGGAGAAGGTATTGCATTCCATCCAAAAATTCGATACCGCGATTTCACCGGAAATACATGTTTTGGGTCCCCCTGAATAAAAAAAAGCATTTTTAGAAAAAGGTCCGTGTGTGCTTGTGTGTGTTTCTGTGTGTGTGTCTGTGTGTCTTGGACAGCATAGCTCAAAAACGACAAGGATGTGATACGAAGATTTTCAAGAAAATCTCCCCACCCCAACTACCCTTTACATGGAAATTTTTGATTTTCTTAAACATGGGTCTAACGATTTTGATTAAAATATGGTATATTAAAGATATTTACCTGACAAATAAAATGTATATCTTGAATTTTCTGGGAATGGCCTCTGAAGACTACTTTATTCTGGATGAATTTTACGGAAATTTGCATAAATATTAAACCGTAAGATGAGGACAAAAACCTACCTACCACAGCACTTTAAAACACACAATTTATGTTATATACTTTTTTTCCTGAAGTTGATCATTTTTTAGATATTCAGCATGGAAAAACTTATTCTTTTCTCATACAGGAATTTTTCAACTCCTGTCCATACAAACAAAGGAACTTCAGTCAGATAGCAACCAGCTATTGACTATCACTTTAACCTATGGTACTCCCTTATTTTGCTTCTGCTTACAAGATAGCAAGTAATAAGACTGTTTTTGCTAATTTTTTCTCGATTAGCATCAAGTAAATAGAAGCTTAAGCTTTTTAACAATAATGTGTTGCAGGGATGTAGAGAAAGTCATGTGAACGTGAACTCTTGGCCAAACAAAGAAGCGACTTGGAATGACAATCGCATAACGATAGCTTAAAACATTTGACTATAATTTTAGCATAGCACATTTCTTTAGTTCCCTTCTACTTATAAGTAACTAAGTTCTAAGAACACTCTGCTAATGTTTATCTCGATTAGCATTGTGTGAAAAGAAGAATAATCCTTTGTAAGATGTTTGTTGGTAGAGCAGCTAGAGAAAGTCATGTGAGCGTAACAAATCAGATTTTTTTCATTCTGGCAAGCAAATTGAATGACGTTTAAAACATTTGACTGTGGGTTTAAGATGTATTTCCTTATTCCCTTTGTGTAAGATATATAATATCGATATAAACCATTTATGGTAATGTCCATTAGCATGAACAGATAAAAGAGTAAGTCTGTAAGAATAGTTTGCTGTAGGAAAGGTAGAGAAAGTTATGTGAATATATCGCACCATATTTTTCTTTGTGTGCACCCCTGAGAGAATGTTGATGGAGAATTCATGTACTGTTGCGCCACCTATGCACCTCACTGCATCCAGTCACATACATTGGCGTTAACTGCATACAAGAGTGCCAACCCCCTCCCCCGCCCGCGCCCTTCAATCCCAATGCTGTTGAAAACAAAGAGCTTTCTTCAAATCCGCTCCACACAGAACAGTTCGAGTACAAAAAGCCGTGGTCTCGATACAAAAGGTTTTCAGGTCGTCCAAAGTGCATTTTCGTGATGAAAAATTTGGTGCTCTTTGTTTGGAATATGCCGCAATAATTTAAAATGGGAGGGGGGAATTGGAACAAAAGGTTTTGTTTATCGCCACCTGCAGTACGCGTCAAGCATGAAACATCTTGTGCTTCAAAATTCCAGTGTGACCACAGGGCGTTTTACTGAAACACTTTTTTGAGTCCAGACGCCATCTTGTGGTACTACAAGCTACTATATACGCCATACACAACATGTCAAATTAATTTGTATTCCATTCCCATGACTTTCTCTATATCTCTGCAACAAATTATTTTTAAAAAGCTTATGCTTCTATTTACTTCATGCTAATCAAGAAAAAAAAATGGCAGAAATAGTCTTATTACTTGCTTCCTTTTAAGTAGAAGCGAAATAAGGGAGTACCATAGGTTAAAGTGATAGACAAAGGATGGTTGCTATGTGACTAAGGTGCCTTTAAAATAAGAACTATAGCTTTCCTGGCGACGTGTTAATTCAAGATCTTCTCGGGCTTCTAGCCAGGTAAAAACTTGGCTTGACACCAACGTTTCGAAGAAGTGCATCTTCCTCGTCTTCAGGGTGAACTGATGCATCAGAAGATGCACTTCTTCGAAACGTTGGTGTCAAGCCAAGTTTTTACCTGGCTAGAAGCCCGAGAAGATCTTGAATTAAGGTGCCTTTGTTTGTATGGACAGTCGTTGACAAATTCCTGTACGACAAAATGTAAGTTTTTGAAAGTGAAATCAAAAACAATGAATAACATAAAAACGAAAAAAAAAAGTATATAATATAAATTGTGTGTTTTAAAGTGCTCTTTATTTTCTGTGTAGTAAGTATTTGTCTATCTCTTACTGTTTTGCTGTTAAGCAAAATTCGGCAAAATTTATCCAGAATAAAGAGGCCTTCAGAGGTTATTCCCAGAAAATTCAAGACATACATTTTATTTGGTATGTAAATATCTGTAATATACGGAATTTTAATCAAAATCGTTAGTCATTTTTTAGAAAATCAAAATTTTCGAAAAAAGTTCCATGTAAAGGTTAGTTTGGGGTGGGGGGATTTTCTTGAAAATCTTCGTGTCGCATCCTTGGAAGATACCAAACTTAAGTACCAAGTTTGGTTTTTAACGGTCTTTTCGTTTTTGAGCTATGCTGCCCACAGACACACACACATACACACAGATAGATAGACAGACAGACACACACACACACACATGTACATGTTTCTGAAAATGCTTTTTTTGGATTCAGGGGGTCTCAAAACATGTATTTCCGGTGAAATCTGGGTATCGAATTTTTGGGTCCAATACAATACCTTCTCTATACACTATGCACATAGTACGTATTGAGAAAGTAACAAAAGACAATCTAGATGGAAAGATCTCTAGTTAAAGGCATATTTAATACTATTATAAATATATTCATCGGCGAGCTGATTGAGATTCTTTTTAATATTACTCACTGTAATAAGTATTGTTGCGTCTCAGGATCGTGGCCGCGAGGGAGATAATGCATTACAGGTAATATACACTGGTGAGATGTTCTTATATATTCTTCAATATCACTCGATATAATAATTCTGTATGATGGCACAGATAAATTAAGCTTGCAATCCACTAGCGCGGCAACAACACGCCTTCCCGCCAATAGCTACCCTTGTACCGAGCAATGATGATCACATGACTGACCAATAATGAATGACAAAGTTTGAGCGTCTATTCAGCTCTTATACAGGCTAAAGCTTATTCTACATGTTTCTCCTTATTAAACATTCTTTAAGGAAGTATATAATACAGACTTCGTTTTATTTATAAATAAATTACTTTTGGTACATATAATATTTATTTCATTAGGTATTTGCGCTTAGTGAATATTTAAAGATGGGTATCCAACGCTTGGGGATGCGGTATACTAGAAAGAACAGCTTCCTTTTTCATGCACGTAGCAATGCAATTATCATTGTTGAATTCTTGTTAAATAATTAGTTCTGATCATAAATGAAATTATACTTAAAATACACATTAAATTCAATATCATTATATTCACAGAACACTTACAAGCTAATTAATTTCAGCTGATTCCTAAATGGTATTGTTGCAGTAAAAGCGCGGCAAACTCATAATTTAATTTTGTTCTAAACTATCAGATTTTAATCAAACCTTATTGTTTGTTTCTCATGCCTATAGCCATTAACTCCATCACATGAACTTATAAAGTTAGTCTACTCTTATTCCTGTATTGAGTGCACTAAATAAACGATCCTGAATATATGTATGAGGCAGTCATATATAGGATGCATGTACATAAACACACACACATACACATGTGCTGACTATTTTAAACCGTGTAAAAAAGAAAGACAAAACAGTGTTTGGAAAAAAATGTTGGATTTTCAATAATGCATGAAATACGAAATGTGCTACGAGGTGTTGCTACGGAAATAATTGTTGATGGAGTATCTTACCCAATAGTTGATGATGTGTCCTATTTCCGTTTTGCTCCAATCACATTTGTGATGTGGAACGAAGTTGTTCACAATATAAAGCCTGATTGCTTACCAATTGGAGACAATTCACATTTAAGACGTTACAAATATATGTTTTACATTGTTATCTATATACCTTGAGAAAAAACGAAACGTATAATGATGCTGACATCAATGTGCTGTTGCACAACAGCAATTGAATATATATGTAACTATTAAAATTGTTAGTTATCATAAATCAGTGATATTTATATTTACCACTCACCCAAACTCAATCGCCCTCACTGTCTACTACGCAACCACTACCCCATTTTCCTATTAGTATCACTACGTATACACTGCATTGTCAACACATCACAGCTATAACTATTCCATGATGCGCTAACTTCGATTCTGTCCCGTTATCGTTCCCCAAGATACTATCCTTTCTCATCAGTGTCTTCACCTGCGATACCAGAGTAAAATCGGACGTTAAACACTAAAAAAATTTTAAAAAAATCATAACCTGATAATATCATCCTTCCTATAGGATATATTATAAATTATTACCCAATAGTCAATTTCTCTGAATTGTCTTACCAAATGCAACTTGTGTTTTCATCTCTTATGACAATTATTGACAACATAACACTCGTAGTATCACTTGCGATAAATATGGCGTTACATTTGTAGCTGCTTGGGTTTTAGGTGGTTATCTTAATGCTTAATTTTCATTGTGAATGGCCCGCATGTCTTTTACACGCAACAGATGAAATACGAAACGTGGAGGAGTCAGGAAGGAACAATCGTTGCCAGCAGGAAGAAGATATACTGGAGACAGCAGAAACTCTGACAAGACGCTGTCAAGGTGTTATCGTGTTTCTCGCCCGGAGCTGCCTGCCTTATCTTCAGCCCAGACTACTACTCCACTTTGCTCATTAATCTTGCTAAACCATGCGAAACTTGCTCTCCTCGATATTGGCAACTTCTAATAGGACCACGCTTCTTTTTAAAAGGGGCCACGTGGACACAAAAGGGGAAGAGAGAATTAATGGCTTCAACTCTCACAATGGAGCCTTTTAAATAGAAGACACACTTTCTTCAGACGTATCTCTTTCTACCGAGCAAGCCAGTTACCCTCGAAAAGAAAATTATTAACGAGAAAAACCATCTCGGCTGAAATATGTCAACAAGAACCTCGGAATAGATACATAAACATAAAATGTCGTACATTACCGTCACAGATTCTCTTATACAGGACTTTCATTTCAAAACTTTGTAGCCTAAATAACAATTTATTTATGTAATTTTAATGTAAACAAAAAATCTCATGTGTTCCATTCACATGACTTTCTCCACATCTCTGCAACAAATTATACTTAAAAAAAGATTATGCTTCTATTTACTTTATGCTAATCGAGAAAAAATTGGCTCAAATAGTCTTATTACTTGCTTCCTTGTAAGTAGAAGCGAAATAAGGGACTACCATAGGTTCAAGTGATAGTCAAAAGCTGGTTGCTATGTGACTGAAGTTCCTTTGTTTGTATGGACAGAAGGTGACAAATTCCTATATGAGGTAAGTGTAAGTTTTTTAAAGCTGAAACCAAAAACGAGGAATATCCCAAAAGCGATCAACTCCACGAAAAAACTTAATGTAACATAAATTGTATGTTTTAATGTGCTCTACATTTTTGTGTGGTAAATTTTTGTCTATCTCTTACGGTTTACGCAAAATTGGGCAAAATTCATCTAGAATAGAGGTCTTCAGAGGCTATTCGCAGAAAATTCAAGATACATATTTTATTTTTGATGTAAATATTTTTAATATACGGTATTTTAGCCATTTTTGAGAATTTCAAAAACGTCGAAATTGATCCATGTAAAGGGTAGTTTGTGGTGAGACTTTATTGAAAATCTTCGTGTCAAATCCTTGGAAGATATTAAACCTAAATACCAAGTTTGGTATTTAACAGTCTTGTCGTTTTTGAGCTATTTCCACAGACATACACACATGGATCTTTTTCTAAACATGATTTTTTCGGATTCAGGGGACTCTAAAACATATATGTCCTGTGAAGTCTCAGTTTCGAATTTTTGGGTGGATTATAATACATTCTCTATCCAGTTTGAACAAAGTATAGGAGGGCTAGAGAAAGTAAAAGACCAACGTTTCCAAAATATTCCTTGTTTTTAGCTGTTGGTTTCAATTTTAAAATATTTAAATATTTTCTCGTACGGAAATTTATCAATCCAAGCGATACAAAGAGAACAAATTTCAATCACACAGAAATCAGCTTTTCAAACATTTAACTTACTGGCAGGCACGGAAAACATGGACGGGCTAGGTAAATTTATACTTAAGGCAAGACAGCTGAGATCTGAGGAGGCTGCCAATAGAGAAGGGGGGGGGGGGATAAGATCAACTAAACAAAAGTGACTACAATGTTCTACATACATGTATATTATATCAGACTTAGGTCACTGTTGTGCTAGGGTTGTATATATTATGTGTATATATGTCTTTTAAGTGTAATTATCTATGATAAGAGGGTGCATTATGGAGGTGTACTCTGTGTAAATTTAAATTGGTATATTTGAATATCTTTGTATCTTTATTTTCGGATTCACTCTTAATTTTTATTGTTGTTTAATATTGCTTTTGACTGTGTATTTCCTTTGTCTTTTTATTTTCGTGTTTACTCTTTTAATTCTTTGTTGTGGTTGTTGTTTTAATATTGCTTGTAATGTGTATTACAAAAGCACGTACGGTCTGTGGACCCGTGCGACTGTTGAAATTCTATGTATGATATTGCTATATTAATAAATACACTTATTCATTCATAGTGAACTCCCTTACTTGCATTATACTTATAAAGAACTGAATTGTAGGACTATTTCTTCTAGCATTTATCTTATCAACATGAAATAAACATAGAATAATAACAGTAATAATAATAATAATAATATTAATAACAATAATAATCGAGCGGTAGAAATAACGTGTGTACCTCATATGTGCCTCACATTCAAGAATCTGGCTTAGGGTGAGGTATCCGGATTAGTTTCTTTTGCGGGGGGGGTGAAGGGAGGGATTTTCTCTTATTCCGAGTAGATGCATTTCAAATACCTTTAAACTCCAAAGACCTGAGATCATTTTATTCACTGATTCATATATTCGTCCGGTATGATCAGCCTGGTTTAAGGACGTTAAGCTTAAGAAAAAAGAAACAGTTGTAGAAAAAGCAATATGAATGGAAGAGATCACATATATTTTTTTTAGTTCAAACGACATGTCTCAGGCGATTTAACGTCTGTGGCCCACATTCAAGGCTCCTGCGTTCAAAACCCGTGGGTCATACAATCTGATTATTATATATCACATTGGATATTCAATACTACTCTCCAAAATTTCGAATTAAGTCTAAAAGAACAGTAAAAATCTGATGTGTTCCATTCACATGAGTATCCCTTTCTATTCTGTAACAAATACAAATAATCTTACAAAGCTGTTTTCTATCTACTTCATGCTAATTGAGATTAAACAGTAACGAAGACGGTTTTATTACTTAGTTTGCTATAAGTATAAGGGAAATAAGAGAATAAACTAGGCTAAAGCGATAGTCATTTCTTTTAAAAGCTGGTTCCTATGTGATTGAAATTAATTTCTCTTTCCATGGCCAAGAGTAAAGAAAAAAAAAAAGAAACAAACAAACAGGAATAACAAATTCCCACTAGAAAAAGTATTTTAAAATTGAAACCAATAACAAAGAATTTCTCTGAAACGGTTAACTCTAAAAAATATATAATTCCCTGAAAATTCAAGATATACATTTAATTTATCATTTTATCATTTAATTTATCGTGTTCTTTTTAAGCAAGTCCATATTTTCAAGAAATTTTACATGTAAAGCATATTTTCCGATGAGGGGATTTTCCAGGTAATCTACGTGTCACTCTTTTGGTGAATACTAAACAATATGAAACTTGTTATTTAACATAATTTTCTTTTTGCCAAAAGACACATAATTATAGATCTTTGTCTAAAAACAGGGTTTTTCATTCAGGGGTTCTCAAAGCATATATGTTCGGTGAAACTTCATATTGAATTTTTGTGTGGAATACAATTCCTTCTGTACTATTATGTGCACTGTACATACATACTAGAGAGAGTAAAAGGACATGGTTGTGGTCCATAAAAAAAATGCAAATGAAACATAGCTGTTGAACAAGATTAACTTGTACATTGTGCAATTTTTGTTTAATTATCTATTTTAGTTAGTATCACTATTAGCATTAAAATAAAATATTTCAGACATTAAGGAAAATCTAGATAAAAATATGGCAAGATAACAGCCTGGACTGATATATATATATATTCATATTCTTTGATTGTGCTTAGTTAAAATAAACTAATAAACAAGCTATATAAATCATAGAGTAGTAAAACACCATATTCTATGCCATACAACTTCATGAAAACTAATGTAAGAACATGAGTGTACAGTGGTCAAAATATCGGTATCGAATTTTTTGGTGCAATACAATATTTTCTCTAACTACTGTGTAGGCACATAGTACCTTAATACAGGAAGTAAAAAATCGTATGTGTTCCATTCACATGACTTTTTCTACTTCTCTGCAAAAAAATATTATTAAAAACCTTATGCTTCTATTTACATCATGCTAATCGAGAAAAAGTTACCAGAAATATTCTTATTACTTGTTCCCTTGTAAGTAGAAGCGATATAAGGGAGTAACATAGGTTAAAGTGATAGTGAAAAGCTGGTTCCTATATGACTGAAGTTCTATTGTTTCTATGGACTGGAGTTGACTAAGTTCTGTATGAGAAAGGTATACGTTTTTCAAAGCTGAAACCCCAAAACAAGTAATATCTCAAAAACGATCAACTCCACGAAACAAAATATTGTGTGTTTTAATGTGCTCTAAATTTTTTGCGATAAGTTTTCGTCCATCTCTTACGGTTTAGAAGTTATGCAAAAGTTTGTGAAATTCATCCAGAATAGATAGATAGATCGTTTATTAGTCTATTGAATACAATTATTCATGACTTCGTCAGTAAACTACATACATCAATCATACATTCTATCATCACATATTTATATTATAAAACTCGTCAACAGTATACAGAGGATTAACCATCAATATTGATCTGAGCCTCCTCTTGAAACTCTGAAATGAAGGATGTCTTAAGTGCATAGGTAAGAAGTTAAAAAGTTTTAGTGAAATATAACAGAAACTATTTACTCTTACTCTATTTACTTTTGGGTATATAAATATTTGAGTTCTTCCGTGTTGGGTAATTATGTATATTGTCACAGGTAGTAAAATCCTTAATATTTTTCTTGACATAAAAGAGGCAGGCCAGAACGTACATTGACGGTAAAGTAAGAATAGCAGATTGGATAAAAAGTGGTTTACAATGAGTCCTGGGTGAAGCTCCATAAATTAACCTTAAAGCTCTCTTCTGTAAAATAAAAACTCGTAATGCTGAAGCGTGGTTACCCCAGAGCAAAAGTCCATAATTATGACGACTATGAATGTGTCCATAATAGGCCGCAATTAAAGATTCTACATTAATATTGTTCTTAAGTATTCGTAACATGAACAAACCCTTACTTACTTTTCTTACAACATACGTAACATGAGTTTGCCAGCATAAATTTGAGTCAATATATAAATCGACATAAGGTTTTTAATAATCTTCAGAGGCTATTCCCAAAAAATTCATTTTATTTGTCAGAAAAATATATCTTTAATTTACGATACTTTAATCAAAATCGTTAGTCATTTTTGAGAAAATCAAAAGTTTCGAAAAAAGTTCCATATAAAGTGTAGTTGGGGGTGGGGGGATTTTCTTGAAAATCTTCGTGTCACATTTTTGGAAGATACCAAACTTAAATACCAAGATTGTTATTTCTGAGTCTTTTTGTTTTTGAGCTATGCTGTCCACAGACACACTCAGACACGCACATACGGACCTTTTTCCATATTCAGGGGGACCCAAAGGTTATATTTCCGGTGAAATCTCGGTACCGAACTTTTGGATGGAATACAATATCTTCTCTATACACTATGTACATAGTACGATTAGAGAAAGTAAAAAATGCTTTACTTTATGCTCGGAGGTGCTATCTCCTCTCTTCTCCGACGCTGCCTTCTCGATTCCCCAAGGCGTTGTAACGCTTCTACGGACCACAACCGAAATAATCTCGCTGTACTATCACTTAGCAGGGGCTATCTAAATATCTTATGCACATAATATTGGCTGACCTTTAAAGTGCTTTACTCACTAAACAGCCGAGAGAGTAAACGAATTTAGAAAAGTGTTTCCCTTCACAAAATTAAGATTATGTGAAAAGGGCTATATTGAGCACCTGATGCAGATTGTGTTTCCCAACAGGTGTGTGTGTGTGTGTGTGTGTGTGTGTGTGTGTGTGTGTGTGTGTGTGTAAAACGTATATTGCCCTCAGATGAGGTTTGCAGAACATATAAACACACCGGAGATACGATCACACGCTTTTCGTGGGAAAGGGCTATGCCGTGCTTAGGTTCCATATTGTTTGTGTTTATTTTGGGTTGCAATTCCAGCTTGCCGTAAATATAATTGCTTCAGAATTTCCTCACTTAATAGAGCTTCACGCTTGACCCGTGCAGAATGTATAAACACGAACTGTGTTTCCGCGTTAACTGCAGATTCCACATAGAGGTCACAGATAAAGGGTTAGAGATATGCTCGTTTTTACTCACTTCCTCTCATTCGTCTATACACACCATGGAACAAAACATCGACTTTCATATTGTATCCTGCATTTCACAGAAAATAATTTTTTTGAGGACCATGAGACATAAAACGCATTTTAGAAAATAGTACGCGGGCGTGTATATGTGTCTATATAGCATAATCCAAAAACGAAAAGTTGTTATTTAAGTTTAGTATCCTCTGAAGATACGACACAAAGCATTTTTTGGAAATCCTCCCGCCCTAAACTACGCTTTGCAAGGAAACTTTTTCGAAATTTTCGATTTTCTCGGATATTGTATATTAATATATATACTGGCAAATAAAATTATATATCTTAAACTATCATGGAATAGTTTCTGAAAACCTCTTTATTTTTTATAATTTTTGCATAGCTGGTAAACCATAAAAGAGACTGAAATGTATATCTCATCAAAACACTCCACAGGAAAATGTACATGACATAAATTATACGTTTTAACGAGATCTACGGATTTGTGTATTGGCCTTTACATTTTTATTGTAGAGCTTTTTCGGAGATTTCCTTGTTATTGATTTCAATTTTAAAATTAATTATTGTTTCTCAAACAGGAAGTTATCCGGGTTTTTTTGGTTTTTGTTTTACTCTTGACAATGCAAAGAAGCGAATTTCTGCGACAATCGTATAACCACACCTCTTAAACATTTGAATGTAGCTTTAGCATAGGGAATTTCCTTAGTTCTTTACTACTTATGAAAAAAATATGGAGTTTTATTTATGGACGCGTTTTATTTATGCCATGGTTCTCAGCGTCCCACTCTTTACTGGGCGTGAAATACTACTTAATTTTTCTCAGAGGCCTCTCTATCAGGCTTGAGGTTCTTTTACGTGCCGTAAATCTACAGGACCAACGGGTTTACTTCCCTTTCGAAGGAAGTCATGCTAAGGATTTTTACGCCCGAAAAATTCCATCGCCCGCGACCTTGGGTATATGAAGTGAGCATTACGCCACCGAGGGCGATATGAAGAAATAAATAATAAGATAATTTTAGTAATGTTTATCTCGATTAGTATAGAATAGAAGGAATAATAATGTTTTGTAAGAAGTTTATAGAATAGGTAGAGAATGTGCATGGAATACACAGATTTTGTCTACTGTTTTATTACTGGTAATGCGTGCCTGAAATATTTAACAGCAGTAAGACGCCCTACAGGGGCCACTTTGGACTTGTTATAGTGCCGATATTATAGTGTACCTTAAGTTGCTAGGGTCATTCAATACGTTCTTATAAAATCCAGAAACTAACACCAGCACTTTTGTTTGTCTTTAGTAACCGTTGTCTCTTGCCAGATGGCAGTTAAAGTGTCAGCTATATCCATCTCCTGGTTTCGTTGCAATAGGCGAATGAATCAACTACCCTGTCAATCTAGAAAGATAAAAAAAAATCTGATGTGTTCCGTTCACATGACTTTCTCTACATCTCTGCAACAAATTATTGTTAAAAAGCTTATGCTTTATTTACTTCATACTAATCGAGAAAAAATGAGCAGAAACGGTCTTATTGCTTGCTTCCTTGTAGTAGAAGCAAAATAATGGAGTGATATTGATAGTCAAAAGCTGGTTGCTATGTGACTGAAGCTCCTATGTTTGAATAGACAGGAGTTGACAAATTCCTGTAAGAGAAAAGTATGTTTTTCAAAGCTGAAACCAAAAATAAGGTATATCTAAAAAAAGATCAACTCCACGAAGAAAATTATATAACATAAACTGTTTGTTTTAATGTGCTCTACATTTTTTGTATGGTAAGCTTTTGTTTATCTCATATGGTTTATCAGTCAAGCAAAACTCCGTTAAATTTGTCCAGAATAAAGTAGTCTTCAGAGGATCTTCCCAGAACATTCAAGATTTACATTTATTTGTCAGGTAAATATCTTTAATAGACGATATTTTAATCAAAATCGTTAGAGCCATTTTAAAGGAAATCAAAAATTTCGAAAAAAGTTTCATGTACAGGGTAGTTTGGGGTGGGGGGATTTTCTCGAAAATGTTCGTGTCGCATCCTTGTTAGATAATAAACTTAATACCAAACTTGGTGTTTAACGGTATTTGAGTTTTAAGTTATGCTGTTCATGAACACACACACAGACACAAACACACGGACCTTTTTGTAAAAATGTTTTTTTTGGATTCAGGGGATCTAAAACATATATTTACATGTGGAGAAAGTAAAAACGAGTTTCGTGCGATGATTGAATGATTCTATTTAAAAGTCTTAACACCGAAAGGGATAAAAGCCGAGTTGGGTGTAGTTCACGACACATCTGCTCCTGCGTTTGCAACAATTTACAATTAGATAAATGAATTAAACGTGGCCGTACATCTTCAAGTGATGAACATCATTCCGGACGTTCGGTAGAAGCGACTTCCTACGAAATGGTTGACAAACTCTAGGATATGGTTTCTGAGTACTCGACGAATCAAAACGCGCGGAATAGTAGAGGCCACAGGCATATCACAAGTTACTGTCTTCTCAATTTTGCAGAGGTTTCGGCAAAATGGGTACCGCGTTTTCCTCTATGGAGAATAAACGCAATCGTGTGATCGATTCGGAAGCTGGTTTGACAGTTTTCAGCCGCAATTACGAGTTTCTGCGTCGATACATAACAATGAATGAAACACGGATACAGTACCACACTATAAATACAAAAGTACAGATAGAACATTGGGTGTTTAAAGGCTCCGAATAAGGTAAAGGTGGTGAAATCAGTACGCGAAATCTACATTGATTATTTACAGAAAGGAAGAACGAAAAATTGATGATATTAGTCATCGTTATTGCACCGGTTGAACTGAGAAATTAAGAAAAACGCCCTCATCTTCCAAATAAAAGGATTATTTCCATAAAGACAAAGCAAGGGTACATTTTCGATGTCGAAAATTGTAGGATTAAGTTTTGAATTACATCCACCGCATTCACATGCTTTGCCCCAGTGACTTTTTTAAGTCCGAACTTGAAAAAGTGGTTCTGCGGAAAACAATTCACGTCTAACGAAGAGGTAGTCTCCCAAACAGATACCTATGTTAGGACCTTCCAAAATCCTACTTTTTGGCAATCTGAAAACAGTAGGAGAAACGCTGAGAAAAGTGTATCGAGCTAAAAGGAGATTATATAGACAAATAAAAATAAATCTGATGTATTACACTCAAAAGGTTTTTCTGTTTTACAAACAGACTTCTTACAAAAGTTTATTCATCTTTCTACACCATACTAATCGAAATAAGTATTGCCTGAATATACTTGTTACTTAGTTGTTTATAAGTATAAGGGAACTAAAAGAATGCCTTATGCTAAAGCGATAGTCAAATGTTTTAAAAGTTATCGTATTACGATTGGCTTCTTTACTTGGACACTTCCTGTCTGAGAAATGTATATTTTAAAATGGAAACCAATGACAAGCAATAAGGTTATGGCCACAATTTATGACATAAATTGTGCGTTTTAACGAGATCTACATTGTTGCGCAGTAAGTTTTTGTGTACATCTTACGGTTTAACCGTTATGCAAAATTCTGTAAAAATCAATCAGAATACCGTGCTCTTTGGAAGCTATTCCCAGAATTGTACTATACGGTATTTTAATAAAAAACTTTACAGCCATTTTAGAGAAAAACAAACTTTAAAAAAATGTCCATGTAAAGGGTAGATTGGGGGGGGTCTTCCTTGAAAATCTTCGTGTCGCATCCGTGTTAGATAATAAACTTAAATACCAAACTTGGTATTTAACGGTATTTTACTTTTGAATTATGCTGTCCATAGAAACACACAAACACAAACTCATGGATCTTTTTTTAAATTTATTTTTCTTTTTTTTTTATTTATGAGGTCTCAAAGCATATATTTGTGATGAAATCTCAGAGTCGAAATTTTGGGTACAATACAATACTTTTTACTTACATAGTGTATAGAGAAGGTATTGCACTCCACTAAAAATTCGATACCGAGATTTCACCAGAAATATATGCTTTAGGGTTCCCTTTAACTAAAAAAAGCATTTTCGGCAAAAAGTCCGTGTATTTGTGTGTCCATGTGTCTTTGAACACGATAACTCAAAAACGAAAAGTCGGTAAAATACCGAACTTGGTATTTAAGTTTAGTATCTTCAAGGGATGTAACAGGAAGATTTTGAGAAAAATCCTGCCACCTCCAACTACCCTGTACATGTAACTTTTTTCGAAATTTTTTATTTTTTCAAAAATGGCTCCTACGATTTTGATTAAAATCTCGTATATTAAAGCTATTTACCTGACAAATAAAATGTATATTTAGAATTTTCTGGGAATAGCCTCTGAAGAGTACTTTATTCTGGATGAATTTTACGGAATTTTAAATAACTGCTAAACCGTAAGAGATGGACAAAAACTTAACCCACAAAAATGTAGAGCACGTTACAACACAAAATTTATGTTATATACATTTTTTTCGTGGGGTTCATCGTTTTTGAGACATTCCTTGTCTTTGGATTCTGCTATGAAAAACAAACTTTTCTCATACAGGAATTTGTCACCTCCTGTCCATACAAACAAAGGAGCTTCAGTGACCAGCTTCTGACTATCACTTTAACCTATGGTAGTCCGTTATTTAGCTTCTACTTACAAGGAAGCAAGTAATAAAACCATTTCTGCTATTTTTTTTTCTGAATAGCATGAAATAAATAGAAGAATAAGATTTTTAAGAATAATTTGTTGCAGGAATATAGAGAAAGTCATGTGAATGGTACATATCAGATTTTTCTATATAGCACATACATTGTATCTGCAGAGAAATTAGAAATCTACAAAAAAATATTTGTTTTTCTAGCTTTTTTATAGAACGGCCCTCATATTAAGCTCCTATGGCCGAGGTCTCGTTATAGCTTATAACATTTCCCTTAAACGGGTATATTTGTGCACCTGCCCTACATGACGTCGCTATGATAATATACTCTGAGAGTTGTGCACTCTGGTGCAAGTGTTTGTACTAGCCATGTTGTAAGTAAGGACCGTCCATTTCAATAATGTTGTTTTGTTGTTGGTCACCAGAGGCGAATGAAACTTTCCCTAGAAGCAACACTTTGTGTTGTTCTAACTTTGCTTGCCCGGCCTGTTGCTGCAGCTTCATCTAGCGTCGTTTATTGCTCTCTTCCCTCCGCTTTCCTCGCTTCTCTCTGCCTCGGCAAGGTTCATTCCTTAGCCCCCTCCTCTCCGCTTTGTTAGTTCGTTTTCCTTCTCCTAATCTTTCTTTTTACTTTCTCTACACGTACTATGTACATAGTAGGTATATAGAGAAGGTATTGTATTGCACTCAATAATTCCATACGGAGATTTCACCGCAAATATATGTTTTGAGAACCCTTTAATAAAAAAAAAAGCATTTTTAGTAAAAGCTCCGCGTGTGTCCGTGGAAAGCATAGCTCAAAAAAACCGAAAAGACCGTTAAATACTTAACTTCGTATTTAGGTTACCATCTTCTAAGGATACGACACGAATATTTTCAATTATTTGAAACTAACAGAATATTATGTGATGAGCAATATGGTTTTAGGCCCAACAGATCTACTATTTTGGGTATTGAATCCCTTATAAATGAAGTACTTTATTCTTTTGAAAACAAGCAGAATGTAGCAGGGTGTTTGTTATCTTAGTAAAGCTTTTGACTGTTTACCCCACGATCTGCTGCTAAAAATTAGAATAGTATGAAATAAAAAATAAAGCTTTGTCCCTAATTCAATCATACCTTAGCAATAGAAAGCAATCAGTCTCAATTAATGACCAAATGTCTACTTTTCGAGATGTAACAACAGGAGTGCCTCAAGGATCTATTCTGGGTCCTTTTCTTTAATGACTTGCCTGCTGCTACTCCAGGTAAAGTGATCTCTTATGCAGAAGACACCACTGTGCTAAATATTATTTCTGCAAATACTTTTGATTGGTCCAATACTTTAGTTCAAATTTCTGATTGGTTTGTCGCAAATGGCTTGCACGTGAATAAAGAAAATACACAAACTATCTTATTTAGTGTAAAAGACAAACAAAGTACAGAGCAAAAGATTAAACTTCTTGGAATATAGTTGGACACAAGTTTTCCTGGAAATTTCACATAATGGAAATATGCAAAAAGTTGTCAAATGTTTCATTTATCTTAAGAAGACTTGGAATGTGTGTTTCCATTAGCATTTTATTGACTGTTTATTATAGTTTATTTCATTGCCATTTAAACTATGGTATTTTGCTATGGGATAGCATTGGGGAAGCCAATCAAGTATTTTTGCTCCAGAAGAAGCCTCTCAGCATAATACAAAATTGTAATTCTCGCCAAAATTGTGCACCTATTTTTAAAGAATTTGGAATTTTAACTGTGGCATCTTTGTATGTATGTGCATGCTTGAATTTTATTCATCTCCAAAAGACAGAGGAGTTACTTTTTTGTGATATACATAACCGTTATACAAGGTGTAGAAATAATATGGGACCTCCTAAATTTCGGTTACAGAAATCTGTTAACTCACATCTCTATCTTGGAGTGAAAGTGTATAATAAACTACCTTTAAATATAAGACAAATTGCAAATGCAAATTCTTTTAAAATTAGTGTAAAAATCAGAATTAAGGAACTCAATTTTTACAACATACAAGAATATTTAAATATAGATGCATTTTAATGACTTGCCGATGAAACCTATTGCATTGTATGTATGCCAAATGGTGAAATAAATTATCATTATCATTATCAAGTAAATATCCCCACCACAAACTACTCTTTACATGGAAAAAGTTTCGAAAAGTTTGATTTTTACAAAAATGATACTAGCAACTTTGATGAAAATCTGTTATATTTAAGATGTATACATGACTAATGAAATGCATATAGTGAACTTTCTGGAAATAAACTACTTTATTCTGGATGAATTTTACGAAATTTGCATAACTGCTAAACCGCAAGAGATGGCCAAAGACTTAACATAATGTAGAGCACGTTAAAACACACAAATTATGTTATATACATACTTTTATCGTTTTAAGATATTCCTTGTTTTTGATTTCAGCTTTAAAAAACTTACATTTTCTCATACAGGAATTTTTCAACTCGTGTTCATACAAACAAAGGAACTTCAGTCACATAGGAACCAGCTTTTGACTGTCACTTTAACCTATAATACTCCGTTATTTCGCTTCTACTTACAAGGAAGCAAGAAATAAGACTATTCTGCTAATTTTTTCTCGATTAGCAGGAAGTAAGTAGAAGCATAACCTTTTTAAAAATAATTTATTGCAGAGAAAGTAATGTGAATGGATCACATAAGATTTTTTCATTTTGTCATGATTCACCGTATCCTTTTTACCTCCATTAATTCCTTTATTTTATCCTTCGTCTCAGGTTTCTTCTAAATTCTGTTTCACTAGTGTTTATTGCTATGTATTTTGGAATAAAACATTTAAGGTTCTCCATTTAGACACCAGATATATTTCAAGACGGATGTCAATGGAAATCGAGGTACTGTGCATTTTCTTTATTTTTTCTTTCTTTCTTTCTTTCTTTCTTTCTTTTTGTTTTAATTCGTGCACTTGTCGTGCTGCAGTTTTAATAAAAGTGAGAACTCTTTGTACGGGGCAATAACCCACCACCAGTTCTGTAATTATGCAAGATGAGGCGAGAAAATATAAAATTTAATTAAAGTGGGATATGAGAGATCGTAATAACGATTTCGTGTTACTCTTGCAGTGCATCTTGGTACTCCAACATCTTCATTTGCAGCCCCAGGATACATTTTTCTTTTAATTAAAATTGTGTGAAATTTAGAGGTGCATGAGTAGGCCTTGGAAATTTTATCATAATTAAATTCTTCTTGTATTAGTATTCATACGTCACATTTCTTCGGAAGGTAAATAACGTGATAAAAAAGCAGAAGTTCAACGAAATAGAAAAGACAAAACATTTTTTAGTTTCTCCACCTCTCACATATTGTAAGTAGAGAAAGAATTGCTTTCCAAAGCAAAATTCGAAATCGGGATTTGATCGCAAATACATGTTTTGTCGTGCACTGAAATAAAACTATAGAAAATAATTAAAAAAAACGGTCTATGAATTTCTATAAATAACTTAATTAAAACTAAATTGGATAAATACCAAACTAAGTATTTATACATTGGAAAGCTTTTAATAATTATTTTAGGTAGATCAAATGTATTTGTGCTAAAAATACGTTAACAATATACTGTAGTGGTTAAAAACACAGGTGAATGTACATATTTCTTAAACACTTTAATTTAAACTCCCCAGAAAATGTTTAGCTTCTGTTTTCAAAACATGCATAGAGAAAGGGTGTGAGTAATGAAGTGAAGGTGATAGAGAAGTGAGAGGAAATGGAGTAAACAATTGAAAGGTAACTAAAAACAAAAGAATAGATGGGAAGAAGGGGAGAGTAAGATAAAATAAACATTTTGTATATCAATATAATGTCATTAATTTAATTAAAGAAGAATTACGTTACAAAAATGAATGATATATTAATCTGTTCTGAGTATATATACATATAGAAATGTACATAAGTGCCAAAAAAAAAATTATTATAGTAAATGTGTACGGACCTTTGCCATACTTTGCAGCTGTGGAACAGACAGTTAGAAGAGGGACAGTAGTATTATTTTCTTTGCGCAGTCCCCCCAAAATAAAATGAGAAAAAGATATTAAAGAAATATATTTCTAGGAACCTAAGGAAACATTTGCCGGTACATTACTTTGACCTTTTTCCAAGTTCTATATGCATTTTGAACCTACAAAGGGTTACGCTGGATTGACCGCTACAATTAATATTCGTGAAAGGAATAGTTTTTTAAATATTTATGGCATGTTAACATGGTGTTGATACGTTTAAACGGTTTGGAAAACACACAGAATAAAAATGTTTTATAGCTAGCATTTTGGCTTTGTTTGGTTCTACATGTTTGTTTTCACAAATTAATTATGCCAAATAAAATACAATACTCGTTTAACTGACTAACATAAAGGTGTAATTGAAAATAACTATAACAAAGGTAACCCAGATTTTAACAAAACAAGTTCGAATGTTGACGGATGTGATTTAAAAATCTGATGTGTTCAAATGTTTGTATTTGATGTTTATCGAGATAAACATTAGCAGAAACGGTCTTATTACTTAGTTCCTTATAAGTAGAAGGGAAATAAGGGAATACACAAAGCTAAAGTGATAGTCAAATGTTTTAAAGTTGGTTGCTATGGGATTGAAATGCGCTTTTTACATGACCAGGATTTGGCAAGTTTCCGTGAGAAAAGTGTAAGCATTTTAAAGCTGAAATCAACAACAAGGAATATCCTGCAAACGATCAACTACAGGTAAAAAGGTGTAGGACATAAATGATGTGTTTTATTAAGATCTACCTGTTTTGTTTGGTGCGTTTTTGTCTATCTCTTACGGTTTACCCGTTATGCAAAATTCAAAAAATACATCCAGAATAAAGAGATTTTCCCAGAAAATTCGAAATATAAATTTTTATTTTTCATGTGTGAATTTTTCTCTACCCAGATTGTTCCCCAAAGTTGGGATATGTGAATCTGTAAGATCTAAGAAAATTAAAAAAACAAAAAGCAAAAATCAACAACAATCAGTATTGCCAACACAAGGAAGCACTGGCGATAGAACTATGCAGCTAAAAGCGGAAAATAAATTGAAGAATAAAAAATCTGATGTGTTCCATTCACATGACTTTCCCTACCTCGCTGTAACACATTATTGTTAATTAGCTTATTCTTCTATCTACTTCATGCTAATAGAGATAAGCATTAGCAAAAACGGAGTATACTAGGCTAAACCGAGTCCAATATTTTGAAATGTTGTTGTGGGATTGAAATCCGTTTCTTTTCGTATAAGAAAACTATGTTTTTTTTTTTAAACTGAAAACAATATTTCAAAAACGGTCAACTCCACGAAAAAATGTATATAACATAAACTGTGAGTTTTAACGAGATCTACGTTTATTTTAATTGTTTCATTTATATAACCCCCTTTAACATCTAAGGTCATATTGGGGGCTTTGCTTTAGAAACAACCGGCTTCCGTTGGGTTTAAATCGTTTTAATTTTGCTCAAACACACACACATTCACTCTCACATACATACTTCCAGACTCTGTGGGGGACAGGGAATAATTATGGTTAAAGAAAAATCCCCCGCCGCAGTCGGGAATCGAACCTGGGACGTCCGTATTTGTCTATCTCGTAAAGTTTACTATAAAATTCATCTAGAATAAAGACGTCTTCAGAAGCTATTCTCAAAAAATTCAAAATCGTTCAGAGCCATTTTTGAGAAAATCAAAATTAATTTATCTAAAGAGCTATTTTGGATTGCGGGGTCTCAAAACATATATTTCCAGTGAAAATTCGGTATAGAATTTTTGGTGCAGTACAGTATCTACTCTATCACTATGTACACATTACGTGTAGAGAAAGTAAACAAAAAACAAAAAAAAACAAAACATTGAAACATGAAGTACGCCATGCACCCAGATATGTAGTGACTTCAATGCTATGGTTTCATCCTGGCTACAGATCCCAGAGTTCACGCGCTGTGTTTTCTTTAATAATTTAGTTATTTTGCGGTAAATTAGATAATCTATTCAGCATATAAGCTGAGGGTCTCTCTGAAAGAAACTTTCTTTAGGTGACAACACTTCCTGTTCTCGCTAGCCATAAAAATAGCACCCAAGAAAAGTTGCGCATTTATTATGAGAGGCAGATGTTTTATAGTGTGTGTAAGATACCGGAGGGGAATCCCCACTGCAGCCATTGGCTTATTGTACGTCAGACTCCAGCAGAACAGGGTATATGTGAGCAATGTCAACGGGCGGCCGAAACCGGACGGCGGGGTTGAGCCACAGTGGAGGGCCCCTCACAAATAAGAGGTTCTTGATCTCGAAGCGGGGAGTGTTAGGAGCCCACCCCAGGCCTGACCAAAAGTCCCGGGGTCTATAGACGACTTCCAAAGCCATCCCGCCGCTGAAAACTATATTTTCAGAACGCACAGGGCCACACCATAGTAGTCCTCGTCGACACTTATAACCCTGAAAGAAACAGATTGGATGAAATGGAGATGAAATGAAGGGACAAGAAATTTGTGGGAATGAAGGAACCTCTCCAATATTTACCTAGTGGACAGGAAAAAAGCCCTCGATAAAATAACTAAACTTTCTCCAGATGTTCCAAAAACAAAATTTTCTTAGAAAAGATTATTTGATCTATGTCATGCTAATCTGGATACAACATTAGCACAATTAGAATTAGTCTCTATTATTTGCTTCTTTTTAAGTAGAGGGCAAATAAGGGAATACATTAAGCTTAAACGACAGTCACATCTTTAAGAAGCTGTTCTCTATGTGAAACAATTAAGGTTCGGTTCTCTTTGAATGGTTCCGTTTATGAAAAGTAATTAATTTAAAATTGAAACATTTAACAATGAATATCTCGAAAACAGTCAACTCTACAAGAAAAAGCTATATGAAATAAATAATTTGTTTTAAGGCTTAACCGTTATGCAAAATTTTGCAAAGCTCAACCAGAATAAACAACTCTTCGGAAGTTATTCCCAGAAAATTCAAAATATACAGTTTGTTTGTGATGTAAATATATTTTTTGAGCTATGCTGTGCACGACTCACTCACTCACTCACACACACACACACACACACACACACACACACACACACAGACATACACATACACGGCTATTTTTCTAAAAATGATATTTTAACATCCAGAAACCTCAACGTATATTGCAGTGAAATCTCGATATCGAATTTTATGTGAAATACAGTAACCTCTGTATCCACTATGTGCATTGTACATATGGGCTAGTGAAAGTAAAAGAAAAAAATAATATGATGTGTTCCATTCACATGCCTTTCTCTACATCTCTGCAAAAAATTATTATTAAAAAGCTTATGCTTTAATATACGATATTTTAATCATAATCGTTAGAGCCATTTTTGAGAAAATAAAATTTTTCGAAAAAGTTCCATGTAAAGCGTAGTTGGGGGTGGGGAATTTTCTTGAAAATCTTCGTGTCGCATGCTAGGAAGATACCAAACCTAAATACCAAGTTTGGTTTTTAACGGACTTTTCATTTTTGAGCTATGCTGTCCACAGACACACACTCACACATACATACATACATACATACATACATACATACATACATACATACATACATACATACATACATACATACAGACAGACAGACAGACAGACAGACAGACAGACAGACAGACAGACAGACAGACAGACAGACCGACCGACCGACAGACACATACGGACCTATTTGTAAAAATGTTTGTTTTTTTTGTATTCAGTTGGTCCTAAAACATGCATTTCCGGTGAAAGCTCGGTATGGAATTTTTGGGTGGAATACAAGACTTCCTCTATACACTATTACATAGTAGGTGTAGAGAAAGTAAAAATGGGTGAGAGAGGTGAGCCATGGGAATCGATTCCACAACTTTCCGAATGCTAGTTTGAGACGAAACAACAGTAATTGTTATTTTAATTACAAGAGGAGATAAATATCGATAAATTAGCAATATATCATTGTTTTGCCTGGTTAATATCCAACATATTCTTACCTATAATAATATAACCAGATAACGTATCTATCTGTGAAATAATCACATGTAAAACAATGCGTGTACAGTGTTTTGTAAAGGAAGGTTCACGCAGTTTGTACGTGAGATTCCTTGAGCCCTCACATGGCGCTGCTGCGCCTGCCGACACAAACAATAAGACATAAAAACCTGCCGCACGGGAAGCTGTAATAAAACTTTAGCTGGGAACAGCTCGATACAGAACAAAACTTTTACGTTCAAGCGTGCCAGTAAATCTGTGAGTTCGCCAGAGTTACCTCAAAACCAGTAATCTAAAGGGTTAGCACACTTATACTACTTGTGTATAATATGAGAGGTGTTTTTTTTTCAACCTCCGATAGGCTATAAATAAAAAAAAAATCTGATGTGTTCCATTCACATGACTTTCTCTACATCTTTGCAGAAAATTATTGTTAAAACGCTTAAGCTTCATTTTAATCGAGAAAAAATATCTGAAATAGTCTTATTACTTGCTTCCTTGTAAGTAAAAGGCTAAACTGATAATCAAAAGCTGGTTGATATGTGACTGAAGTTCCTTTGGTTGTATGGACAAAAGTTGACAAATTCCTGTATGAGAAAACTGTAAGTTTTTCATAGCTGAAATCAAAAACAAGGAATGTGTAAAAAAAAAAAACGATCAACTCTACGAAAAAAATGTATATAACATAAATTGCGTCTTTTAATGTGCTCTACATTTTTTGTGTGTTAAGTTTTTGCCCATCTCTTACAGTTTAGCAGTTATGCAAAATTCCGTACAATTCATCCAGAATAAAATAGTCTTCAGAGGCTATTCCCAGAAAATTCAAGATATACATTTTATTTGTCAGGTAAATATCTGTAATATTTGACATTTTTATCAAAATCGTTAGAGCCATTTTTGAGAATATCAAAATTTTCGAAAAAAGTTCCATTAAAGGGTAGTTGGGGGTGGGGGATTTTCTTGAAAATCTTCGTGTTGCATCCTTGGAAGATACCAAACTTAAATACCAAGTTTGGTATTTAATGGCCTTTCCGTTTTTGAGCCATGTAGCACACACACACACATGGACATTTTTCTAAAAATGCCTTTTTTGAATTCAGAAAGTCTCAAAATATATATTTCGTGTAAAATCTCGGTATCGAATTTTTGGGTACGATACCATAACTTTACTATACACCATGCACATAGTACGTATAGAGAAAGTAATAATAATTCATCTAAAATCTAAAATTATGAGTAAATGTTTTGGTTTTACTCTATAGAATTACAATTTGTGCAAATACTACATAAACGGATATTTAATCACTTAAGGTGTAAATGCGCGCAATGCATAATATACGATAAACATAATATTCACAAGTTATGCACACCAGGCTGACACATGAAAACAAAAACAGGTCCATACGCGAGGTAGGTATTAGTCTTCGGTATATTCCTTAATTACTTGGCGAGCCAGTTGCAGCGCTCGTTAATTTCAATTTTAATACATTTTGCTCCATCCACAAGATGTACGGCAATAAATTTCCCGAGGAACGGAAAATATCACTCTTTTTACCCTATCGGGAAATCATGAGATATGGCCCTTTTCTTTTTTTGAGGTAATTAAAGGAAAACATTTTTCACGCCTCGGGTTTTTGGTTAATAAGCGAGGGCTCTAAATCTCTGTTAACACACCGGGAGGTCATATTTTGTTTTATAGTACTCAAATCCAGTGTTGTAGTATTTACAGGAATTACTACAGCATGTTGTTGCTACGCTTTCATAAATAAATATTACTGCTAAGCTTAAAGTGGAACATGCAGGACAGAACGTTTTTCCCGCATAGCAGAGCGGTCAACGAGCTGACCTTTTCACTCGGAGGTCTCCAGTTCGATTCCCGCCCGAGAACTGGACTTTGTATATAAACAGAAACATTCCCTATTCCCCACAAGAAAATCTGATGTGTACCATTCACATGACTTTCTCTATATCTCTGCAACAAATTATTATTAAAAAGCTTATACTGCTATTTACATCCTGCTAATCAGAAAAAAACTAGCAGAAATAGTCTTATTACTTGCTTCCTTGTAAGTAGAACCAAAATAAGGGAGTACCATAGGCTAAAGTGATAGTCAAAAGCTGGTTGCTATGTCACTGAAGTTCCTTTGCTTGTATGGACAGCAGTTGACAAATTCCTGTATGAGAAAGGTATAAGTTTTTTTAAAGCTGAAACCAATAACAAGGAATAACTCAAAAGCGATGCACTCCACGAAAAAAATGTATATAACATAAATTGTGTGTTTTAACGTGGTCTACCTTTTTTGTGTAGTAAGTTTTTGTCAATCTCTTACGGTTTAGCAGTTATTCAAAATTCAGTAAAATTCGTGCCGAATAAAGTACTTTTCAAAGGCTATTTCCAGAAAGTTCAAGATATACATTTTATTTGTCAGGTAAATAGCTTTAATATTAGTTATTTTAATCAAATTTTAGAGCCATTTTTGAGAAAATCAAAATTTTTGAAAAAAAGTTCCATTTAAAGAGTAGTTGGGGGTGGGGGATTTTTCTCAAAATCTTCGTGTCGCATCCCTGGAAAATACTAAACTTAAATACCAAGTTTGGTGTTTTATCGACTTTTCGTGTTTGAATTATCGTGTACACGTGGACACAGGAACACTCACATACACGGACCTTTTTCCGAAAATGTTTTATTTTTTTTTTGATACAGGAGACCCTAAAACATATATTTCCGGTGAAATCTCGGTATCGAATTTTTGGATGGAGTGTAATACCTTCTCTATACACTATGTACATAGTGCGTATAGAGAAAGTAAAAAGAAATGATTAAAAACCCAACGTTTAAGAATCTACGGTCAAACAGTTGATCTACAAGTCAAACCCTCGATATGACCATAGATATTAAAGGGGCGTGTTTATACACACGAGAAACATCCACATTACATGTACCTCTTCTGTAACAAACTATTTTATAAAAGCTTATTGTTCTATCTACTTCATGCTAATCAAGATAAATATTATCAAAAAACATGACCTTACTACTTAGTTCCTTATATTTAACAGGAATAAGGGAATACACGTGGTTAAGCCATAGTCAAATCTCTTAAAAACCGCCACTATGTGAAACAATTTAAAGTCGGTTCGCTTTGCAAAGATCAGCCGTTAAATAAAACAGAGCTGAAATGAAAGATGATCTACCGTTTGAGAAAAGTTGTAAGTGGTTTAAAATTGAAACAAAGATTTCAAAGTATGCAGAGACCGGTTAACTTTACATAAAGAATGTATATGTCATAAATTTTGTGCTTTAACGAATTATACATTGTTTTTCTTTTTTGGTAATACGTTTTGGTCTCTATCTGTTACGGTTTACCAGCTATGCAAAACTCATCCAGAATGTAGATAGATGTCTTTAGTGGCTTTTCCCAGAAAATTCAAGATACACATGTTAATCAAAATCGTTGGAGCTATTTTTGAAAAACTCGAAAATTTCGAAACATCATCTATGTAAATAGTGGTCTGAGATGGAGGAATTTTTCTGAAGATCTTTATGTTGCATCCTTTGAATATACTAAAATACTAAGTTAGGTATGTAGCTTACTTTTCGTTTTTGAGTTATGCTGTCCAATCACACACACACACACACACAAAATTCCACCCAAAAATTCGATAACGAGATTTCGCCCACAATACTTGTTTTAGGTCCCCCTAAATAAAAAAAAAGTATTTTTAGGAAAAGTTCCAAGCTTAGTATTTAACTTTGGTATCTTCCAAGGGCACGACGCAAAGATTTGCAAGAAAATCCATCCACTACCCATTACATGGACATTTTTCGAAATATTTTGATTTTCTCAAAAATGGCTCTAAACTTTTTGATTAAAATATTGTATATTAAAGATATTTACCTCACAAATAAAACGTATGTTTTGAATTTTCTGGGAATAGCCTCTGAAGATTACTTTATTCCAGATGCATTTTGCATAACTGGAATACCGTAAGAGATAGACGAAAACGTACTTAACAGAGCACATTAAAACACACAATATATGTTTTATACATTTTTTCCTGGATTAGATCTTTTTTGAGATATTCCTTGTTATTTTTTTCATCTTTAAAATACTTTTTTTTTTCTCTTACGAAAATTTGTCAACTCCTGTCCATACAAACAAAGAAACTTCAATCACATAGCAACCAGTTTTTGAGTATCATTTTTGCCTATGATACTCCCTTAATTTACTTCTACTTACATGGAGGCAAGTAATAAGAACTTTTCTACTAATTTTTTCTAGATTAATATGAGGTAAATAGAAGAATTAGTTTTTTTTTATAAAAATGTGTTGCAGAGATGTAGAAACAGTCATGTGATTGGAACACATCAGATTTTGTAAGTAAAGTTTGTCTACGAAAGAGTAGAGAATGTTAGATGAATGGAACACATTTTTTTTTTCATTTGAATTATTGTGAATGAAGTTGGCATGGGATACTAGTTGTGTATTATGTGTCAGGCGCGTGAAATAATTTAAAATTAATATGGAGCTATACTATAGTGAGCCATCTCTCTTTTTTACTTTCTCTATACGTACTATGTACATAGTGTATAGAGAAGGTATTGTATTCCACCCAAAAATTCGATACCGAGATTTCAGCGGAAATATCTTTTATGGGTCCCCCTGAACCCAAAAAAAGCATTTTGGGAAAAATGTTCGTGTGTGTTTGTGAACAACATAGCTTAAAAACGAGAAATAGGTTAAATACCAAATTTGCTATATAAGTTTGGTATCTTCCAAGGATGCAACACGAAGATTTTCAAGAAAATCCCCCGAACCCCAACTAGCCTTTACATGGAAAAATTATTATAAAATTTGGATTTTCTCAAAAAATCAATAACGATTTTTATTAAAATATTGTATATTAAAGATATTTATCTAACAAATAAAATGTATATCTTGAATTTTCGGGGACTAGGTTCTAAAGACCTCTTTATTGTGGATTATTTTTATTGAATTTTCCATAACTAGTAAACCGTATGAGATAGACAAAAACTTACTACACAAAAATGTAAATCACATTAAAACACACAATTTATGCTATATACATTTTTTCGTGGAGTGCATCGCTTTTGAGATATTCCTTGTTATTGGTTTCAGATTTAAAAAACTTATACTTTTCTCGTACAAAAATTTGTCAAGTCTTGTCCATACAAACAAAGGAACTTCAGTTACATAACCAGCTTTTTACTATCACTTTAACCTATGGTGCTTCCTTATTTTGCTTCTACTCACAAGGAAGCAAGTAATAAGACTATTTCTGCTAACTTTTTCTCGATTAGCATGAAGTAAATAGAAACATAAGCTCTTTAACGGTAATTTGTTGCAGAGATGTAGAGAAAGTCATGTGAATTGAACAAATCAGAATTTTTTTGTTCTTTTTTCATTTTTTTTTTAATTTCTCTATGGTTACTTTGTTGACATATTTGTTTATCGTTTGCTCTTTGCTCATAAATACACATATTCACATTTATAAACACAAAAACACAAGGCGTGTCTCGAGCCCACGATCATCTGCGCCGCGAAGCACCAAAGCCAGGCACTTTAGCGAGCGCGGTCATATGGACCAGCTCTGTCTTTTTTTTTTTTTTTTTATTGTACATATTGCTATGTACGTATTACTATTCATACTTTATATTTTATTTTCAGTCCTGAGGGATCATCATGAGAACCAAAGCCCGCAACAAATATTTGCAACATTCGCTTCATCGGAAATAAAAGGATCAGATCACTCTTGGGCATAATAATGCAGTTACTTCACTTGTAGTCACTGAATTACTGTGTGGTTGACCCAATACGAATTCCGTCAGATAAATTCGAATCTTCTCACGGGATTTCCTAAGATACGTAAGTTATATCGGACTGGTAGCGAACCTATATCCACTTGAACAACAAGCCGATAAAAACAATAGTATGTGGGTCTTGATTAAGGTATTGTCCATCAGAGTCGGAAGTTACTGTGTGAAGGCGATTACTCGTCGACTTCCGGATTGTCATGGAAGAAGTAAAGAAAAGAACAAAGAAGGGGTCCAAGTCAATAAAAGCGAGGGACGCAACAAAACGACATAACAAAGGAATGAAGACAATAGCAGAGAAATCAAAGTTGTTTGGTCAGTTGAAGAAGGGACCTCACATCTGGCGCTGAGGTTCCTAATGTAATGCGGTCTGCATAACCTCTCCACCTTTCTCTTGTACACCCACCACACTATTCTCCTGTCTCTTTATTCCTCTCGCTCTTTGTGTTTTTCAGCCATCGGGCTCAAATTCTTATTTTATTATTTTTACACCGTTTTGCGCAGTTTATTTTCTATTTATAAAATGTGCTTTCTCGTAGGCTTGTGTGTTCTCTTTATCTCCACGAAACAATTGTCGTTCTGCTCTTTTCTTCCTTACATTTGTTGTATCTTTTGTAGTCTTTACCATTTTCTGTCCTTCTCTTGAAGAATCTTATAACGTGATGTATTCAATTCCATCCATCACCATTCTTTTGCTTTTAGTGTATTGAATTTTAAAGGCTGCACTTTTTAAAAAAAAACGTATGTGTATAATTAACATGTATTTCTCTAGCTGTCCCACAAACGAAATTTCCTTACAAAAGATTATTGTTTTCTCTACTTCATATTAATTGAGATAAACATTAGCGGGAATGGTCGTATTACTTGCTTTCTTCCAGTAGAATGGAAATAAAGCAATATACTTGGCTAGAAGCGATAGTCGGTTTCTTTTAAAAGAATTCATCGCTATGTGAAACAATTGAAATGCGGCCATTTTTACTTTCTCTATACACACTATGTACATAGTGTAAAGAGAAGGTATTGCACTCCACCCAAAACTTCGATACCGAGATTTCACCGGAAATATGTTTTAGGGTCCCCAATATGCAAAAAAAAAAGCATTTTCACAAAAAAGGTCCGTGTGCCTTTGAACACGATAACTCAAAAACGCAAAGTCGGTAAAATTCCAAACTTGGTATTTAAGTTTAGTATCTTCCAGGGATGCGACACGAAGATTTTGAGAAAAATCCCTTCACCCGCAACTTCCCTTTAAATGGAACTTTTTTCGAAAATTTCGATTTTCTCATAAATTGCTCTAACGATTTTGATTAAAATATCGTTTATTAAAGACATTTACCTGACAACTAAAATGTATATCTTGAATTTTCTGGGAATAGCCTCTGAAGGCCACTTTATTCTGGACGGATTTTGCATACCTGCTAAACCGTAAGAAATGGACAAAAACTTACAACACAAAAAATGTAGAGCACATTAAAACACACAATTTATGTTATATAATTGTTTTCGAGGAGTTGATCGTTTTTGAGATATTCCTTGTTTTTGGTTTCAGCTTTGAAAAACGTATACTTATCTCATACAGGAATTTGGCAACTCGTGTCCATACAAACAAAGGAACTTCAGCCCATAGCAACCAGCTTTTGACTTCACTTTAACCTATGTTACTCCCATGTTTCGCTTTTACCTACAAGGACGTAAGTAATAAGACTATTACTGCTAATGTTTTCACGATTGGCATGAAGTAAATAGAAGAATAAGCTTATTAACAATAATTTGTTACACAGAAGTAGAGAAAGTCATGTGAATGGAACACATCAGATTTTTGCATTTCCTGAAGTAAAACTAAAGTTAACTTCCCACTTGAGAAAAGTTTAATTAGTATCTGTTCGGGGTGTTTTAGCTAGTGTGTTGGGGCGCCCCTACAAGCAGGTGAGGGTTTAGCAATTTAAAGGAGGTAGTGCTTTCTTAGTCTGAAGCAAGCGATGAGTAAAGGCGCGTGACAGAGTGGGAGAAAGAAGCAATGTTGCCGATAATATTTGCCTGTTCACTGTATATCGTTTGATTTCTGTAGATTTTGAAGACTGCCATCTGACTCTGGGTTAAGTATGGCAACTTTGTTGACTGTTTTGCCACTGGAAGAACGTGATCAGCATACTTATATCCCTCCCACAGGTTAAAGTGTTGCTTGAGCGATAAGCTATAACACCGCTGAACAAACAGGGGATTAAAATTGAAACAATAACAGGAAGTAACTAGGTAAGGGTTAATCTTACAAAAAGGTGTGTATTACATAAATTGTGTGTTTAAATTAGATTTTTACTTTCTCTACACGTACTATGTACATAGTGTGTAGGGAAGGTATCTTAATTCACCCAAAAATTCGATATCGAGATGTCATCGTAAATACATGTTTTCAGAAATATGTCCGTGTCTGTATGTCTGTCTGCCTGTATTGGTGTCTGTGGGCAACATAGCTCAAAAACGAAAAGACCGTTGAAAACCAATTTTGGTATTTAGGATTGGTATCTTCCAAGGATGCGACACGAAGATTTTCAAGAAAATCCCCCCACCCCCAACTATCCTTTACATGGAACTTTTTTCGAAAATTTTTATTTTCTCAAAAATGGTTCTAACGATTTTAATTAAAATGTTTTATATTAAATATATTTACACGACAAATAAAACGTATATCTTGGATTTTCTCGGAGTAGCCTCTGAAAACTACTTTATTCTGGACGAATTTTACGGTACTTTGCATAACTGATAAACCGTAATAGATGAAAAAACATGCCACACAGAAAATGTAGAGCACATTAAAACACACAATTTATGTTACATACATTTTTTCGTGGAGTTGATCGTTTTTAAGATATTCCTTGTTTTTAGTTTCAGCTTTGAAAAAGTTGTACTTTTCTCATACAGGAATTTGTCAAGTCCTGTCCATACAAACAAAGGAACTTTGTCACAAAGCAACCAGATTTTGATTGTCACTTTAACCTATGGTACTCTGTTATAATGAAGTAAATAGAAGCAGCTTTTTAACAGTAATTTGTTTCAGAGATGTGAAGTAGGTGATGTGAATGGAACACATCAGATTTTTTTTATCTATCTGTTACAGCTGATATGGTATACAAAAGTCATCAAGAATGATGACGTCTTCGGAGGCTATTCTAAGAGAATTGAAAATATGCATTTCGTTTGTGGTGAAAATATCTTAAACATTAGGTATTCGAAATCATTAGTCTTTTGTCAGAAAATAAAATATTTAGAAACATTTTAATGTAATTGTAGTTAAGGGTGTAGGGATTTTCGTAAAACCTTCCTGGTGAAAAATGGCGATGATTTTTATTGAAGTTTGCATAACTGCTAAACCGTAAGAGATAGACAAAGGCTTACTACACAAAAAATCTGATGTGTACCATTCACATGACTTTCTCTATATTCCTGCAACAAATTATTCTTAAAAAAGCTTATACTTCTATTTACTTTATGCTAATCAGAAAAAAATTGCAGAAATAGTCTTATTACTTGCTTCCTTGTAAGTAGAAGCGAATTAAGGGACTACCATAGGTTAAAGTGATAATTAAAAGCTGGTTGCTATGTCAATGAAATTCCTTTGTTTATATGGATTGGAGTTGACAAGTTCCTGTATGAGAAAAATATAAGTTTTTCATAGCAGAAACAAAAAATAAGGAATGTCTCAAAAACGACGAACTCCACGAAAAAAAAATTATATAACTTAAATTGTGTGTTTTAACGTGCTCTACATTTTTTGTGTAGTAAGTTTTTGTCCATATCTTACGGTTTAGCAGTTACTCAAAATTCCGTAAAATTCATCCAGAATAAACTACTCTTCAGAGGCTATTCCCAGAAAATTCAATATATACATTTTATTTGTCAATATATACATTCAAAATCGTAAGAGACATTTTTGAGAAAATCAAAATTTTCGAAAAAAGTTCCATGTAAAGGGTAGTTTGGGGTGGGGGGATTTTTCTCAAAATCTTCGTGTGGCATCCCTGGAAGATACTAAACTTAAATACCACATTTGGTATTTTACCGACTTTTCGTTTTTGAGTTATCGTGTTCACAGGCACATGGACACACGGACACACACCACACTCACGGACCTTTTTGTGAAAATGCTCTTTTTTGGATATTGGGGACCCTAAAACATATATTTCCGGTGAACTCTCGGTATCGAATTTTTTGGTGGAGTGCAATACTTTCTCTATACACTATGTACATAGTGCGTATAGAGAAAGTAAAAATGTAGATCAATTTATATCATATGCATGTTTTCGTGGAGTTGATCGTTTTTTTTTTAAATATTCCTTGTTATTGGTTTCAGCTTTTAAAAAAAATACTTTTCTCATACAGGAATATGTCAACTCCTGTCTATAGAAACAAAGGAACTTCAGTCACATAGCAACCTGCTTTTGTCTATCATTTTAGTCTAGTGTACTCCCTTATTCACTTCTACTTACAAAGAAGCAAGTAATAAGATCAAATCTGCTAATTGTTTCTCGATTAGCATGAGGTAAATAGAAGTATAAGCTTTTTAAAAATAATTTGTTGCAGATATGTAGAAAAAGTCATGTGAATGGAACCTATCAGATTTTTTTCGATGCAGGGGATCCTAATACGAATATTTCCGGTGAAGTCTCGGCATTGAATTTTTGGAAATGTACTATGTACACAGTACGTGTAGAGAAAGTAAAAAACAAAAGATATTATTTGGATGACGCTAGATCATGATCATGGTATAATGTGATAAATAAGATCATGGTTTAAACTATGCTTGCACCAGCACATAACAATATTCCTATTCCGTCGCGAGGCAACCGTCTTGGCTATAATCAGACAAGTTGTTTTAACATTCAAATTGAATTCGGCATGATTTGGTTTCTTCCGTTGCCAACGTAACTAACTGGAGCACGGAAACCCTCCTCCATCCCTCTGGGAGTTTTATTTGCATTTATTCACCCGTATTGTTGGCTAGGATGGCCCTTTTTCTCCCTCTTCTTTCTTGTTATTTTATTTTAAAGACGATCTGTTTGATAGAAGGGGAGAGGACTTTCTTTTCCTTCTTGTGAGGAAAGAGAAAAGAAAGTTTTAGGGAAAATCTGAAACAAGAGATATTCAAAGAATATTCATTTTCATCCTCAATGTTCAGTACAGTCGTGACCAGAATCTTGATGAAAGAATGTACAGTGCTGGACAAAAAATATGATGTGTTCCATTCACCCGACTTTCTCTATATCTCTGCAATGAATTATTTTTAAACAGCTTATGCTTCTACTTACTTCATGCTAATCGAGATATAAATAGTCTTATTACTTGCTTCCTTGTAAGTAGAAGTGAAATAAGGGAGTACCATAGGTTAAAGTGATAGCAAAAGATGGTTACTATGCGACTAAAGTTCTTTGTTTGAATGGACAGTAGTTGACAAATTCCTGTATGAGAAAAGATGGTTTTTCAAACCTGAAACGAAAAACAAAGGATATCTTAAAACGATCAACTCCACGAAAAAAATTAATACAGCATAAATTGTGTGGTGCTTTAATGTGCTCTACATTTTCTCTCATGTAAGTTTTTGTCTATCTCTTACGGTTCAGCGGTTACGCAAAATTCCATAAAAATTACCCAGAATAAAGTAGTCTTCAGAGGCTATTCCCAGAAAATTCAAGATATACATTTTATTTGTCACATAAATATCTTAAATATACGATATTTTAATCAAAATCATTAGAGCCATTTCTTAGAAAATCAAAATTTTCGAAAAAAATTCCATGTAAAGGGTAGTTTGGGATGGGGGGATTTTTCTCAAAATCTTCGTGTCGCATCCCTGGAAGATACTAAACTTAAATACCAAGTTTCGTATTTTACCGACTTTTCGTTTATAGTTATCGTGTTCACCGACACACGGACACACACACGGACCTTTTTCTGAAAATGCTTTTTTGGGATACAGGGGACCCTAAAACATATATTTCCGGTGAAATCTGGTATCGAATTTTTGGATGGAGTGCAATACCTTCTCTATACACTATGTATATAGTATGTATAGTGAAAGTAAAAATTAGGCCCCTATACACAATGACATAGGCATGCCTTTTGCTCCCAAGAATACACAAAACAAGTCTGATTTGTTCCATTCACATGAGTTTCTCTAAATCGCTGTAACAAAATATTGTTAAAATGAATATTCTTTAAGATAAACGAGATAAACATTAGCAGAAATTGTTTTAATTACTTATTATCTTGTAAGTAGAAGGAAAATAAGGGAATATACTAGGTTAAAACGATACTCAAATCTTTTAAAAACTGGTTGCCATGTGGTTGAAATCCGTTTCTATGCAGGGCCAGGAGTTGACAGTTTTCTGTGTGAGAAAATTTTAAGTATTTTAAATCTGAAACAAATAACAAGAAATATCCTAGAAATGGTCAATTCCACGAAAAATCATATATGACATAAATTGTATGTTTTAATGTGATCTACATTTTTTATGTCGTAAGTTTTTGTCTCTCTCTTACGGTTTACCAGTTATGCTAAATTCAGCAAAATTCATTTAGAATAAAGAGGTCTTTAGAGGCTATTCCCATATATATATATATATATATATATATATATATATATATATATATATATTTGCTATATAATCATCTTTAATATAGGGTACTTTACTCAAAATCTTTAGAGCTCTTTTTGAGAAAATCAACATTTTTGAAATATTTTCCCATGTAAAGGGTAGTTTGAGGTGGGGGGGGGGTGTTTCTCAAAATGTTCGCGTCGCATCCTTAGAAGATACTAAGGTTAAACTTCAAGTTTGGTATTTTACCGACTTTTCTTTTTACTTTCTCCATACGCACTATGTACATAGTGTATAGAGAAAGTATTGCACTCCACCAAAAAATTCGATACCGAGATTTCACCGGAAATATATGTTTTAGGGTCCCCAATATCCAAAAAAAGCATTTTCACAAAAAGGTCCGTGTGTGTGTGTGTGTCCGTGTGTCAGTGTGTCCGTGTGTCTGTGAACACGATAACTCAAAAACGAAAAGTCGGTAAAATACCAAACTTGGTATTTAAGTTTAGTATCTTCCAGGGATGCGTACGAAGATTTTGAGAAAAATCCCCCCAACCCCAACTACCCTTTACATGGAACTTTTTTCGAAAATTTTGATTTTCTCAAAAATTGCTCTAACGATTTTTATTAAAATTTCGTATATTAAACATATTCACCGGACAAATAAAATGTTTATCTTGTATTTTCTGGGAATAACCTCTGAAGAGTAGTTTATTCTGGATGAATTTTACTAAATTTTGAATAACTGCTAAACCGTTAGAGATGGACAAAAACTTGCTACACAAAAAATGTACAGCACATTAAAGCACACAATTTACGTTATATACATTTTTTGTGGAGTTCGTCGTTTTTTTGACATTCCTTATTTTTGGTTTCTGCTATGAAAAACGCATACTTTTCTCATACAGGAACTTGTCAACTCCTATGCATATAGACAAAGGAACTTCATTGACATAGCAACCAGCTTTTGACTATCAGTTTAACCTACAGTTGTCCCTTATTTCGCTTATACTGACAAGGAAACGAGTAATTAGACTATTTCTGCTATTTTTTTCTGATTAGCATAAAGTAAATAGAAGTATAAGCTTTTTAAGTATTATTTGTTGCAGAGATATGGAGAAAGTCATGTGAATGGTACACATCAGATATTTTGAGTTATCGTGCTCACAGACACACTGACATACACACGTGGGGCCTTTTTCCAGAAATGCTTTTTTGGGGTACAGGGGACCCTTAAACATGCATTACCGGTTAAATCTTGGTATAAAATTTTTGGGTGGAATGCAGTACCTTCTCAATACACTATGTACATAGTATGTGAAGAGGAATTAATTACCAAATTTATGAATATGGATTTTAGAGTTATTATATGTTTATATGTTTAAGTTTTCATTCAATCGACGTTTGAACTCTGTTTCACAAAATCTGTGCATATATCTATCATTTGAAGTCTTAAGACCATAAACATGTCGATTAGATACGAAAAGTACGAGGGGCTTTCAACAAGTCCTTAAAGATAGAAAAATAAATTATTTTTGGTAGATTTTTTTTTGTTGTTTATTATTTTTTAACTCGACACACTTTTCCAACGTTTCTCCAACTGTTTAAAGCCCTCCAAAAACTAGGATTTCAGAAGGTTCTCGAAAGAGGCAGTTGAATTCTTCGTTGGACATGAATCGTTTGAAAATAAAAATAAGTCACTGATGTCCAAATCTGGTGAACACGGTGGATGTTGTAGTAACATTTGAACCTTAATTCTACAACTTTCGCCATCGAAACTGTTCTGCGTTGACTTGATGAAAGAGAATCTTTTTCTTTGCCAGATGAGGGCGTTTTTTCTCGATTTCTCCACTCAACCAGTGCAACAACGTTGCATAATACTCTTCATTTATCGTTCTTTCTTTCTAAAAATAATCAATAATCAATTATCAATAATGTAGATGTACGGCCACGTTCAAATATTGAACGGAAATACTAAGGTTTGGTATTTAACATACTTTCGTATTTAAATTATGCTGTCCTCATACACACAAATACACACGCACGGATCTTTTTCTAAAAATAAATATTCAGGGGCCGTCAAAGCATGCATTTGCGGTTAAATCTTGCCATCTAACTTTTCTGTGGAATATAATGCTTGTTTACTTGTTATGTATATTGTACATCACGTTAAAGAAAGTAAAAATATTAATAGAAGTAAAAACATTAAGAGACCTTTCTGCCTATGGATTAACAAAAATTAACAGCTCCCATGAAATTCTGAGCTCTTTTCTTCTTGTTCTCTTTTTCTGACAAACATTTTTGTTTAATTCTTTGTATGTTAATACCTATTTCTTTTGTTTTAGGTAAGAACATCTGTACTACAGAGCCTTGTTAATGCAGTGAAACAGAGTACGTAAGTTTTAATTATTCTATGTCTAGGCATTTTAAGAGTATTTAATTCCTAATCCTAAGATAAATGTCGAATAGTGTAGTGTGTCGGAGGGGATTCCAAACTTCAGTCATATTGGTTTTTTGTATGATAGGCCATAGGAGGGTAGGATGAGATGAAATTAAAGCGATCAGCTGGAACTGGAACGAAAGGAGCCACCGAGGAAGGTCCCTAATAGTTTCAAATCAGTTTCTCATGTCGATGCGGGGAGCTTTAGAGGTGGCTACTCAGGTCTGACTAAAAATCCTGAGTCTACTGACGACTTCCAGCAATCCCGCCGCCAAAAGCTGATTTTCTAAAACGCAGTCACCTTCACTACCGCAGTCCTAGCCGAAACTTACAGCTCTGAAAGAGACCTAGTGACCCGGGAAAACCCCCCAAAAATCCTAATTTCTGAGAGGTCTGCCGCGGGGAACCCATCCCACGACCTCCCAAATGCCAGTCCTGAGGAAACGTCTGTGCAATACTGTGTAACTCAAAGCTTCATGAACCCCTAGATAATTAAAGCATCATTTCTCCGATTTCATTCAACGTCCGATATGACAAACCAGTTTAAATAACGTATTGCTAAAAAATATCTATATTACATTGGCATAACTATTTTTTACCATTTCTCAACAAATTGCTCTTTAAAACGTTATTCTTCTCGCTACTTTGTGTTAATCGAGATAAACATTTGTAAAACTCCTTTAATCTTTAATTGTAGCTAAAACGAGAATATGAGAATACACTAAGCTAAAGCCAAGTCATATCTTTGAAAAGGCAGCCACTAAATTGATGATACTGAAATGCCGTTTTCTTTGCTTGATATGAAAAATAAAAATTTAAAACGACCTTCAATTTAATTAAGGAAATTTGAAACAAATAACAAAGAATATCTGTGAGGTGATTAACTGCACAACAATTGTAATTGGCTTAAATTGTACTCTATAACGAGAACTACATATTCTGTATAGCACCTATGATTTTGTTTTTTGGTTATTAAAAAATAATCCAGAATGCATAGAATCCGGGGCTATTCCCAGTAATTGCAATATATTATAATCGTATTTCATTAAAATATGTTAAAAGTAAGGTATTTTGAACAAAAACGTAAGTGCCATTTTGGTGAAAATAAAAAAGTTCTAAAACTGTTCCATGTAAAGGTTACTATAAGGTTATTTTCTTGAAAATGTTCGTATCGGATTCTTGAAAGTTTTTTTTTTTTTAAAGCAGCTTAAAACATGTACTTGCGGTGAAATCTTGGTATAGAATTTTTGCTTGGAATTCATTGTTTTCACTTTCCACTATGTAAATTGTACATATATGCTAGAGAAAGCTAAAACGAATAATGACTTTATATTTAAGAAAAGTATAGGTAAAATATGTAGCATTTTCTGGAAAGGTATAACTGCACAAAAATGTGTTTGACATAACTTAAATGCTTTAATGAGAAGTACATATGATTTTGTTTGTCTTTTACGGTATGCCTATTATCCAAAAGTTAGAGAAAATAGATTGCCTCCCGATCGATGGGTGAGCGAGCTGACTTCTCACTTGAAGTTACCGGATTCGATTCCTGGCTGGGGCGTGGAATTGTTCTTTAACGTGAATTATTCCCCATCCCCCACAGAGGCTGGAAGAATGTATGTGAGAGTGAATGTATGTGTGTGTGGGTGTATTTTTGAGGAAAATAAAACGATTTAAACCCAACGTAAATAACATACAGACAACGAGTGGTTTCTAATGCAAAGCCCCCGATATGACCTTTAATGTTAAAGGGGGCTATATAAATGATACAAACAAAAAAGTTAGCAATAGAAGACTAGAGGCTATTTCCAAAGAATATAAATAGTTTATTATGAAACTATCTTATACATATGTTATTTTAAACAACATTTCTGAAATATTTTCCAGGTAAAAGTTAGTTTTGGATGGGGGGGGGAGTTTGTTGAAAATCTTCGTGTAGCGTCTTTGAGAGATACTGAAGTTAAATACCAAGTGTATTAGTTAACGACTTTACATCGCGGCTGTCTCTGAAAGCTGAGAACATCTGTTGTTAAGTATCTATTAAGAAAAAGTCTGATGTGTACCATTCACATGACTTTCTCTACATCTCTGTAACAAATTATTGTTAAAAAGCTTATGCTACGATTTACTTCATCCAAATCGAGAAAAAATTAGCAGAAATAGTGGTATTAGTTGCTTCCTTGTAAATAGAAGTGAAATAAGGGAGTACCATAAGTTAAAGTTAAAGCCGGTTGCTATGTGACTGATGTTCGTTTGTTTGTATGGACACGAGTTAGCAAATTCCTGTATGAGAAAAGTATAAATTTTTCAAAGCTGAAACCAAAAACAATGTATATCTTAAAAATGATCAACTCCATGAAAAGATGTATATGGCATTAATTGTGTGTTTTAGCGTGCTCTACATTTTTTGTGTGTTAAGTTTTAGCCCATCTCTTACGGTTTATTAGATATGCATCCAGAATAAAGTAGTCTTCAGAGGCTATTCCCAGAAAATTCAAGATATACACTTTATTTCTCAGGTAAATATCTTTAATGTACAATATTTTAATCAAACTCGTTAGAGCCATTTTTTTTAGAAAATCAAAATGTTCAAAAAAGTAAATATCTTTAATGTACAATATTTTAATCAAAATCGTTAGAGCCATTTTTTTTTAGAAAATCAAAATTTTCAAAAATAGTTCCATGTAAAGGGTAGTTGGGAGTGGGGGGGATTTTCTTGAACATCTTTGTGTCGCATCCTTGGAATATATCAAACCTAAATACCAAGTTTAGTATTTAATGGTCTTTTCGTTTTTGAACTATGCTGTCCGCAGACACACAGACTGACAGAATGACAGACAGACACACATGGCCGCGCCATGGCCGAGTGGTTAGACCACTCGTCTCTCACCTAAACGGCACGGGTTCGATCCCAAGCGACCGCATGTGAGATTTGTGGTGGACAAAGCAGCGCTGGGGCTGGTTTTCTCCGGATTCTCCGGTTTCCCCCACCATCGCATTCCACCGGTGCTCAATCATCATTTATGTATCATCAGTGTCACCGCCTGCGGTACCATAAATAGTTAAAGCGGGCGTTAAACACTACCAAAAATAAAAGACACATACATACACACGGACCTTTTTCTAAAAATACCTTTTTTGGATTCAGGGAGTCCTAAAACATGTATTTCCGGTGAAATCTCGGTATCGAATTTTTGGGTGGAATATAATACTTCCTCTAGACCTATGTACATAGTACGTATAGAGAAAGTAAAAAATGAAAAACCGATATTGGTATTACATTTCGTAAATGTTCGACAGAGAATCTTACATAAGTTAAGAGAAAACCATATAAAGCCAAGTAGTAACATATTTATGAATAATTTAAATTGTAATTTATGTATCGAAGTTGCAGAAAACAAAATTGAGATATTTAGATGCAAATACTTGTTTAACAAATCAGGAAAAAGAAGGAAACAAACGAAGAAGCAAAAGGCGAAATCATTAAGAAAGTTTGTGTTGCTATGTAAACTTTTCTCGTTTTACTAATGTTATGTTAACAAAGGGCGCCTAATCTCCCCAGAAATACAGAGACGGCTAACGAACTGAAATTCCTTCTTCGGCTTCAGTAAAACATTAAATGGAAAGTCAGACACAAATAATCGGCAGCACAACATTAGACCTCGCATTAAAAGGAAAATGCCTATTTAAATTCTTTAAAGAGATGTGGAGAATAATTTCAGATCATTAGGAAACTGAAGTCATATACCTTCTCTAGAAACTATTGTTACAAAAAGTATTTCTGGTAATGCGATAGACAATGGGTGTAATAGTTGTATGAGTTCCTTGCAATTAATTTTTTTTTTTGCTTTATTACATTCTCTATAGTACTATGTACATAGTATATAGAGAAGGTATTGTAATGCACCCAGAAATTCCATACCGAGATTTCACCGGAAATATATGGTTTGGGACACCCTGAATCCAAAAAAACAGTTTTAGAAAAATGTCCGTATGTATGTCTGTCTGTGTGTGTGTCTGTATGTATGCGTGGTTGCCTGTGGGCAGCATAGCTCAAAAATGAAAAGACTGTTAAATTCAAAACTTGGTATTTAAATTTGATATTATCCAAGGATGTGACACGAAGATTTTCAAAAAAAAATCCCCTCACCCGAGACTACCATTTACATGAAAAATTTTTCGAAAATTTTCATTTTCTTATAAATGACCGTAACGATTTTGTTTAAAATCTCTTATATTTAAGACATTTACTTGTCAAATAAAATGTATTTATTCAATTTTCTGGGAATAGCATCTGAAGACTACTTTGTTCTGGTTGAATTTTACGGAATTTTGCATAAGTGCTAAACTGTAAGAGATGGACGAAGTCTTAAAACACAAAAATGTAGGGCAAGATAAACCACATAATTTCTGTTATATATATTTTTTTTCTTGAAGTTGATCGTTTTTTAGATATTCCTTGTTTTTGGCTTCAACTTTGAAAAACTTACACTTTTGTCATACAGGAATTTGCCACCTCGTGTCCATACAAACAGATGAACATCAGTCACATAGCAACCAGCTTTTGGCTTTCATTTTAACTCTGCTGCTCCCTTATTTCGCTTCTACTTACAATAAAGCGATAAATAAGACTATTTCTGTTAATTTTTCTCGACTAGCGTGAAATAAATAAATGAATAAGCTTATTACCAATAATTTGTTACAAAGATATAGAGAAAGTCATGTGAATGGAACATATCAGATTTTTCTGGAAACAGGGGATCCTAAAAGGTGTATTTCCGGTAACATTTTGTATTGAATTTTTAGTGGAGTGCATTCATTATCTTCTCTGCCCACGTAACATATACTATACAGAAAAAGGAAAAATGCATATGGTAAATGTTGTGTTTTAACGAGATGTACATTTTTGTATTGAAAGTTTTTTGTTTGATTTTAGCTGTTTACGAGTTATACAAAAACCATCCAGAATTAATCTTTTCAGAGGCTATTTTCATAAAATTATAAATATGAATTTTATTTTTCATGTAAGTATAGGGTATTTACTTAAAATTGTTAGTGCCATTTTTGAGAAAATCAGATTTTTCTGAAATTCTTCGTGTTGCATCCTTGGGACACACGGATCTTTTTTTAAAAAATATCCTTTTTCTGTTTACTATGTAGGGTGTACAAAAAGTAAAAGCTGTAGATATAATCAAGCACACTATTTTATTCAATAGTTAACCATTTCAAAGATATCCATAGTCATTGATTCACGTATTTTCGGTATTATATTTTCTCAAATGGAAATTCATTTTTTTTTCTTTTTTTTTTCTTCTCTCTGCTATGCTAAGAAAACCGAATTTCATCTCACCGCATAGCGACTAGCTCTTTGAAATTTTGACTCTTGCTTTAGCTTAGGGTATTCTCTTACTTCTTTTAGAGCTATAAGGAAATTTTGAGACAATTTCTTCTAATGTTTATCTGATTAGGATGAAGGAGATAAATATTATGCTTTTAATAGGCAGAGAAAGGAATAGTGCACATCAGTGTTATATTTTGACTCACAGATTTACTTAATTTCCACGAATAAAACAAATTTATTTTCAGTAACACAAAATTATTCCAATAAATTTAAGGCCTATGGATCTTCAATCCCGTGAAGATAAGATCGGAGATCTTTATTCTGGAAACGTTAAATATCCCACTATTTTGCGCTTGGCATTTTATGTAGTCACGTTCACCTAAGTATGAGGTAATCGTATTTGGATGCGTAAACAAGACATAACAGGAACCTCCGGAACGCGAGACGTCATGATTATTCTCCATTTTTGAGTTGTTTCTCCAAGCTTCAACTCATAGAAGTACTATTAACGTTATTTTCTAGCTATAAAAGTAGGTAGGATTGCAGTGCAGGGTTGTGTTGTGAATTATACTGAGTCGTGATTAATCGGAGTGTTACCGCGCAGTGGTGCGCAAGCTGTAAATTATCTGTGCGTCGAAACGTCGAATGAATTATTTGCAGCAGTGAATTAAGACTTAATTTGAAAACCCTATTTGAGTCAATAAAGATTTGTTATAATATGAATATAAGTAGAGTAAGTTTAGAGTGTATTTCAACGAACCTTTTTAGAACTGCTACGTGTTGGAACGGTTTCAAAGGAGCAGTTACTTTAACTTTTCTGCCTCTAGTCTTACGTAGCCGGATTATAAGTCATATAAATGAGCCTATCTTTTTCAGATGGTATGAAAGCATCAACAGAAACATGTTTTGAAGATCCTGGCTGTCTGTCTGTATTCCTTTACATACTGGGATCGAATGGAATTAGCTTGGAGAGAAGCAGATTTAGCTAATGTTATTTAGATGAAAGGTCTAGTTTCACGCCCAGCTGAACCCTGTTCTCCGCTCCTGCCTTTTGATGTAGACCTTTCGTTCTGCCTTTGCTCTCGCCATTATTTAGCGAATACTCAAGAACCTTTTGAAGTTGGCAAGACTGGTTGCGTCACTTGTCGCACAAGCCGGAGTATTTTAATTTCTGTTAAAAGTTTAGTGCTTAGCGGACCGTATCTTGCCTGGGAAAGCAATTAGCAAATTGCGATCCCGCACAGGTAAGCAAAGTCTCAATTAGAGGAGATTGAGTCCGTATGCAACTTTCTGTACACAATGAAGACAAGTTGCACAACAGTTGAGTAGCCCTGATCGGTCTTAATGCTCGCGTCGCAAGTGTATTACACCGGGTCAATTGCAAAGCAGATAATCATGACAAGTGCATTTATATCCACAAAGTGTTATGTCATTTTATAGCTCTTCTACAAACTGCCCGTTCTGTTAGTGCAGCGGTAGCGCACTTGCATCTGGCGCGGGGAACCCGGTTCGATTTTCTCTCCCACTGGAAGAATTTAGGGCCTGTCCCTTCAATATTACCATCCCGCGAAAAGAAAATTGCAACACCACTGTGCTGTGATCAAAGTCTGAACAAGGGAGCCCAGTTGTAGACTTTAAATTCCGTCCCGGCCATTGACTGACCCTCCGTCTGAGTGGTGGTAATCATCCTCAGCTAAAAATTATTCATATAAAAATTAGATATAGAAATTTCTTAAAAATAGTCTCTAACTCTTCTGCATTTAACAAATTTGGTATGTTCCATTCACCTGACTTTCTGGACCAGTTCTGTAAATAAATTATTTTTACGAAAGATTATTCTATCTACTATACTATCTGCGTAGAGATAAAAATTGGCAGAAATGGTCTTATTACTTGCTTCCTTGTAAGTAGCATGAAAATAGGGATGCACTAGTCTAAAGCAATAATCAAAATTTTACCTTCTCTACACGTACTATGTACATAGAGTATAGAGAAGGTATTGCACTCCACCCAAAAATTCGACACCGAGATTTCACCGGAAATATATGTTTTAGGGTCACCTGTATCCAAAAAAAAGCATTTTCACAAAAAGATCCATGTATGTGTGTGTGTTTCCGTGTGTCAGTGTGCCCGTGTGACTGTGAACACAACTCAAAAACGAAAAGTCGATAAAATACCAAACTTGCTATTTAAAGTTGATATCTTCCAAGGATGCGATACGAAGATTTTCAAGAAAATATCCCCAACCAGAATTACCATTTACATGGAACTTTTTTCGACAATTTTGATTTTCTAAAAAATAGTTCAACGATTTTGATTAAAATATCGTACATTAAAGATATTCACCTGATAAATAAAATATATATCGGGAATTTTCTGGGAATAGCCTTTGAAGACTACATTTTACGGAATTTGGCATCACTGGTAAACTGTAAGGGTAGGACAAAAACTAACCACACAGGAAATGTAGAGCACATTAAAACACACAATTTATGTTAGATACATTTTTTCCGTGGAGTTGATCGCTTTAGAGGTTTTCCTTGTTTTTGGTTTCAGCTTTAAAAACATACTCTTCTGAGCCAACTGCTGTCCACAGAAACAAAGGAACTTCAGTCACATAGCAACCAACTTTTGACTATCACTTTAACTTATGGTACTCCCTTATTTTGCTTCTACTTACAAGGAAGCAATTAATAAGACTATTTTGCCTATTTTTTTCTCATTAGCATGAAGTAAATGGAAGCATATTCTTTTCAACAATAATTTATTGTAGAGATGTGGAGAAACTCATGTGAATAGTTCACATCAGATTTTTACTTTCTCTAGCCCCATATGTGCAATGCACATAGGGATAGAGAAGGTATTGTAATGCACCCAAAAATTCGATACTGAAACTTCACCGGAAATACATGTTTTGCGCCTCCCTGAATCAAAAAAAAAAACAAAAAAAAAAACAATTTTTGGACTGTGTGTTGGTATTTAAGTTTGGTATCTTCTAAGGATGCGACACGAAGATTTTCAAGAAAATCCTCCCACCCCCAACTACCCTTTACATGGAACTGTTTTCGAAAATTTTGTTTTCTCAAAAATGGCTCTAACGATTTTGATTAAAATACCGTATATTAAAGATATTTACCTGACAAAGAATATGTATATCTTGAATTTTCTGGGAATAGCCTCTGAAGACTACTTTATTCTGATTGAATTTTACGGAATTCTTCAGTCACATAGCAACCAGATTTTGACTATCACTGTAACCTATGATACTCCCTTATTTCGCTTCTATTTATAAGGACGCAAGTAATAAGACTATTTCTGCTAGTTTTTTCTGATTAGCATGAAGTAAATCGAAGTATAAGCCGTTTAACAATAATTTGTTGCTGATATATAGAGACAGTCATGTGAATGGAACACATCAGATTTTTTCTCTACAGTGGAAAGTGTAAGGGAAAGCAACAACATGATAAAGAAAGTTGAGATGAGCGTATTATGATCTTTGTAGTTGCGACCTACGAAGCATCAGATGCAGTTGGTACGACTGGTATTCAGGAAACCGAGATGTTGCGGGTTGCTGTAGACGCTACCTTGTTTTGTTGGGGAGACATAAAAACAAAACACGGCGAGGAGCTGGAATTGAAACAGAAGCGAGCGTGTTTTTGACATGACCACGCTGTGATATTGAATGTTATTTATTGCAGTACCATTAAAGTCATAGCACTGCAAGAAAACAGCAAACACCTGTGTCTGTAAAATGTGCCAGCTACTTGGGGGCTAGGCCTGCATACGGGAGGGAATCAGCGGGCTCTGCCCCATCCAATATCGGTTCTGCTTTAATTTCATTTGATGTAAATGTTGTTTTGTTGTTTTCTTTTCGTATTAGCCTAAGCAAAAATCATAAATCCCGTAAAGAAGGATGGACTTATTTGACGTAAAAACTGGTGGGGCGAAATCCCCTTCTTACATGTTTTACCCCACACGAAGAACAACAGTATGGAATATTGGCTATAACTTTCAAATGGATCAATAAACTGCTTAATGTTTACTTTCTCTACCATGTACATAGAATACAGAGAAATTATTTCACTTAAAAGTTCAACATCATTTCATAAATACACGTTTTGGGATTACATGAATCCAAAAAAACATTTTTAGAATATAGTCCATGTGTGAGTGTGTGTGAATTAGAATTACAATTAGTCCGTAGAATCCCTGTAAGGCAAGGGACTTTTAGCTGGTAAGGTAGCTGTAGCCAGTTAGGGAAATATCCTTATTCTTTTGATGCTGCCGCTATCAGTAGTCTCCATTCTCTGAAATCCTTGGTCACTGTCGTTCAGTTGTGTTCAAAGTGAAGTTTTAGGCCATCTGCACATCTTTTATTCTGCCGGCTACGCTCCTTTGACCGGTTCTTGTGTGTCCATTTATTGTGGTCCATCCTGATGACGTGGCCCGCCCACTTCCATTTGATGTTGTTGCGTCTTTGGCCTGTCATCTTCCCCAGTCCTTCGTTGCGGATTCTGTCACGGAGGCTCACGCCTAGAATTTTCTCTGCAAATTCCTTTGGCATGTGTTTAAATAGCATACTCAAAAACGAAAAGTCGCTTAAATACCAAACTTGTTATTCAAGCTCAGCAGCTTTCAAGGATCCGATACAAAGATTTTCAGGACGCCTTCACACCCTAAAATACCCTTTAAATGGGATATTTTTTAATGTTTTGATTTTCTGAAAAATGGTTCTAATGATTTTGATTAAAGCTATTTGTCTACCCCTTTTCACAAATTGTGAGCCAGATATATCCACTCATTGATGGGACAAACAATACATCTCACCATCTTCAGAGTGAAGTATATGAGATTCAGCTGCGACCTGGTGCGAAAACTTCGAACTACTCATTCCTCCGCTCTTCGATGGGCCTTCGTAGTAGAGTCATTCTGTCTAGCTGGAAGTTCACTGAGGCACAGATCGTCGTTAAGAGCACATCGAAGTATCACTGTGTAGTCGCCAAGGTTAGCCAAAGAGGGGTTTCTTTCGGCTTGGACTTAATTTTAAGGTTAAATATGTTTCGATGAGTCTAAATTATTATTATTATTATTATTATAATGAAAACTGGACACTCAGGCTTGCCTTCATCACAAGATTTGTGCTTGAAATCGTTAATCAAGTGTTAACTCAAATATGTAACGAATGTAAAACTTATTGTAAGCAAAATACATTAACAGTAAACTCAGTTATATTTTTAATGAATGCTTCTTAAAAGATATAAAGCTAATAAACTGTGAAACTCTGACAATGTTTCTTTGCAGTTTCCTGGAATCTTTCTCCGCACGCCTTTAAGGAAACTTTTTTTTTTACGATTCCCTCTAGGTTTTTGTACTCCAGTTATTTTACCTAGGATAACAAGGATACAATATATATATATATATAAGATATTTTAAGATACATGAAATGTATATTTTGAATTTTCTAAGAATAGCCTCTAAATTCCTCTTCATTCTGAATAAGTTCTGCATAATTGGTAAACTTTTTAAGATATACAAAAGAATATTACAACACAAAAAATGTAGATCTCGCTAAAGCATAGACTTATTACTTTCTCTATACGCACTATGTACTGCACCCAAAAATTCGATACTGAGATTTCACCGGAAATATATGTTTTAGGGTCCCTAATATCCAAAAAAAGCATTTTCACAAAAAGGTCCGTGTGTGTGTGTGTGTGTCCGTGTGTTAGTGTGTCCGTGTGTCTTTGAACACGATAACTTAAAAACGAAAAGTTGGTAAAATACCAAACTTGGTATTTAAGTTTAACTACCCTTTACATGGAACCTTTTTCGAAATTTTTGATTTTCTCAAAAATGGCTCTAACGATTTTGATTAAAATTTCGTATATTACCTGACAAATAAAATGTATATCTTGAATGTTCTGGGAACAGCCTCTGAAGAGTAGTTTATTCTGGATGCATTTTACTGAATTTTGAATAACTGCTAAACCGTAAGAGATGGGAAAAAACTTACTACACAAAAAATGTAGAGCACGTTAAAACACACAATTTATGTTATATACGTTTTTTCGTGAGTTCGTCGTTTTTGAGACATTCCTTACTTTATGTTTCTGATATGAAAAACTAATACTTTTCCCATACAGGAATTTGTCAACTGCTGTCCATACAAACAAAGGAACTTCAGTGACATAGTAATCAGCTTTTGAATAACACTCTAACCTATGTTACTCCCTTATTTCGCTTCTATTTACAAGGAAGCAAGCAATATGGTTATTTCTGCTAATTTTTTACTGATAAGCAGGAAGTGAATACAAGTATAAGCTTTTTAAGAATAATTTGTTGCAGAGATGTAGAGAAAGTCATGTGAATGTTATACTTCAGATTTTTATATTATTATTATTCATATTATTTTATTCATATTATTATTATTATTATTATTATTATTATTATTATTATTATTTTGACTTCAATGTCATACTTTTTTATTTTTTGTCTTTGATAACTTCATTCTGCACTTTGTAATACAGACATATTTATTATCATTGTGTATGTTACTTTGTATGTATCGTATTAATTTTTGGTTACTATTGTCAAGTATGCTTTGTCATTAGTGGCAGTTTATATGCATAAGTAGGAAGCTGTGTTTGAATAAACAATTAATAGAATATATATTTAATCTAATGTAAAATACGTGAAGTATTATTATGATTATTAAAGCGGTGCCGTGGCTGAGTGGTTAGGCCGCTCGCTTCCCAACTAGGTGACCTGAGTTCGATCCCTTAAAGGATTTGTGGTGGACAAATGGTGTCTGGGCAGATTTTTTTCGCTCCTCCGGTTTCCTCGCCACTCATTTCACCAATTGCTCCATCATCACCTTTCCTATCATTCATTTCGCTAGCATTTCATGTCATTCACTTCCTCATACGTATGCCTGGCTAAGGGCGACCACTCGTTCCAGGTTCTCCATTCTGTGGTTTTGTTCCGTTGCCTTCTGACCCCTAGGTATCCGGTTGTAAGTCCTAGGGGGGTGTCAGTGCTAAATATGTGGCGGGGTAAGCGATTACGAAAAAAAGTATTATTAGATACTGATTTCAATTTAGAGTCAACATTGAGTAACATTTAACTAATGTAAATAATTGAATATTTTGAACTACTTTATAAGATAATTAAGATTACATTAAATCTGTTATATGTAGAATTATGACAGAGGGAAAGGGCGGGTGGTTGTATGTATATAGGTACACGCATGTTTGATTTCCATTTATATGTTTGACAACGCTGAAATATTCTTATTAGCAACAAAAAATAGAATTTAATTGAACACTTGTTGATCTCACAAGATGCAACATTAAAAACAACACCGGTTTCTGTATTACCCTTGAACATTTCCGGAAGCGGCAGAGGTGCCAACCACACCTATGATGTTAATGGTGTTACCAACATATTGCTGTTAATTATATTTCGTCGCTCCAGATAAATTAGGTGCTGCAAGAAACACAGATGTAATGCCACGTTTCGTTGTATATACATTAACTGATTTCATCGAACTGCGTCCTAGGGCCCGTTCCAGGTCCCTCTTAGGAAACAGTTGAACGTATTAATTTCGTGGATGTAATTACCTTGTTGCCCATAAGATTTATTGGAGGCGCTTCTTAATCACCAAGCTTATTTCTGTATTTACGTCACGCAGGTCGAGTTAATGGACCTGAGAAATATAATTGTATGTTACACCTAGACAAGCAGGTTTGTACCATCGAGATACCTAATTCCATTAAACACCGCATTTGGGACTGGATGACCCCGAAATTATCACATATTAACTTTTACCAGGCAGCAAAGAAAATGACCATGGACGGAAAATAATGATGTAAAAGCTACCTAAATAGCAGGCGTAAAACGTCACAAAAAATCAGTTTAAACTCGTCATTCACAAGCCTTTATAAAACCTGGAAATATCAGAGGGAGGAGATTTTTGTTTTTGCCTTTCCTAGCACATAACTAAGATGCAGGGGTGGCCATCATATTTTGAGCTTGGGTTAGTAAAATAAAATTTTTGGAAGTTCCTCCAACTACATTTAGTTGTTTTAACTATTTTACCATGGTTGGTCATATTGGACGATGAATGAAATGAATAAATAATTTCGGTGTCCATGGAGCTTAAAGTTGCTCGATATTCATCTTCTCAGGGTAAGAGAAAACCCTGAAAAAGAAATCTTATCCGAGTAACTCAACCTGAGGGAGATTCGAACTCTTAACCACTGTAAATGGGCTAGCAACAATTTTGAGTGTGAACTATATACAATGCCTTCGTTTAATGCCAAGGCCCAGATCGCACGAATGCATGCTGCGCACACAGTCTACAATAAGAGGGTTGGCTCATTAGTCCCGGGCCTCACACAGATATGGCGCCACTAGGCCGGTTAGACGGTAGCATCGTATAATTTAACTCTAGACTAGCTTGTACCCATAGTTACAGCTCAATTGCTTGTTTAGTTTTCGAATGCCAGCATTTTAAACAAGACAACTTTAGAGTTTTCACGAAAATGGAGGATTTGGAAAACCGAACAGTGATTAAATACTTCCATTTGAAAGGTTTAACACCTAAAGAAATCAAGGAGGAAATAGACAGTACATTGACAGACTCTGCCCCTTCATATTCAGTGTCTAAAAGGTGGGTTGCAGAGTTTAAAATGGCACGTACGAGCACTAGTGATGAACGTCGCTCTGGACGCCGTCCAGAGATCATTGAAACAGTTCATCGTTTAGTACTGGAAGACCACAGATTAAAGTTGTTTGAGATAGCAGAGGCTGTAAACATATCAAAATAACGTGCAGGTGAGATTTTAAGTAATGTTTTGGGCTTTCATAAGGTCTGTGCATGATGGGTGTCGCGTTTGTTGATACCTGATATAAAGTTACAAAGAAAAACTGTTTCTGTTAAGAATGTTGAGCTTTACCGTAAAAATCCCAGTGAATTTTTGAGACGGCTTATTACCATGAAATGAAACTTGGATACATTAATACACTCCAGAAACTAAATCACAGTCGGAACAGGATTGCACCAGGTGAACCAGCTCCAAAAATGGCAAAGTCAATTCTGCCAGCTAACAAGGTTAGGGCGAGTGTTTTCTGGGATACACAGGGAATTATTTTAATTGATTGCTTGGAAAAGGGTAAAAGTATCACTGGTGACTACTACGCAAGCTTACTGCAACGTTTGAGTGATTAGATGAAAAGAAAATGACCTCATTTGGCAAAAAAAAAAAATCCTATTTCATCATGATCATGCTCCGGCCCACCGTTCAGTCATTGCGTTGGCGAAAATGTGCAATTAAAGTTGGAATTACTTGAACATGCACCCTATTTGCCAGATCTAGCACCCAGTGGAGGACGAAGATTTCACAGCAACGAGGAAGGTCATTGATGCGGTAAACAGCTATTTTGAGGACCTTGATAAGTTGCACTACAGAGATGGTTTCATTAAATAAGAACACCGATATGACAAATGTATTAGCCTTTCTGGAGATTATGTTGGGAAATAAAGCAAAACAACAAGTTTTAAATGCTGTTTTCATTGAGAGGCCCCAGACTTATCAGCCAACCCTAATATTGCGAGGTTTTCATTAATTCCCGCCTTACTTATGCACGGCTGTTAGTTATATAAATGTAATGAGTACTAGTCTTATTATAAATGTTGTTAAAAGTGGCGTCCATCTGAGGGAAGACATCCTCGTTATTCTAAATTTATTGACCAAACATCTCACAGTCTATTTACCCGCAAATCAAGAAATTGTCAACACGCCTGTCTACATGATTCAGTTTTCGTGTATATTGTACACAAAAAATCTGATGTATTCCATGCACATGACTTTCTCTACATCGGCTGTAACAAATTATTGTTAAAAGCATATTCTTCTATCTACTTTATGATAATCGAGATAATCATTAGCAGAAATTGTCTTAATTACTTGCTTCTTTGTAAATAGAAAGAAAATAAGAGAATATTTAAACTATAGTAAAATCTCTTAAAAGCTGGTTGCCACGTAGATGAATTCCGTTTCTATGCAGGTACAAGAGTTTTTTTTTTTTTTTTTTTTTTTTTTTTTTTTTTTATTATAAAACATCAATGGTCATATCGGGGGCTTTCACTTGTGAAACTGTAGATTCGGAACATTAGGTTAAACTTTATATTACTAAACACACGCACATTCACTCTCACATTCATACTTCCAGACTCTATGGGGGATAGGGAATAATTCCGGTTAAAGAAAAATTCCCCGCCACCTCCGGGTGACAAGTCAGCTCGCTGACCACTCGACCATGGAGGTAGTTGGGTCCAGGAGTTTACAATTTTACAAAGTTTAAGTATTTTAACCCTTAGCTTCCTGCAATAGTATACTACATATGCCTTTTTTCCTTTAATTTAAGTTTAAACCTGGAGCTCTAGTAATAATATTTGGGAATAAACATATAAAAGTATTATATAAAATAATAGACAAAATATAAATGAAAATAAATGTAGATCCTTTATTAATATTTCCAATAATTTTAATTCCCAATTAAAAGATGAATTATTCCAGATCAGTTTTCATAATGCTACCAAAGTCAATCCCCAAAAAGTAGTTCAAATGGCCATGAGTGTTAGGTGATAGCTAATGAACTGGCCATCCCTTCAAAGGCAAATGTTTCAATTTCAAATCCCAGTGATTGTGGTAAATGACGGGGAGAGCCCAAGTAAAATAATCGGTGTGATGCTTGGAAGTTAATGGTGTTACACTTGGCTGTAGTTATGTCGGTTTTCTCTTTTATTTATTAATTAAAAAAAATCACTGCAATTTTAGGGCAAAAATTGTATACCTATATTTTTACAATATAAAACAGTCTTGATTACTTATCGTTTATAGTTAAAGGTTAGTATAACATGAAATTAATCCTAGAGTACTACCCTGTTTGTATAGTTACACTTAACAAGCGAGGTACCAACAGGCAACAAAGGGTTAAGAAATACCTCGACACAACAAATATTATACCATGGCCATTGTTTTAGTCTTAAAGCAATGAAATTTTGCACAGTTAATTTTCTTGACAACGTCTATGACTGTGCCACTTTATAAATAAGTATGTCAACAAATAAAGATTTTACACGACATTGAAATCTTCAAAACATCAAATAACTTGTGTACCTTTTTCTTAGCATTCCTTTGGTGAAGTTGCTTGAAAACAAGTGTACATAAGGTATCAAAATTATGCTATGTTTTGGTGCAGAAGTGTTTTCTGTACCTCCCTTAAATGATTTTTAAAGTATTTTCAAGGTATGCTAGTTTTTTTATTTCAAATTATTATATATTTCATAGCACAATACCTATAGAATCTAAATCAAAAGAAAACTAGCTGCACTAAATTACTAATTGTGGACTGAAATATGTGTGTACAAAATTTCATTGCAATATCTCAAATAGTTTCCAAGAAAAATATACATAAGTATGACAAATTATAAACCTGAGAAAACGAGAAACAAAATTGATTGTTTTATTTATGGAATAATCTATATACTTTAGATGCTGCCTAAAATCCACCATAACTGTAGTCAGCTTCTTCCTTTAGGTCAGAAACTAAAACATACCTTCTAAATATTTATAACTATGTTTGCCTGTAAGAAATGTAGAGAAACAAGAGATCAAAGCTGATAATCAAAATATCTTATGCGTTCCATTCACATGACTTTCTCTACATCTCTGCAACAAATTATTGCTAAAAAGCTTTTGCTGCTATTTACTTCATGCTAATCAAGAAAAAAATAGCAAAAATAATTTTATTACTTGCTTCCTTGTGAGTAGAAGGGAAATAAGGGAGTACCATAGGTTAAAAGTGATAGCCAAAAGCTGGTTGCTATTAGACCGAAGTTCCTTTGTTTCCATGGACAGAGTTGGCAAATTCCTGTATGAGAAAAGTATGTTTGTCATAGCAAAAACCAAAAACAATGAATATCTAAAAAATGTATGTAACATAAATTGTATGTTTTAACGTGCTCTACATTTTCTGTGTTGTAAGTTTTTATCTATCGCTAACGGTTTAGGATCTATGCAAAATTCCGTAAATTTCATCCAGAATAAAGTAAGCTTCCGAGGCTGTTCCCAGAAAATTGAAGGCATACATTTTATTTGTCAGGTAAACATCTTTAGTATAAGATATTTTAATCAAAATCGTTAGAGCCATTTTTAAGAAAATCAAAAATTTCGAAAAAAGTTCCATGTAAAGGCAGTTTGGGGTGGGGAATTGTTCTCAAAATCTTCGTGCCGCATCCCTGGAAGATACTAAACTTAAATACCCAGTTTGGTATTTTACCAACTTCTCGTTTTTGAGTTATCGTGTTCACAGGCACACGGACACACGGACACACACACACGAACCTTTTTCTGAAAATGTTTTTTCTGGATACAGGGGACCATAAAACATATATTTCCGGTGAAATATCGGTATCGAATTTTTGGGTGGAGTGCAACACCTTCTCTATCCCTACGTACATTGAAAGTAACAAGCAGAAAATGGGGACATGACATTACCAGTCCTGAGTTTTTAATTTATTTGGAACCACAAAGAAATCGAATTAGGCTATGAAACTTTGGGAGCATAGCTCTGAATGTTTTAACAATTAATTAGTAAAATAAAAAAAATAATTTGCCATTTTAGCCTACGTCCCCTCTTAAATCTGAAACAAATCACAAGGAGTATCTCGAAAACGGCCAACTCTTATCAGTCGAGCCTCGTAGTTATGTAGTTTGTCGTGAAAATCGGTGTCAGGGATGGAATGGAAACAGATATAGTGACTAAGTAAGTGTATAGGTGGCAGTAAACGATTTTGTAATTGTGCGGGACAGGCAGAAAGTCTGCGACATGATATCATAACCACGTATCCTAGCAACTTGACTTGCAGGCGGCGACGTGGTCCGTAACGTGAGCAGAATTCTGAGCTCGTTACGTGTGTGTGTACGCACACACATACAGTTATTACCAGTGACCTAATTTAATTCCTCCCTTACTCATGTTTTGGTAAAGGTTACTACGTCACCAGGTCTAAGTGAGTGACAAAGCATGTCGACGTCTAATTGAAGAGGCAGACGCCCGACCTGATATTATGTCAAGACATGTACCCAGTTTTTATCTTCATTATGCGTCGCTGTGCGAGTCAAGGACTTTCAAAACGTGCGTCTAGTTTTGTTTTAACAATCATAGTATCACAGAAAAATGTATTTTAACAGAATTTATAATTCTGTATAAGAATATATTTGTCTTAAAATAAAATCGAAAAAATATCGTAATTTTGCTCTTTATAGTTGCTTGATATTCTCATAAATAAAGGCATGTTACATTCACATGACTGGCTGCACACATTATCATTTATTTATTTCTCTACCACGTACTTAGTACATAAAGAAGCTGTTGTATTCCACCCAAAAATTGAATACCCAATTTCACCGGAGGTATACATTTAAATGATTTGCAATCTGGTTTAAACGCACTGCAAGGATTTTGAAGACAAGGTGTAAGGTTTAACATGGCAGGAAAATGACACAAGAACACTGAGTTTGTAAAAGACAAATTGGATTGGACAACTTTCTGAAATGTTGAAGCTATTGACCCGGGTACCAGATATGCTTGTAAAAACATTACAAACCATGTATGAGGCAATGGTTAGGTCTTCATTACTATATGGAACTGAGGTGTGGGGATGGGATAGGGTAGATAATCAAAATAAAATACAATGTAGTTTCTGGAAACGTATTCTGGGATTGGGGGGGGGGTACCTCTAATCACGGTGTTCTTCGTGAGGTAGGATGCTGGGAAGATGCTGTATATGCTAAATTAAATGTAGTTAGATACTGGCTGCGAATAATTAAAGGTTATCAAACAATTCTAAGAGCAATATGATATCGGCATCAGATGAATAACATAGAGCATTAAAAATGGTGGGCACCGGGGCTACAACGGGGATTATCAAAGATTGGCTTAAACGATATTTGGCAAAAGGGTAACGAAAATAGTCGTGAATAAAGTAAAAAAAACCACTATGCGATATAAACAGGCAGGAAATAGAATATGAATTTATAAAAAATCGTCATTGCAGTTACAAAACGAAATAAAAATTAGTTGGGGTAATAGCTCAAAAACGAAAAATTCGTTAAATATCAAACTTGGTATTTCAGTTCAGTATCTTCTAAGGGTCGGGCACAAAGCTTTTTAAGAAAATACCCACAATCCAACTATCCTTTATATATGGAAACATTTTCGAAAATTTTGATTTTTTCAAAAATGGCTCTAACAATTTTGATGACAACTTTATTCTGGATTAATTTTGTGGAGTTTTGCATAACTGATAAATAGTCAGAGAAACAATGTAAATCCGGTTAAAACTCTCAATTTATGTCATATATTTTTTTTTTTTCTGAAGTTAACTGTTTTCGAAATATTCCTAGCTATTGGTTTTAATTAAAATACAACGGATTTCAATCCCATAGCAACTACGTTTTAAAACATTTGACTATTATTTTAGCTTAGCGTATTCCCTTGTTTTTCTTCTACTTGTAAGGAACTAAGTAATAAGATCGATTCTGATAATGTTCGGTTAATTTGAAGTAAATGGAAGAATAAACTTATTACCAATAATTTGTTGACAGCCTTCAAGCTGATTTTTCATCCGGAGGTGCTGGGTTGGATTCCCGGCTGGGCCGGGGTATTTTTCTTTAACCAGAATTATTCCCTATCCCCCACCAAGTGCAGAAGTATGAATGTGTATTTGAGGAAAATAAAACGATTGAAACCCAACGTAAAGAACCTACAGATTACGAGTTGCTTCTAGTGTAAAGCCCCTGATATGACCTTAGATGTTAAAGGGGGCTATTAAAATGAAACCATAAAAAAAATAATTTGTTTCAAAGATGTAGAGAAAGCCATGTGTATAGAACACGTCAGATTGTTTTTGTTTTTATTTTAATTTATACTGTAAGACTTTATTTATTCCATTTATTTGTTACTTGTTATTATTGCTTATACAATAACTTTTATATAAAACTTTGTATGTGTGTTTTTATTATTATTTTGTACTTCAAGTGTAAGCTATATGACTGTTTATTCATTCGGATTCATTTCGAAACAGCTTGAATAAGAGATTAATTTGTAGAAGAGTGAGTAGAGAACGCCATTTAACATTCCAAGTTTTGCTACTTAGCAACACGAGCTTTGGCGTGTTACCTTTCTTCTGTATCGAGCCTGAACGCGATATAATGAAAACATAAGCAGATTTTTAATTTAATTTCGCGAATCTCCACCTGCCAGGGAGAATGCAGTAATTTATTACGTATGGTTTCCTTGAAGAAGCCAGCAGTCAAAATGAAAGTTGGCGACACTGCAGGTCTTCCCCTCAGAAATAATTCACTTCAACTCCAATCTTTGTCTTTCTTTCCCCTAGGCCATAACTCGTGCTGTAAACCTTAACCCGGCTCGTGAATTTTGATGAAGTAATAATGGTTTCATTTCACGCGCCTCAAGGTGTGAAAAGTGATATCTTATTTTTGTGGGGAGAAGTTGGGAAACTTAGCAGAGGTAATGAATCACAGAGAAACTGGAATAAAAAAGAAATAATAGTATTGCATTTGGGTAGGGTGTGGTGAAATGGTTGTATCGCGTGATGCGGTAGAGAGCCTACACCACCAAAATTGTTGGTGTATGTAATTTATAAGATGGTAAACCTGACGGTGAAGAACGCATGCTAGCCAACTTTGATGTGATTCGTAATCCTCACGTTTCAGGGAATGAAATTTAGTATATTAAAAAATGGAACGTTGTGTGCGTGCGTGCCACTCAACCAATTTTGAAAATACTTTTACAATTCAAAAACACTTTTCTTCCTTATGGAATTAGGTGTTGGACACTTTTCATCTCCTAAAAGGCTAAAGGACACAAAATCTTAGAATTACTATCTTTACCAACGCCAAATAGTAATGTAATAAACAAGAATGCTTATCCAGTTTTTTTTTTTTTTTTTTTTTTTTTTTTTTGCTGATGGTACAAGTGTTACAATTAAAAACGCCTAACAATTAAGAGGGCCATTTTTTCAAACTCCGATAGGCTATAAATAAAATACAAGTTCATACAAAACAATTTCATTACTAAAAGTTTTGTACACTTATGGTTACTTTTCAACATAATCACCGAAAAGATTGAGACATTTATCGTACCTGTGCACAAGCTTTGCAATATCCGCGTTGACGTTGTTTTGAAGATCTTCGTTGGTTTGAAAGTGCTGCTCTCCTAGCCAGTTCTTCAATTCAGGGAAAAGGTGAAAGTCGCTGGGTGCCAGGTTGATCGAAAATGTCTCGTTGAAATTGTTCAAAGAGCCGAGCTGAGCGAGCAGTGTGTGGACGAGCGTTGTCATGGATCAACACAATTCCTGTTCGTTTGTTTTGAATGGCTCTCCACAAACTACGAAAATCGTATATTGAAGATACTTAAATGAGTAATAAAATATGCATTTTAATTTTTGAAAATATCCGCTGAAGTCTTTCTTCTGGATAATTTTTTCACACCATGTATATCGTAGGAGATAGACAAAGACGTTTTAACACCAAAAAATCTGATGTGTTCCATTCGCATGACTTTATCTACATTTCTGCCAACAAATTATTGTTAGAAAGCTTATGCTTCTATTTACTCCATGTTAATTGAGAAAAATTAGCAGCAATAGTCTTATTACTTGCTTCCTTGTAAATAGAAGCGAAATATGGGAGCACCATAGGTTAAAATTATAGTGAAAAACTGGTTGCTATGTAATTGAATTTCCTTCGTTTGCATGGACAAGAGTTGACAAATTCCTGTATGAGAAAAGTATAAGGTTTTTAAAGCCGAAACTAAAAACAAGCAATATCTCAAAACCGATCAACTCCATGAAAAAAATGTATATGTTATAAATTGTGTGTTTTATTGTGATCTACATGATTTGTGTAATAAGTTTTTGTCTATCTCTTATGGTTTACCAGTTATGCATAGTTCAATAAAAATCATCCAGAAAAAAAGAGATCTTTTGAGGCTATACCCATAAAATTCAATATATACATTTTATTTGGCAAGTAAATATCTTAAATATAAGAGATTTTAATCAAAATCGTCACTAGTCATTTTTAGGAAAATCAAAATTTTCGAAGTCTTTTCCATGTAAAGGGTAGTGTGGGGTGAGGAGATTTTCTTGAAAATATTCGTGTCGAATCCTAGAAAGATTCCAAACATAAATACCAAGTTAGGTTTTTAACGGTCTTTTTGCTTTTGAGCTATACTGCCCACAGAAAAACACAGACTCACACACACACACAAACACACACATACTCACTCACACATTCACACACAGACAGACAGACAGATAGACACACACGGACATTTTTCTAAAAATGTTTTTTTTATTCAGGGGGTCTCAAAACATATTTACGGTGAAATCTTGGTATCGAATTTTTGGGTGAAATACAATACCTTTTCTATACACTATGTATATAGTTCATGTTGAGAAACTAAAAAGTAGGTTTCGTTCAAACACATAATATATATATATATATATATATATATATATATATATATATATATATATATTATAATTTATGATTTTTTTCTTTAAGTTAACCATTCTCAAGATATTCCTTGTTATTAGTTTCATAAGATATGTTTATTCACATTAAAATACAGGGTTACTACAAAAGAAATAGACAATTTCAACTGCCTGTAAAACAAAAACTATTAGAGATAGCAACCTAATTATTTTGGAGGTATGTTGAGAAACTTTCAAACTTTCGTTTGTTACTATTGGTAACGCTGTAGTATTTTGTTTGTTGTTGGAGAAGCTGAAATGGCGGAAAATCTTGTGGAAAAGGCATATTGCGTGTTGGAATTTGCTAGAACGCAATCAGCAACTGTTGTCCAACACGTTACCACAAAACGCCACCGACTAGACAGTCAATCTACGACTGATATAGAAAATTCCAGACAACGGGATGTTTGTGCAAAGGGAAGAGCTCGGGAAGACCAAGAGTTTCGGAAGAAAACGTTGAACGTGTTCGTTCTGCCTACATAAGAAGCCCACAGAAATCGACATCTAGGGCAAGCATGCAATTACAAATTCCACAGCAAACTGTTTGGAAAATCTTGCGGAATCGACTGCACATGATGTCTTACAGATTACAGATGTTGCAGTTTCTGAGTGAAGAAGATAAGTTCATACGGCGTGACTTTTGCATCGACATGTTGCGACATGATGAAGACGATGCTGGTTTTTGTGAGCGCATCATTTCATTTTTGTGGTAACGTATTCTAAAATGTCGTTGGACAACAGTTGCTGATTGCGTTCTAGCAAACTTTGAGAGTTTCTCAACACACCTCCAAAACAATTAGGTTGCTATCTCTAATAGTTTTTGTTTTACAGGCAGTTGAAGTTGTCTATTTCTTTTGTAGTAACCCGTACTTATGCTTGTTTCATATGGAAATTTGTGAGGCCATGTCAGGACCGAATTTCACTCACATAGCAACCAGTTTCTAAAACCTTTGACTTATAACTATAGCCTAGCGTATTTTTATTTGCCCTCTACTTGTGAGTAACTATATAATACGACCAGTTCTGCTAAGTTTATCTCGATTAGTGTGGAGTAGACACAAGAATATGGTTTTAAAATGTGTTATACAGAGGTAAAGAATGCCATGTAAACAGAACACATCATATTTTTATAATTGCCATTTTTACTTTTTCTACACATATTATTGATATAGAGAAGGTATTGCACTCCACCCAAAAATTCGATACCCAGATTTCACCGCTCTATATATGTTTTAGGGTCCCCTGTATCCATAAAAAGCATTTTCAGAAAAAGATACGTGTGTGTCCCTGTGTCCGCGTGTCGGTGTGTCAGTGTGTTGTGTATCCGTGTGTCTGTGAACACGGCAACTCAAAAACGAAAAGTCGGTAGAATACCAAACTTGGTATTTAAGTTTAGTATCTTCCAGGGATGCAACACGAAGATTTTGAAAAAAAAAATTCCCCCACCTCGAACTACCCTTTACATGGAACTTTTTGATTTTCTCGAAAATGGCTCTAACGATTTTGATTAAAATATCTTATATTAAAGATATTTACTTGACAAATAAAATGTATATCTTGAATTTTCTGGGAATAGTCTGTGAAGACTACTTTATTCTGGATAAATTTTACGGAATTTTGCATAACAGCTAAACTGTAAGAGATGGACAAAAACTTAGCACAGAAAAATGTAGAGCACGTTGAAACACACAATTTATGTAATATACATTTTTTCGTGAAGTTGATGGTTTTTAGATATTCTTTGTTTTTGGTTTTACCTTTAAAAACTTACTTTTCTCATACAGTAATTTGTCAACTCCTGTCCATGCAGACAAAGGAACTTCAGTCACATAGCAACCAGCTTTTGACTATTACTTTAACCTATGGTACTCCCTTATTTCTGTTTTACTTACAAGGAAGGAAGCAATAAGACTATTTCTGCTACTTTTTTCTCGATTAGCATGCAGTAAATAGAAGCATAAGCTTTTTGATCTTTTATGTTGAAATTGCATTCATTTTACCAATAAGTATTAATGTCCTTCTGCTACCTAGAGGCTTCTTCTTCAAATCCCAAACAATTTCCTGAAAGTTTTTTAACCTTATTTTTACTGAATGAGCAGGAGCGGCAACAAGGCGTCGTAAAGTAAAATGACAAAGAAATTGGTGTTTAGTGGCCTCATAACTAACGTTGTTTTACAACAACTTTTCGCTAAAAAAGCAGATTGTTGTCCTGTCCACTGGTCCATGTTTATTGGATGGCATTGTCGTAGCAACAGAATACGCACGCAGTTTTCATGTTGGTCATTGTGTAATAAGAGAAAGCACATAACGTGAAATCGCTCGTTCCTCTGCCAGATCCTGAGCATTGCACCAATTTGTTTTTACCTTCTCTACTTAATACATAGTATATAGCTAGAGAGGCTATTGCATTCATTAGATATAAATGTTTTAGTGTTATAGGTTACAGTTATTGAATAACTATACAGTTTTGCTCTCTCTCTCTATCACTATGTGCAATGTACATAATCAATGGAGAAGGTATTGTATTCCAAAAAAACTTCTATTCCGATATGTCACTGAAAATACATGTTTTGAGCACCTCTACTTACAAAAACAAGACTTATTACAAAAACATCTGATGTGTACCATTCACATGACTTTCTCTATATCCCTGCAACAAATTATTCTTAAAAAGCTTATACTTCTATTTACTTTATGCTAATCAGAAAAAAATTAGCAGAAATAGTCTTATTACTTGCTTCCTTGTAAGTAGAAGCGAAATAAGTGACTACCATAGGTTAAAGTGATAGTCAAAAGCTGGTTGCTATGTCAATAAAGTTCCTTTGTTTATATGGATAGGAGTTGACAAGTTCCTGTATGAGAAAAGTATACGTTTTTCATAGCAGAAACAAAAATAAGGAATGACTCAAAATCGACGAACTCCGCGAAAAAAATGTATATAACATAAATTGTGTGTTTTAATGTGCTCTACATTTTTTGTATGGTAATTTTTTGTCCATCTCTTACGGTTTAGCAGTTATTCAAAATTCAGTAAAATTCATCCAGAATAAACTACTCTTCAGAGGCTATTCCCAGAAAATTCTAGATATACATTTTATTTGTCAGGTAAATATATCTTTAATATACGAAATTTTAATCAAAATCGTTAGAGTCATTTTTGAGAAAATCAAAATTTTCGAAAAAAGTTCCATGTAAAGGGCAGTAGGAAGTGGGGGGATTTTTCTCAAAATCTTCGTGTCGCATCCCTGGAAGCTACTAAACTTAAATACCAAGTTTGGTATTTTACCGACTTTTCCTTTTTGAGTTATCGTGTTCACAGACACACGGACACACTGACACACGGACACACGGACACACATACACGGACCTTTTCAAGAAAATCTCCCCACCCTCAACTGCCCTTTACATGGAACTTTTTTCGAACATTTTGATTTTCTTAAAAATGGCTCTAACGATTTTGATTAAAATTTCATATATTAAAGATGCTTACACGACAAATAAAATGCATATCTTGAATTTTCTGAGAATAGCCTCTGAAGACTCCTTTATTCTGGATGAATTTTAAGGAATTTTGCATAGCTGCTAAACCGTAAGAGATGGACGAAAACTTATAATACACAAAATGTAGAGCACGTTAAAACACACGTTTTTGAGATATTCCTCGTTTTTGGCTTCAGTTTTGAAAAACATACTTTTCTCATATAGGAATTTCTCAACTCCTGTCCATACAAACAAAGGAACTTCAGTCACATAGCAACCAGTTTTTGACTATCACTTTTAACTTATAGTACTCTCTTATTTCGCGTCTACTTACAAGGAAGCAAGCTATTTCTGCTAATTTTTTCTCAATTAGGATGGAGTAAATAGAAGTATTAGCCTTTTAACTATAAGTTGTTGCAGAGATGTAGAGAAAGTCATGTGAACGGAACACATCAGATTAGGAAAAGGTCCGTGTGTATTTGTGTGTGTCTTTGCACAGTATAGCTCTAAAAGGAAAAGACCAATAAATACCAAACTTGGTATTCAATTTTGGTATCTTCCAAGGATACGACACGAAGATTTTCAAGAAAATCAACCCCACCGTTAACTACCCTTTACATGGAACATTTTTTCGAAAATTTTGATTTTCATAAAAATGTCTCTAACAATTTTGATTAATATACCATTGATGTTAAAGCCATTTTAATCACAAATAAAATGTATATCTTGAATTTTCTGGGAATAGCTTCTAAAGATCTGTTTATTCTGGATGAATTTTGCTTAATTTGACATAACTAGTAAACCGTAATAGATAGACAAAAACTTACTATACAAAAAATGTAGGTCTTGTTAAAACACACAAGTTATGTCATATACATTTTTTTTCGTGGAGCTTACTGTTTTCGAGGTATTCCTTGTTATTAGTTTCAATTGTGAAGTACTTATACTTTTGTCATACGGAAGTGTCCGTTTTTCTTTTGTTCTAGTCCTGGCCAAGCAAAGAAGTAATTTTCCCTTAGTTCCAGACTACTTATAAGGAACTAAGCAATAAAATTCTGCTAATGTTTATCTCGACAAGCGTGGTGTTGAAAGAAGAATTATTTTTTGTAAGAAACTTGTTTGTAGAGTAGCTAGAGAAAGTTATGTGGGTGTAACACATCAGATTTGTTAACTCAGGTTCTTATATCATCTTCTGTATTAGATGAGGGATTTGGGTAACTTTTAATTCCTAGGTCAGCTATTTTATTTAATTTCTAGATACACTAGCATGACTTGAAATCCAACCAACTTCAGCATTTTATTACATTTATCTTCAAGGTCTTACTCCCCTCTGCACAAGGCAAATCAATCTGACGCCACTTAAAGGAGGGAAATTATCTCCTTGGGGAAAAAGATAGAGGGATGTATAATTTAGGAACAGTTTATTTAACTACCGGTTAGGTTGGTAACGCCGTCTCTGCTTACAGAACATTTCCCTCCTTGAACCGGAAACGATGGGAGCTTGCGGTTCTTTTTTCCCTCAAATAACTGTTATCGGATACAGCAGCGAGGAACCTCCCCTTCAGGTTTACTTTTGCATCGACAGACGAGGAAAAAGTTGACTAAAGTGAAACATCTCGGTTTGGCAGGTATTGAGCTTGTATAACAGAAGCTGGGCGTTGCCATGGTCCAACACCTACCTGTATAAGTGATGAGGGAACTAATATTACACTATCATATTTCTATGTCACAGAATATGATAAAACCTTTGATCACATGATATGAATACATTAAAAGCTGTTGGGTATGTCAAATAATTTTTACTTTCTCTATACGTACTATGTACATAATGAATAGAGAAGGTATTGTATTCCACCCAAAAATTCGATATCGTGATTTCACCGGAAATATATGTTTTGAGAGACCTTGAATACAAAATAAAGCATTTTTAGAAAAATTGTCCGTGTGTGTGTCTGTGGATAGTATTTTCAAGAAAATTCCCCACCCCAAATTACACTGTTCATGGAAAAACGTTCGAAACGTTTCGTTTTTGATTAAAACACATCATATTAAATCCATTTCCATCACAAATAAAATGTATATCTTGAATTTTTTTGGAATATCTTCTGAAGACCTGTTTATTCTGGATGAATTATGCTGAATTTTGTATAACTAGTAAACCGTAAAAAATAGACAAAAATTTGCGAAGTATATAGATCTCGTTAAAATACACAATTTATGTGACATACATATTTTTTTCCGTGGAGTTGGCCGTTTTCGAGGTATTCCTTGTTATTTGTCTCCAAACCCGGCGGAGGACGATGTGTGTAAAAATCCTTAGCATGGCTTCCTTCGGAAGGGAAGTAAAGCCGTTAGTCCCGTGTCGTAGATTTATGGCACGTAAAAGAACCTCAAGCCTGATAAGAGAGACCTCTGAGCAAAATTAAGTGGTCTTTCACACCCAATATAGAATGGGACGCTAAGAACCATAGCAGTTAAAGAGCGTCCATAAATAACACGCCATTTCCATTTCCAGATTCAAAATACTTAAAATTTTCTCACACGCAAGTTTTAAACTCCTTACTTTGCATAGAAACGGATTACAGCCACATGGCAACGGTTTTAAAAGATTTGCCTATCGTTTTAGCCTAGTGTATTCCCCTATTTTCCTTCTATTTACAAGGAAGCAAGTAACTATCACAATGTCTGCTTATGTGTACCTCGAATGTAATAGACAGAAGAACAATGATGTGTTACACCGATATAGAGAAGTTATATGAATGGAATACATCAGATTTTCTTTTGGATTCAGGGGGTCCCAAAGCATGTATTTCCGGTGAAATCTGAGCATACATTTTTAGATGGAATAATACAAATTCTCTAGTCAATATCTACATTGTACATACGGGCTAGATAAAGTAAACAGAAGGAAGCTCTGATATGTTGATCATTTTTGTTACGGCACAGCCTGTAGCACTTCACTTGGTACCTAACTAATGAGAAAACAAAACGAACTCTTCAGAAATCTCTCTACTGTTGTTTTACACATAAAAGCTGGAGAACACATATATAAACCAGCGAATGCATTCTCACACAACCTTTGTTTGTTTTTATTTTAATTCGAGGCGAACAAAAGGGAACTGTTTGAAATGTAAATTCATGGTAAACGGTCAGCGTTGGTTGTATTTCACCCAATATCTGGTGGCCTATCACGGATCACGAAGTATGGGCGGTGTTGAGAAACAAAACAAATCTTATCGACACCCGTGTGCGAGATTCAAATAAAACAATAGCAGTCCTCCATTGTGTTTTGGGTATAAAGGATTTAGGTACTGGGCTTAGGTTCGAATCTTCTAGCACGGGTGAAGTAGAAAGGCGTCTAGTAAGGAAAATATCGTGTTTTGAGGCCGTTACACTTTTCTGTTGCGTGTTTTGTTTGTAATTTCATCCCCATTCCTCACACCCTGCTGGTTCCTCATGATAAAGGGTTGTTCAGGCGTTCTTTACAAACCCTGTCTGTGAGAAGCATTGCATTAGTAAGCACATATATCTAAAACTTGTATTTTAAATATTTCCTTGTTACTTTATGGACTACTTGATATTTATGTTTAGTGTCTTCTAAGGATGTGATACGAAGATTTTAAAGAAGCCCCCGCCTCAAACAAAATAAACTCTTTACATAGAACTTTTTTACTTTCTCTAGCCCCATATGTACAATGTACATAGGGATAGAGAAGGTATTGTAATGCACCCAAAATTCACCGGAAATATATGTTTTGGAGTCCCCTGAGTCCGAAAAAAGTAAATTTTAAAAAAGGTCTGTGTGTGTGTCTGTGGACAGCATTGCCCCAAAACGGAAATACCATTAAATAACAAACTTGGTATTTAGGTTTAGTATCTTCCAAGGATGCGACACGAAGATTTTCGAAAAAGTCTCCCCACCACAAACTACCCTTTATATGGAAAACGTTTCGAAAATTTTGGTTTTCTTAAAAATAGCTCTAACGATTTTGTTTAAAATCCCATATATTAAAGCTATTTATGTCCGAAATTAAATGTATATCTCCAATTTTTTGAGAATAGTCTCTGAAGACCTCTTTATGCTGGATGAATTTAGTCGAATTCTGCTTAACTGCTAAACCGTAAGAAATAGAAGAAAGCTGACTACACATAAAATATACATCACGACAAAACACACAACTTAAGTCCTTTACGTTTTTGTAACCGTTTCTGAGATATTCCTTGTTATTAGTTTCAATTGTGAAGTACTTAAACTTTTCTCAGACGGAAGTGTCCGTTTTTCTTTTGTTCCACTCCTGGCCAAGCAAAGAAGTGATTTGCAATGACAATCGCATAAAGATAGCTTTTAAAACATTTAACGATCACTTTAGTATAGCGCATTCCCGTATTCCCTTCTACTTAAAAGGAACTAACTAATAAGAACATTCTGCTAATATTTATCTCGATTAGCATTGTGTACAAAGAAGAATAATCTTTTCTAGGTGGTTTGTAGAGCAGGTAGAGAAAATCATGTGAGTGTAACACATCAGATTTTTTAAAAGGTTTACTAAACTTAAATACCATGTTTGATGCTTCTTTTGGACCCAGGGGACCCAAAACATATATTTCCTGTGAAATCTAGGTATCGAATTTTTGGGTGCAATGCCATACCTTCTCTATATACTATGTACAGAGTACGTGTAGAGAAAGTAAAAATCATTTTAAGAAAAATGACCGTGTGTGTCTGTGGACACCACAGATCAGAAACGAAAAGTCGGTTAGATACCAAACTTGGTATTTATGTTCAGCATCTTCCAAGCGAAGATGCGACACCAAGATTTTCAGGAAAATCCCTCTACCCTCAACTACCCTCTATATGGAAAACACTTCGAAAATTTTGTTTTTCTCAAAAATAGCTCTAACTATTTTGACCAAAATCTTTTACATTTAAGATATTTACCTGACAAAAAAATGTATATTTTGAATTTTCTGGGAATAGCTTCTGAAAACGTTTTATTTGTGGATGAGTTTTTCTGAGTTTTACATAACTGGTACGCCGTACCGCTCACTACACAAAAATGCAGACGTCTTTAAAACACACAATTTACGCAATATACATTTTTCGTGCAGTTCATCGTTTTTGATATATTCTTTGTTATTGTTTGCAGCTTTCAAATACTTAAACTTTTCTCATACCAGAACTTGTCAATCTCGGGCCACAGAAAGAAACTTATTTCAATCCCATAGCTATCACATTTTAAAACATTTGACTGTCGGTTTAGCCTACTGTATTCCTTTATTTCCCTTCTACTTATAAAGAATTAATGTAGGGATAGAAGCATGTTGGACGCTACTGGCAGGCACGGAAAACATGGACGGGCTAGGTAAATTTATACTTAAGGCAAGACAGCTGAGATCTGAGGAGGCTGCCAATAGAGAAGGGGGGGGGGATAAGATCAACTAAACAAAAGTGACTACAATGTTCTACATACATATATATTATGTCATACTTAGGTCACTGTTGTGCTAGGGTTGTATATATATATTATGTGTATATATGTCTCTTAAGTGTAATCATCTATTATAAGAGGGTGAATTTATGAAGGTGGACTCTGTGCTGTAAATTTAAATTGCTATATTTGAATATCTTTGTATCTTTATTTTCGGATTCACTCTTAATTTTTATTGTTGTTTAATATTGATTTTGACTGTGTATTTCCTTTGTCTTTTTATTTTCGTGTTTACTCTTTTAATTCTTTGTTGTGGTTGTTGTTTTAATATGGCTTGTAATGTGTATTACAAAAGCACGTACGGTCTGTGGACCCGTGCGACTGTTGAAATTCTATGTATGATATTGCTATGTTAATAAATACACTTATTCATTCATTCATTAGTAATAAGACCGTTACTGCTAGTGCTTAAATAGTTTAGTATGAAATAGAAGGATAAACTTACTTAACAATAATTTGTTACAGAGATGTAGAAAAAAGTCATGTGAATAGAACACGTCAGATTTTTGTTTTAATTTCTCTAGCATGTATGTACAAGGTACATAGTGGATAGAGAAAATATTGTAATCCACCCAAAAGTAAAAATTTGGTGTCCAGATTTCACCAGAAATACATATTTTGAGATCCCCTGATCAATTTTTTTTAAACATGTCCGTTTGTCTGTCTGTATGTGAGTGTCTCTCGGTATTTAAGTTGAGTATCTTCCAAGGATGCGATTCGAAGATTTCCAAGAAAATCCCCTAACCCAACAACCCTTTACATGGCAGATTTTTCAAAAAAGTTTATTTTTTCAAAAGTAGCTGTAACGATTTTTTGTTAGAATGTCATGTTTAAGATACTTTTATGATAAACGAAATGTATATCTTGAATTTTCTGGAAATAACCTCAGAAGACCTCTTCATTCTTGACGAGTTTTGTATAAGTTTTGTATAACTGGTAAACCATAAGAGATAGACAAAAACTTACTAAACAGAAACTATAGATCTCATTAAAGTATACAATTTATATCCGCCGGAAATACATTATATTTGGGTTCCCTTGAGTCCAAAACAATATTTTACTTTCTGTAATACATATATACAATAAACATGGTAGATAGAAAATGTATTTCATCCAAAAATTCGATACTGAGATTGTACCGGAAATAAACGTTTTGAAATAAAAACAGGCATTTTTAGAAACTTGTCAGCGTGTGTGTGTATATGTATGTAGGCAGCATAGCTCAAAAGTGAACTTAGCATCAAAATTGATATTTCATTTCAATATCTCCAAGGATGTGACAAAAATACTATAAAAAATTCTCTCCTCCCACTATTGTTTACCTGGAACATTCTTCAAAATTTTTTGATTTTCTTAAAATTTTCTGTAATGATTTTCATTAAAATACTACATGTTTAACATATTTTTATAACAAACAAAATGTGTATCCTAAATGTTCTAGAAATGGGTTCTGATGACCCCTTCTTCCTGGATGACTGTTGTATGATATTTGTATATCCTGTAATCTATAAGAGATAGAAAAAACTTCCTCTACCACAAAATTCACTTTACTTGGAAATTTTCTTAAAAATTTTGTTTTTCTCAAAAATAGCACTAACGATTTTAAAATACTGCATATTAAAGATGTTTACATCACAAATAAAATGCATGTTTCCAATTTTCCGGGAATAGCTTCTGAAGACCTGTTTATTGTGAACGAGTTTTACAGAATTTTGCATATCGGTTAAACCGTAAGAGATAAACAAAAACATGTCCTTTTCTCAAACGGGTCCATGCAAAGCGAACTGAACCTCAAATGGTTTGTAAGCGGAACAGCTACAGAGATTTATAAGAATATAGCACATCAGACTTTTTATGAATAAAGGGGACCCCAAAACCTGTATTTTCATTGATTTCTCAGTAGGTTTGTGGAGTGCAATATCTGTTCTACCTACGTACTATATATTATTTAGAGTAAGTAAAAAGTGAAACGCTTATTTCTGTAAATGCTTATCCTAGTTCGCGTGTAATAAATAGAAGAATGATCTTTCGTAACGACAATTTGTTGCATAAATTTGAGGAATAGATATGAAAGTAAGTGATTGTCGATGTACAAGGGCCTTTTTTTTCAACCTCCATAGGCTATAAATAAAAGACAAGTTCAAAGAAAACAATTATTATATTGCTAAAAGTTTTGTACACTTGTTATTTTTCAACATAATCATCGAAAAGATTGAGACATTTTTCGTACCTGTGCACAAGCTTTGCAATACCCGCTTCAAAAATGTTGCTGCCAATGATTTCAAATGAGCATTGACGTTGTTTTGAAGATCTTTGTACTTTACGACGTTTGTGGAAAGCCATTCAAAACAAACGAAGAGCAATACTGACTTTAGGAATTGTGTTGATCCATGACAACGCTGGTCCACACACTGCTGGCACAACCATCGGCTCCTTGAACAATTTCAATGGGACATTTTCGATCATCTGCCTTACAGTCCTGACCTGACACGCAGTGACTTTCACCTTTTCCCTGAACTGAAGACGTCGCTAGGAGAGCAGCACTTTCAAACCAACAAAGATCTTCAAAACAACGTCAATGCTAATCTGAAATCATTGGCGACAACATTTTTTGAAGCGGGTATTGCATAGCTTGTGCACAGGTACGATAAATGTCGGAGGTTATGTTAAAGGGTAACCATAAGTGTACAAAACTTTTAGTAATAAAATCATTGTTTTCTATGAACTTGTCTTTTATTTATAGCCTATCGTAGGTTGAAAAAATCTGATGTGTTCCATTCACATGACTTTCTCTACATCTCTGCAACAAATTATTGTTAAAAACCTTATGATTCTATTTACTTCAGTTTAATCGAGAAAAAAATAGCAGAAATAGGCTTATTACTTGCTTCCTTGTAAGTAAAATGGAAATAAGGGAGTACTATAGGCTAAACTGATAATCAAAAGCTGGTTGCTATGTGACTGAAGTTCCTTTGTTTGTATGTACAGGAGTTGACAAAGTGCTGTATGAAAAAATATAAGTTTTTCAAAGCTGAAACCAAAAACAAGGAATAAGTCGAAAACGACCTACTCCACGAAAAAAAATTAATATGACATAAATTGTATGCTTTAATGTGGTCTACATTTTTTGTGTGTTAAGTTGTTGTCCATCTCTTACGGTTTAGCAGTTATGCAAAATTCCGTAAAATTGATCCAGAATAAAGTAGGCTTCAGAGGCTAGTCCCAGAAAATTCAAGATTTACATTTTATACGTCAGGTAAATATCTTTAATATTTGACATTTTAATCAAAATCGTTGGAGCCATTATTTAGAAAATGAAAATTTTCGAAAAAAATGCCATGTAAAGGATAGTTGTGGATGGTGGGATTTTCTTAAAAATCTTCGTGTCGCATCCTTGGAAGATACCAAACTTAAATACCAAGTTTGGTATTTAACGGTATTTTCGTTTTAGAGCTATGCTGTCCACAGGCACACACACACACACACACACACACACACATGGATCTTTTTGTAAAAATGCTTTTTTTGGATTCAGGGGGACCCAAATCATGTATTTCCGGTGACATTTCGGTATCGAAGTTTTGGGTGGAATGCAATACCTTCTCTATACACTATGTACGTAGTAGGTGTAGAGAAAGTAAAAAAAGGGCCCTCGTAGAAAGAGATGTGGTTGTAACACTGGGTATTTTTGCAGCAATATCAGATGTTGTATAACAGCTGTAATAGGTTGCAACGCGCCAGATTTTGTAAGCAAGGTTGTTCCTAAGCCAGCTGTATCGAGTGTGTGGGCCAGTCGGCCGATAATTTGTTTTAGCCGACAGACCGAACTGATGCAGGTAAGCTTGTTATTGAAGGCAGGGGGGCGTGCCGCTGATGGTGAGAAAGGATACAAGCTGTTTAACAATCTTTATCTACCGTCGGTTATCTCCTCTTCTCTCTCAAGGAGGAGGTGTCACAGGATGTAACACAAACTACTTCACCACTATCGTTAAGCGACACTGAGACTGAAAATTCAAATTTATGTATTTTTGTACAGATTTTTCTGACGAAATTAGATATAACGTCGTGAAAAAATATAATGTGTTTCACTGACATGACTTTATCTAGCTGTTTCACAAACAACTTCTTTTACAAAATATTACTATTTAAATTACGTCAAGCTAATCTAGAAAAACATTTGCATAACATACTTGCTTCCTTGTGAAACAATTGAGGTTATGTTCGCTTTGCGTGGTCTCGTTTGATAAAAATTAATTAGTTTAAAACTGAAACCTATAACAATAAATATCTCGAGCCCACCTGGGTAGTGTGGTGGTAGCGTGCCTGCTTCACATTCAAAAGGTCGTGAGTTGGAATCTCGCTTAGAGTGAGTTACCCGGATAAGGTTTCTGTCGTAGTTTTCCCTTATCCTGAGAAGATGAATGTCAAGTAACTATAAGTTCTATGGACTCCGGGATCATTTGAGCATCATTTCACCAATTTCATTCATCGTCCCGTATGACCAAACTAGGTTAAAGGGCGTTCAACTACAATAAATAAATAAATAAAATATATAAATATCTCGAAAACAGTCAACTCACTGAGACTGAAAATTCAAATTTCTCTATTTTTGTATATATTTTTCTGGCGAAAACACATATAGCGTCGCGAAAAAATGTGATATGTTCTATTGACACGACTTTCTCTAGCTGTTCGACAAACAATTTCTTTTACAAAAGATTATTATTTAAATTACGTCATGCTATCTAGAAAAACATGAGCAGAAATGATCTTATTACGTGCTGCCATTTGTGAAACAATTGAGATTCGTTTCGCATGGTCCTGTTTAATAAAAATTAAAAATTAATTAATTTATTTTTTTTTTCACTGAAAGCCCTGTGTAGGACAGGAGTTGGATCGGTAGAGTCAGACTGAAAAATTCAATGCCATAGCCGGGATTTCAACGACGAATCTCTTTGTATCTAGCAGGTTGCTGTACTACTGAGCTACCATGGCAACATGCCGACATAGCATGTTTAGTCTGACTCTACCTATCCAAACCCCTGACCTACACACGGCTTCTGTGAAAAAAAAAAAAAAAAGCAATTAAATTAATACCATTAACCATAATAGTTGGCTATACCATGAATCCTCTTTTACAAAACATTAATATTTAAATTACGTCATGCTAATCTAGAAAAAGCATTAACAGAAACGGTCTTAATGCGTGCTTCCTTGTGCAACAATTGAGGTTCGGTTTATTTTGTATGGTCCCGTTTGATAAAAATTAATTAGTTTAAAACTGAAACCAATAATAATGAATATCTCGAAAATGGTCAACTCTACAAGAAAACGAGTATGACATAAATTTTACGTTTTAACGAGATCTACAAAAGGTCCCGGAAGTATTTTTTGCTTCAAACAGGCGGAGGACAGCATGCTGGGACTTGATGCTAAACAGCTAACATTGGCGAAGCTTGGGCTCAGACTAAATGGAAGTACATATTCTAATATATAAAATATTGTATAGACTTATTTTGTATAGGAGTTATCTATTTATGTGATTACGTCGGTGTAGTTGTGCGAGTGTATGTATGCGCGATATGAGAGTGTTATTTCTTTTATTGGTCTGCTGTTCTGTTGTTGCAGAATGCGTTGTGAAAATATTTAAAATAGGCATAAGTAATATTTCAAATTCAAGTATTACTTTTTCTACAGTTCTACGTTCATAGTGTATATAGTGTATAGAGCAGGTATTGTATTCCACCCAAAATATATGTTTTGAGGCCCCCTGAATTAAAAAGAAATATATTTACTTTCTCTAGCCCCATATGTACAATGTACATAGGAATAGAGAAGGTAATGTAATGCACCCAAAAATTCGATACCGAGATTTCCCCGAAAATATATGTTTTGGGGTCCCCTGAGTCCGAAAAAAACCATTTTTAAAAAAAGGTCCGTGTGTGTCTGTGTGTGTGACTGTGGACAGCATAGCCCCAAAACGAAAATACTGTTAAATGCCAAACTTGGTACTTAGGTTTAGTATCTTCCAAGGATGCGACACGAAGATTTTCAAAAAATTCCCCTACAAAAAACTACCCTTTATATGGAACAAATTTCGAAAATTTTGATTTTCTTAAAAATGGCATTAACGAGTTTGTTTAAAATGCCGTATATTAAAGATACATCCCAAATAAAATGTATATCTTAAATTTTCTGGGAATAGCCTCTGAAGATCTCTTTATTCTGGCCGAGTTTTGCTGAATTTTGCATATCTAGTAAACCGTAAGAGACAGACAAAAATTTAGTAAAAAAATTTGTAGATCATGTTAAAATACACAATTTATGACACAGTTTATTCGTGGCGTTTATTGTTTTTGAGATATTCCTTATTATTAGTTTCAGTTGTAAAGTACTAACACTTTTCTCAGACGGGAAGTGTCCGTTTTTACAGTGGCAATTACCTAACGACAGCTTTTAAAACATTTGACTATCGCTTTAGCATAGTGCATTCCCATACTTTCCTTCCACGTCTAAGGAACTAAGTAATAAGAACATCCTGTTAATGTTTAGCACAATTAACATGGTGTAGAAAGAAAAATAATTTTTTGTAATAAGTTTGTTTGTAGAACAGCTAAAGAAAGCCATGTGATTGTAGCAATTTTAATAAACAAAACATAAGCGCTTTCTGTGCAAAGGATAGTTTTGGTGAGAGGTTGTTTTTTAACATCGTCGTGCCTTATTCTTGAAAGACGTTAAACTTGCATATTCAGTCTGTTTTTTTAACCTCTTTTAGTTTTTGAGTTTATGAAGATAGAAAAATCTGATCTGTTCCATTCAAATGGCTTTGTATACTTGCTCTGTAAACAAACTGTTCTTATCAATGATTATAGAAGTCGAAATGCTCTTATTAACTTGCTTCATTGTAAGTAGGACGGAAATGTCAAAACTAAAAATGTCTAAATTCATCTCTTTGTATGGTCAGGAGTCTGATGTGTTACACTCACATGCCCTTCTCTAGCTACCCTATAAACGAACTTCTTAAGAAAGAAGTTCTTACTTCTTTCAACACCACGCTAATCGAGATATACATTAGCAGAATTTTATTACTTGGTTCCTTATAAGTAGACTGGAACTAGGGAAACGCACTAGGCTAAAGTGATAGTTCAAATGTTTTAAAAGCTGTTGTTATGCGATTGTCATTGCAAATCGCTTCTTTACTTGGCCAGGAGTAGAACAAAAGAAAAACGGACACTTCCGTCTGAGAAAAGTATTGAACTACAAACAAGGAATACCTCGAAAACGGTAAGCTCCACGAAAGAAATGTATATGACATATCATGTGTATTTTAACAAGATATGCATTTTTGTATAGTAAGTTTTTGTCTATCTCTTATGGTTTACTAGTTATGCCAAATTAAGCAACATTCATCGAGAATAAACAGGTCTTTGGAAGCTATTCCCAGAAAATTCAAGATATGCATTTTATTTGTGATAGAAATGCCTTTAATATGTGGTATTTTAATCAAAATCGTTAGTCATTTTAGGGTAACTCGAAATTTCGTAAAATCTTTCATGTAGAAGGTAGTTTGGATGGGTGGAAAAATCTTCCTGGTGCATCTTTGGAGGTTATACATTTAAATACCAAGGGATTTGGCATGGTACTGATATGTGAGCTCAAGACCTCAGGAATGCGGCTGCACCGTCTACATCATCCTGCTCGCCTAAAAAGAAAAGTTTTATATGCAACTTTGCATAGATCAGAACCGCAGTAGGAACGTGGTGTTCATTTCCGACCCCCGAAAATAATATCGATAGATCAGATATTAAAGACACCTTTCATTTTTTACTTTCTCTATACGTTCTGTGTACATAGTGTATAGAGAAGGTATTGTATTCCACCCAAAAATTTGATACGGTGATTTCACCTGAAATACATGTTTTGGGTCCCCCTGAATCCAAAAAAAGCATTTCTGAAAAAAAGGTCCATGTGACCGTTTGTGTCTTGTATGTACGTGTGTGTGTGTGTGTGTGTGTGTGTGTGTGTGGACAGCATAGCTCAAAAACGAAAAGACAGTTAAATACCAAACTTAGTATTTAAGTTTGGTGTATTCCAAGGATGCGACACGAAGGTTTTCAATAAAATGCCCTCTCCCCCCGCTACCCTTTACATAGAACTTTTTTTGGAAAAGTTTGATTTTCCCGAAAATGGCTGTAACGATTTTGATTAAAATGTGGTATATTTAAGATATTTACATTACAAATCAAATATATATCTTAATTTTTTTGGGAATAGCCTCTAAAAGCTATTTTATTCTGGATTAATTTTACTTGTATAGCTGTTAAACTATAAGAAATAGACAAAAACATTCTGCACGATAAAATATACAATTTATGTCATATACTTTTTTTCGTGGAGGTGATCGTTTATTGGTTTCAGCTTTAGAAAAATTATACTTTTCTCATACAGGAAGTTCTCAAATCCTGCCCATACAAACAAAGGAACTTAATCACATAGCAACCAGCTTTTGATTATCACTTTAACATATGGTACGCTCTTATTTCGCTTCTACTTACTTACAAGGAAGCTAGAAATAAGGCTATTTCTGCTGGTTTATTTCTCGATTAGGATGAAGTACATAGAGGCATACGCCTTTTAACAATAATTTGTTGTAGAGATGTAGAGAAAGTCATGTGAATGGAACACGTCATATTTTTATGTTTGATTTAAATCATTTTATTTTTCTCAAACACTCACACACACACACATATATATATATATATATATATATATATATATACTTCTAGACCCTGTGAGGGATAGGGAATAATTCTGGCTAAAGAAAATTTCCCCGCCACAGCTGGGAATCGAACCCGAGAAGCCCGGGTAAAAAATCAGCTCGCTCAACAGTCAACCACGGAGACAGTCGCCTTTCATTTTGTCTAGTATACTGTGTAGTATAATGTAGTGTAGGTACCGGAGGGAGGCGCGCACCTCAGCCAGTGATTAGGCGTTTTGTACGTTAGGCCGCGGAGCTACCTGAAGCCAGACTGCGACAGGAAGCCATCATGAAGAGTCCCTAACAGTTCTTCATATTGACGCGGTGAGCACTAGGAGCTTGTGTCTCCGGTCGAAATAAACCTCCAGCTGCCAAGAGCTGAGTTTCCAAATCGCAAGCATCTCCACCAGAGGCCGCCACCTCGCCGACACTTATAACCCTGAAAGAAAGTCCAGACGGATGAATTAGAGGAAAAGAAATTCGGGGAATGAAGAATCACCACCACCATTCGCCTAGTGAGTCGGGAACACCACGAAAAAAACAACAACCATGGATCAGAGGGGTCGCCCGCGCAGATCCGATACCACAAATCCAGAACCAGAAACGCCTGGGGTCGGTTCATTTGGTCTAAACTAGTGTAGTGTACCAGATGGGATTCCTCACACCAGCCGATGAGGTGAGAGAAATTGCAGAGAACAGCCGGGACTAGAGAGTCCCTAACAGTTCTAAAGCAGTTCATCTCGACGCGGTGAGCTGGTAGAGCCCGCGCCTCGGATCTGAATAAACCCATTGCGCCTTTGACCCTGAAAGAAACACTCCACGGATGAAAAAGAGAAACAAAAATTCAGGGAAATGAAGAATCCTCCCCAGCATTCGCCTAGTGACCCGAGAAAACCCCCGCAAATTCCCATGGCTTAGAGGAACCGATCCCACGACTGTCCGTATCCAGTCCCAAACGAAACGCCTGGGTTCGGTTCATTTGGTCACACTTCGGGAGGTAAGGATGAGCTGACAGCAATTACAGAGGGAAGCCGGAACCAAACTGTGACAAGGAGCCATTGTGAAGGGTACCTAACAGTTCTTCATCTCGACGCGGTGAACGCTAGGAGTTCGCGCCCCGGCGCCTTCCTGTTTTTAAAGCGCAATCACCTCCACGAGAGGGCGCCATCACCGCAGTCCTGGCCGACACTAACAACCCTGAAAGAAAGACCAGAGGATGAAATTGAAGGACAGGAATGTGGTGTAATGACTAGTGACTAGGAAAACCCCGTAAAAACCCATGGTCGAGCTCAGAGAACCGATCCCACGACCGCCCGAATCCAGCCGAAGCGCTTTTGGTCTAAACTCAAAGCATTTCTCTCCCGGCTGGTTCATATGAAATTGTCTGTAACATCTAATGCTTGATGCAAGGCATTTGAATGCGAACGTTTGATTGGCTTAAGTTTAACACACTGGAATATTGTTTTTATTTTGGTAAGGCTTTGAGTGACCGTTGAATTACTCTAATCCTGCTGTACAGTATCTCAGGGATTTGACATGAACAACAAACTGCTCGCAAGTTTAACAAAGGTGGGCAGACATGACCTTAAGCCAGTGAAATTCACTCTGTAACTCAGACACAATAGTTTGTTGGTCCAGATATAATGTAGCCAGTGGCGCTACCTAGCTGCTCATCAGATAAAGAAATTATACCAACTTGTATATGCCTCCGGCTACAAGGGGAAATTTGTTGGCTTGTATATGCATCCAGCAACCCGAGGAAATTAATCTCCTTAACACGCAACAGTTTCATCCTTCCCTCTGACGTAATACGTCATACGAGGGCGGTTTGATACGTATTTGTGTTAGGGATGAAGACACAGCTTTTACTTTCTATAGCACGTATGTACAATGCACGTGATGTATAGAGAAAATATTGTATTCCAGCCAAAATTTCAATACCGAGATTTTATTGGAAACACGTTTTCAGACCCCCTGAATCAAAATGAAGAAAGAAATCTGATGTGTTCCACTTACATGACTTTCTCTAGCTGTTCCATTACAGCCTTTCCTTATAAAAGATATTGTTACTTTCTCTACATGTACTATGTACACAGTCTATAGAAAAGGTATTTTATTCCATCCAAAAATTCGATAATACCGAAATTTCACTGGAAATATATGTTTTGAGACTCACTGAATCAAAAAAGAAATAAATAAACCTGATGTGTTCCACTCACATGACCTTCTCTAGCTGTTCCACTACAAACATTCCTTATAAAAGATATTTCTACTTTTTCTACACGTACTATGTACACAGTCTAAAAAGAAGGTATTGTATTCTATCCAAAAATTCGATAATACCGAGGTTTCACAGGAAATATACACTTTGAGATCCCTGAAAAAAATGTCCGTGTATGTATGTGGACAGCATAGTTCAAAAACGAATTTCGTATTTATATTCAGTATCTTCCAAGGATGTGATACGTAGATTTTCAAGAAAACCCCATCACCCCAACTACCCTTTTCATGGAAAACTTTTCGAAAATTTTGATTTTCTCAAAAATGGCTCTAACGATTTTGATTAAAATATCGTACATTAAAGAAGTTTGCCTGACAAATAAAATTTATATCTTGAAATTTCTGGAAATAACCTGTGAAGACATCTTAATTCTGGGCAAATTTTACGGAATTTTTACATAACTGGTAAACCGTAAGAGATAGACATAAAGTTACCCGGTAAAAATGTAGAGCTCATTAAAAGGCACAATTTATGTTATATACATCTTTTTCGTGTAGTTGATAGTTTTTTTTTTTTTTTTTTTTAGATATTCCTTGTTATTTGTTTCAGCTATAAAATACATATACTTTTCTCATACGGAAATTTGTCATCTCTTGTCCACAGTTTCAATTACATAGCAGCCAGCTTTTAAAACATTTTACTAAACCATAAACTCGGAATATCTCGGAATCGGTTAACTCTACGAAAAAGTGTATATGACATAAGTTGTGTGTTTTAATAGCATCTAAATTTTTTGTAGAGTAAGTTTTTGTATATCCCGTAGGGTTTACCAGTTATACAAAAAGCCATCCAGCATGAAGAGGTCATCAGAGGCTACTCTCAGAAAATTCAAAATATACATTTAGATTGTCATGAAAACATATTAAACATATGTCATTTTAATAAAAATTGATAGAGCCAGTTTGGACAAAATCAACATTTTCGAAAAAAAATCCTTGTAAAGGGTAGGTTGTGGGAACATTTTTCTCAAATTCTTCCCAACCCATCTTCGTGTCGCATCCCTGGAAGATACCAGGTTTGCTATTTAACCGCCTTTTGTTTTTTAAGTTATGCTGTATACACACACACACACACACACACACACACACATACGCACACACACATTCACTCACTCACAACAGCATATTTCCAAAAATACCTTTGTGAATCTCAAATATGTATTTTTGGTTAAACCTCGGTATCGAATTTATGTCACCCTCCGTGGTGTAATTGTTACCATGCTAACCTCATATACCCAAGGTCACGGGTTAAAACCCGGCGGAGGTAGATGGATTTTTTCGGGCGTAAAAATCCTTAGCATGGCTTCCTTCGGAAGGGAAGTAAAGCCGTTCATCCCGCGTCGTAGATTTACGGCAGTAAAAAACCTCAAACCTGATAGAGAGGCCTCTGAGCAAAATTAAGCAGTCTTTCACGCCCAACACAGAATGGGTCGCTGAGAATCACAGCAGTTAAAGGGCGTCCATAAATAACACGCCATTTACATTTATCGAATTTTGTGTGGAACACAATAATACCTTCTCTATCTACCATAATTACTCTACATACGTGCTAGAGAAAGTAGACTCTTGAAAACATGTTTTCAATGCCTTCAATCATTTTCATTTTCATCACAATAAAATAAAAATCTGATGTGTTCCATTCACATGACTTTCTCTACTTCTGTGTAACAAATTATTGTTAATAAGCTTATTCTTATATTTATTTCAAGCTAATCGAGAAAAAATTAGCAGAAATGGTCTTATTACTTGCTTCCTTGTAAGTAGAAGCAAAATAAGGTAGTACAATAGGTTAAAGTGATAGTCAAAAGCTGGTTACTAGGTGACTGAAGTTGCTTTGTTTGTATGGACACGAATTGACAAATTCCTATACGAGAAAAGTATAAGTTTTTCAAAGCTGAAACCAAAAACAAGGAATATCTCAAAAACGATCAACTCCTCAAAAAAAATCATGCAACATAAATTGTGTGTTTTAATGTGCTCTACATGTTTTGTGTGGTAAGGTTTTGTCCATGTCTTACGGTTTAGCAGTTATGCAAAATTCCTCCAGAATAATGTAGTCTTCAGAGGCTATTCCCAGAAAATTCAAGATATACATTTTATTTGTCAGGCTAATATCTTTAATATACGATATTTTAATCAAAATCATTAGAGCCATTTTTGAGAAAATCAAAATTTTCGAAAAAAATTCCATGTAAAGGGTAGTTGGGGGTGGGGGGATTTTCTTGCAAATCTTCTTGTTGCATCCTTGGAAGATACCAAACTTAAATACCAAGTTTGGTATTTAACGGTTTTTTAGTTTTTAAGCTATGCTGTACACAGACACACACACGGACCTTTTTCCAAAAATATGTTGTTGTTTTTTGGATTCAGGGGGACACAAATCGAGTATTTCCGGTGAAATCTCGGTATCGAATTTTTGGGTGGAATACAATACCTTCTCTATGCACTATGTACATAGTACATGTAGAGAAAGTAAAAATGTGAATATTTGCTTTCTTAAGATGTATTGCCTTGTATGGTATAACGTGCAGTCTTTCTCTAGAGGGAATTTAACGCCGCAAATGGCAATCTTTTGTAGCAGAATCGATTAGCTGCGGCCAAGTCCAGCATCGTGTTTTTCTTCTCCAAGTTCTCTCGGTAAAGTTGCTTAAGCACTTGCATCAAATCTTCATCCACCATTTGTACCTACAATAGGATTTAAAGTTGCTTCGATCTGCGGATCGCTCGAGAAACGTATCCCCAGCTTAAAGAAGGAGAGAGAGAGAGAGAGAGAGAGAGAGAGAGAGAGCGCTGGAATACGAATGTAGGGCGCCCTCCAGTTCTTGTGCAGGATTAAAGAAATCTAGTGGCATTCAATCGGTCAAATGGGGCAGGCTGTGTCTAAACAAATAGGCAGAACAGCTGTTTTATAACGCTAAATCTTCCTTATGATACTGTGCAGTGTTGTACATCTTTCCAACAATGAATGGCGTAACATGTTAATATTTGCTTTATTGCTATGTACAGAATGACAGTAATACGAGATACATAGTGTATAGAGAGGTATTGCATTCCACCCAAAAATTCGATTTCGAAATTTCACCGAAAATGCAGGTCTTCCTGAATCCCCCCCCCCCAAATAAATATTTTTACTTTCTCTATACGTACTATGTACATGGTGTATGGAGGAAGTATTGTATTCCACCCAACATTTCGATACCGAGATTTCACCGAAGTACATGTTTTAGGACCACTTGAATCCAAAAAAAAAAAAGATCCATGTGTGTGTGTGTGTGTGTGTGTGTGTGTGTGTGTGTGTGTGTTTCTGTGGACAGCATAGCTCAAAAACGAAAAGACCGTTAAATACTAAACTTGGTATTTAGGTTTGGTAACTTCCAAGGATACGACACGAAGCACCCAACTACCCTTTACGTGGAAAAATGTTGGAAAATTTTGATTTTCTAAAAAATGGCTCTAACGATTTTGATTAAAATCCCGTATATTAAAGATATTTACATACCAAATAAAATGTATATCTTTAATTTTCTGGGAATAGCCTATGTAGAGCTGTTTATTCTGGATGAATTTTGCTATATTTTGCTTAACTGCTAAACGGTAAGACATAGACAAAAACTTACTGCTCAGAAAATGTTGATCTGATCAAAACACACAATTTATGTCTTTTACATTTTTGTTGTGGAGGTAACCGTTTCCGAGATATTCCTTCTTTTTGGTTTCAGTTGTGAGTACTAATACTTTTCTCAAACAGGAAGTGTCCATTTTTCTTTTGTTCTACTCCTGGCCAAGCAAAGAAGCGATTTGCAATGAAAATCGAATAACGATATTTTTAAAACATTTGAGAATCGGTTTAGCCTAGTATATTCTCTTATTTTATTTCTACTTACAAGGAACTAAGTAGTAAAACATCCTGCAATGATTATCTCCATTAGCAAAGTGCAGGAAGAAGAAGAATCTGATGTAAGAAGTTTGTAGAAGAGCTAGAGAAAGTCATGTGATTGTAATACATCAGATTTTTAGAAAATGAAATGCGTGTGTGTATGCTTGTGCGTGTGTGTCTGTGGGCAGCATAGCCCAAAAACGAAAAGACCGTTAAATACCACACTTGGTATTTAAGTTTGGTATATACGAAGGATCCGACACGAAGAATTTCAAGAAAATTCCTCTACCCCTTAGTACCGTTTACATGTAACTTTTTTCAAAAATTTGATTTTCTCAAAAATGGCTCTAACAATTTTGATTAAAATGTCGTATATTAAAGACATTTACCTGACCAATTAAATGTATATCTTGAATTTAATGAGAATAGCCTCTGAAGACTACTTTATTCTGAATGAATTTTACGGAATTTTGCAAAAATCTAAACCGTAAGAGATGGACAAAAACTTATCACACAATAAATGTAGTGCACGTTAAAATACATATGCTATAAAAAGCTTTTTCTTGGAGTGGATCGTTTTTGAGGTATTTCTTGTTTTTGGTTTCAGTTTAAAGAAAAAACAGAAATGTTGTCCATACAAACAAAGGAACTTTAGTGACATAGCAACCAGCTTTAGACTGTCACTTTAACCTATGGTACTCCCTTATTTCACTTCTACTTACAAGGAAGCAAGTAATCTGACTATTTCTGCTAATTTTTTTCTCCATTAGTATGAAATAAATAGAAGCCTAAGCTTTCTAATAATAATTTGTTGCAGAGATGTAGAGAAAGTCATGTGAATGGAACGCATCAGATTTTTTGTTGAGTTATAATCTCCATAGACACACGTACGTACCTTTTTTCTAATAATTCAGGGGTACTATGTAAGTTCATAGTTCTTGGTAGAGAAAGTAAAAATTTGGGCACACAATATACTGTTTATTTGCATACAGAGCTGGATATTTGCAGACACTGCACCACTTTTCCCCCACTCTCAACCTTATGACATTAAGATGGCATCCCCTCGGCACGGCAGAGTCACTGGGCAGCGAAGATAGTGGCTTTGCCGTTATCTCGGCTTGTTTTACGTTACAACCTTGCGGGACTACGTCATGCATAATTAATGCCGATAATGGATTGGTGAGTCGCACTGCATAGCAAGCAGCGCCATCTCCCGGAGCAAATGTAAATCATTCTCTCGCTAGGGCATTCATTCAATGCCCACTTTTGATGTTGAATCATGGTGGCCCAAGTACGGTTCCAGCTCTCCGCGTGTGTTTTCACTATACAGGGTGTAGAAGTGACATACGAGGGTCGGCTCTCACACTAGGCCAGTTAGACGGTAGCATCGTACGATGTAACTCCAGATTTTCTGGTATCCATAGTTACAGTCTGCTATGTCATAATCCTTTGTAAAAAGTTTGTTTGTAGAGCAGACAAGAGAAATTCATGTGAGTGTAACACATCAGATTTTTACTTTCTCTATACGTACTATGTACATAGTGTATAGAGAAGGTATTGCACTCCAGCAAAAAAATTCGATACCGAGATTTCATCGGAAATATATGTTTTAGGGTCCCCTGTATCCAAAAGAAGTATTTTCAGAAGAAGGTCCGTGTGTGTCGGTGAACACAATAAGTCAAAAACGAAAAGTCGGTAAAATACCAAACTTGGTATTTAAGTTTAGTATCTTCCAGGGATGCGACACGAAGATTTTGAGAAACATCCCCCCACTCCAAACTACCCTATACATGGAACTTTTTTCGAAAATTTTGATTTTCTAAAAAATGGCTTTAACGATTTTGTTTAAAATATCGAATATCAAAGAAATACAGCTGATAAATAAAATGTATACTTTGAATTTTCTGGGAATATCCACTGAATACTACTTTATTCTGGGTCAATTTTACGGCATTTTCCATAACTGCTAAACCGTAAGAGGTGGACAAAAACTTACAACACAGAATTTATGTTATGCACATATTTTTCGTGGAGTTGATTGTTTTTGAGATATTCCTTGTTTTTTGATATCAGCTATAAAAACATACTTTTCCCATACAGGACTTTGTGAGCTCGTGTCCATAGAAGCAAAGGAACTTCAGTCACATAGCAACCAGCTTTTGACTATCACTTTAACCTATGGTACTGCCATATTTTGCTTCTACTTACAAGGAAGCAAGTAATAAGGCTATTTCTGCTACCTTTTTCTCGATTACCATGAAGTAAATAGAAGCATAAGCTTTTTAAAAATAATATATTGCAGAGATGTAGAGAAAGTCATGAGAATGGAACATATCAGATTTTTTTCCTACTAACACTGGTTATCTTGGCTAAAGCACTTATGTACTTGTATTCCATGTAGCCGTTTTGATCTCATGCTGCCATCTTCTTCTGTTTTTCGATGTGGTGGCCCATCTGTTGCCGAATGCTTTCTTGATAATATCCAGCATAAAAACATCATGAAATTTTCCTGGAATATAAATTTAGAAAATAGCGAAAAAACTACAAATACTGGTAGCATCGTATAGTTTAACTCTAGACTAGCTTGTACAGGTCAATGCCTTGTTTAGTTTTCGAATGACAGCATTTTAAACAAGTCAACTTTAGAGTTTTCACGAAAATGGAGGATTTGGAAAAAAAAAACGAGCAGTGAACTTCAATTTGAAAGGTTTAACGCCTAAAGAAATCAAGGAGTAAATGGACACTACATTAAAAGACTCTTCCCCTTCTTATTCAATGATTAAAAGGTGGGTGCAGAGTTAAAATGGGCCAAAATTTCCAGATATACAAATAATGCTGTGGCCCATGCATCTTGGAAAGCTTAAAAAAATGTAAATAGTCTGTAATTTATGGATGCTCTTTAACTGCTCTGGTTCTCAACGTCCCATTAGGTATTATATTGGGTGTGAAAGACCACTTAATTTTGCTCAAAGGCCTCTCCATCAGGCTTGAGGTTCTTTTACGTGCCGTAAATCTACGACACGGGACCAACGGCTTTTCTTCCCTTCCGAAGGAAGCAATGCTAAGGATTTTTACACCCGAAAAAATCCATCGTGCTCCGCCAGGTTTGAACCCGCGACCTTGGGTATATGGAGTTAGCAGCTCCATGGATCCTGAGATCATTTTAGAATAATTTCACTAATTTCATTCGTCGTCCGATATGACTAAGCAGGTTAGAGAACGTTAAGCTACAAATAATAATAATAATAATAATAATAGTAATATTTTGTAAAACAAGTTTGTTCGTGGAACACTTAGAGAAAGCCATGTGAATGGAACACATCAGATTTTTTTTTTCTGTATTCGTGAGATCTTAAAGCATGTATTTCGTGTGAAATCCTGTTATCGTTTTTTTTTTTTTTGGGGGGGTGCAGTAGATACATTCACTAACTTCTGTTTGCACTTCACGTGTAGAGAAAGTAAAACATCCTATCATACATTCACAAGTAAGGAGTTTAATATGTTAAACGCTACTGCTATAGCAGTTTACAGTAAGGAAACGTGGCAGGCTCCCTATAGCGGCCTTGTGACGTAGCTGTAGGAGCACTGCGACCGTTCCGTGAGCAATTAAAACAGCACGTGAACCAGAAGTAATACGATGCTGTATTTAAGACAAAGGGATAGGGAAGGTGTGTTGGCATCCCAAGGGATCATTCAGAGTGGTTACTGGACTGTAACAGAGACAATTACACCTGGACATGCAGCTCAGTCAATAATTTATACTACAAAGCTTGTGGCACAATGTGTTGATGTGTGTCTCCGAGTTCGACCCCAGTGACGAGTTTAATTCAATCCTCCGTCTGCTAGAGGGGAGACCGGGGCAGACTGGCAAATCTTTAGTGTGTGGGTACGCAGTCTCGAAATGTTACACAAGCCAGAATTTAGGTAGGTATTCAGGTTTCCGCTTCTCAACCCCGAGGTTTCAGTTCATTCCCGGCCAGGGTGAGGCATTCCTAAAGGGAGTGCACAACTGAATTCTCGGGATAACCTACTTTGGTGTTTCGTTCCGAATATACTCAAAAGCCATAATTTAAAATGTTGATGTGTTCCATTCACATGGCTGACTTAACCTGTTCTACAAACTAACCTAAGAAAGTAAAAATAACCTCAATAAACAAAAGAATGATCGTGATAAAGGTGCGAAGTATAAAAATGTGATGTATATGTTTAACAAATTATTTTTAATAAGCTTGTTCTTCTACTGCATGTTAATAGAAATAATCATTAGCAGAAACGGCCTTATTACTTGGTTCCTTTTAAGCAGAAGGGGATACACTCGGCTAAAGATGTAATCAAATATTTTAAAAACGTTTCTTTGCATGGTCAATAATTGATAAATTTCCACTAAACTAGAGAACAACTAAAATACATATTTAAAAATAAACCTGACATAAAGTGTGCGTTTCTACAAGATCTATATTTTTTGTGTAGTAAACTTTTGTCTACCTCTTGCGGTTCACATGTCAGGCAAAAAGCCATCCAGAATGAAGAGGTCCTCGGAGGCTGTTTCCAGACTTTTTCGTCATGCAAATATCTTTAATAAACGACTTTAATCAAAATCGTTAGTGCCATTTTTTAGATATTAAAACTTTTCGAAATTTTTTCCACGTAAAGGATAGTTTGGAGTGGAAGAATTTTTTAAAATCTTGTGTCACATCCTTAGAAGTTACTAACATTTGATACCAAGTTTGGAATTTTACCGTCTTTGCGTTTTTGAGTTATCGTATTCACAAACACACAGACTCGCAGACACACAAGGACCTTTTTTCCAAAAATGATTCTTTTATACATAGGGTCATAAAAAGTGTATTTCCGGTGAAATCTCAGTATCGTTTTGGGTGGATTCTAATACTTTCTCTTTGTGTTATGTGCATTGTATATATGTGCTAGAGAAAGTAAAAATAATTCTCATACTGATGTCGTTGCCATGGGATTAAAATGGTATTAACCAAGTTAGGAAGCTTGTTATTTTATTGTGATAATACTATAATAATTACAGATGACTTCACGGAGTTATTGCAATCAAAGAAATGCAAGCTTTTGACCATCTTGACTCTGTGGTCTTCGTCTCGGTTGCTATCCCGTGAAGTCATCTGTAATAATCAACACCGAGAAACCTTCAAATCTTTAACTATAATAATTGTTAATTTTTGCAACTATTTAGGATACGACTATCAATTACCAACAAATCTATGAAACTAATGCAAATGCGAATACCACAAGTATAAACACTAAAGCAAGAGATATAACAGATCAATTGTTCTATCAATCATGACTTACAATAAGTATATTAACTTATGAAATTTAGATTACGTATTTTAACCGCAAAATGTTGCTTATTGCCACAGCACTGCAGGAATACTTTGTAGTTGGTCACGTACTACACAGTAAGAGCATCGAACAAATTTGCTCTCTTTGTTTTATACAAAGGGCAACTATGACAGGCACAATGTATAGTGGAGGGTGGCAGAAGGAGCTGGTGAAAAAAAATCTGATGTGTTCCATTCACATGACTTTCTCTACATCTGCAAAAAAGTATTGTTAAAAATCTTAGGCTTCTATTTAAAACATTAGCAGAAATAGTCCTTTTACTTGTTTTTGTAAGTAGAAGGGAAGTAAGGGAGTACCATAGGTTAAAATGATAATCAAAAGCTGGCTGCTATGTGACTGAAGTTCCCTTGTTTTAATGGACAGGAGTTGACAAATTCCTGTATGAGAAAATTATATTTTTCAAAGCTGAAACTAAAAACAAGGAATATTTTAAAAACGATCAACTCAACGAAAAATTTGTATATAACATAAATTGTTTGTTTTAATTTGCTCTACCTTTTCTGTATGGGAAGCTTTTCTCCATCTCTTACGGTTTAGCAGTTATGCAAAAATTCGTAAAATTCATCCAGAATAAAGTAATCTTCAGAGGCTATTCCCAGAAAATTCAAGCTATACATTTTATTTATCAAGTAAATATCTTAAATATACGAGATATTAATCAAAATCGTTAGAGCCATTATTAAGAATTCTTCTCTCGACATTTTTTTTATATAAAGGGTAGTTTGGAGTGGGGTCTCGCATCCTTTGAAGATACCAAAATTAAATACAAGTTTGGTTTATAACAGTCTTTTCATTTTTGAGCTATGCTGCCCATAGACACACCCAGACTGACAGGCAGGCAGACACACATTCGGACATTTTTCTAAAATGCTCTTTTTTGGATTCAGGGGGTCTCAAAACATATATTTCCAGTGAAATCTCGGTTTCGAAATTTTGGGTGCAATACAATACTTTCTGTATACACTATGTACATAATAGTACGTATAGAGAATGTAAAAATCCGATGTGTTCCATTCATATAACTTTCTCTACATCTCTGTAACAAATTAATGTTATCTACTTAATGATAATCGAGATAAACATTAGCAGCAGCAGCATAAACTTGGTCCTTTGTAAGTAGAAGGGAAACAATCTAATGTGTTCATTCACATGATGTCCTCTACCTGTTCGGTAAATAAACATTTTATTCAGAATGTTAATCTGTTATCTACATCATGCTAGTCAAGACAAACATAAGGAGAATTAGTACTATTACTAGCTTCCTTGTGAGTAGAAGGGAAATGAAAATGCACAGGCTAAAGCGATAGTCTCATCCTTTAAAAGCCGATCGCTATGTGAAACAATTGAAATATTAGCTTTTCAGGAGTAAACAAACGAGAAACGATTAAAAAGATGTCATCCAGTCTGAGAAAAGTTTAAGTGGTTTAAAATTGAAACCAATAATCCGGAACATCACGAAACGGTTAACTCTACAAAAAAGAAAAATAGAAAAAAATGTATATAACATAAATTGTGTGTAGAAGTTTTGGTATATCTCTTACGGTTTGCCAATTATACAAAAGTCATCCAGAATGAAGAGGTCTTCATAGGCTATTCCTAGAAAATTCAAGATATACATTTCGTGTCATAAAAATATCTAATACGTAAGATATTTATATCTTAGAGCCATTTTTCAGAAAATCAGAACTTTTGAAAAATGTTCCATGAAAAGAGTAGTTAGGAGGGGGGATTTTCTATGTACACGATACGTATAGAGAAAGTAAAAAGCATCCAATCAAATTATAATGCTCACCAAGTTTGTTTGCTTGAGTACTACAGTAATACGCTATAAATTATTTTCATTTCGTCTTATTACTTTATGTAATTTCCCCTTCCTTTGACGAGTAGCAACGTCGCGCTTCCCTGATAGCTGTCATTAAGTGTTGTGCCTGCCATTATTTGTGACACCTGGGATAGACGATAGGTATGAAGAGATGAAGTAAGGAAACCATAGGAAGCCACAGGCTACAGGCCACAGCCTGACATGCAACAGAGACGCGCAGAAGTCCCTCACACTTCCAATCCCGATGACCCATCAAACTTTATGAGCCGCCGCCAGAAAGGACAACTAAGCGACCAGAGGGACTGCCAGGTCTCTACTGTCCAGGGGGAGTATTTGTTCCATTGAGTATGTAACCGCGCTATCTGCCCGTATTGCCATACAATATCCACAAGAGCATCTGTATCAAAACAAAACTGTTTACTTTCTCGATCATCTATGTACGATGTTGATAATAAGCTATTGTGTTCTAACCAAAACATCAATACCGAGATTTCACTGGAAATGTATGCTTTAGGTTTTCCTGTAAAAAGCCAACAAACAAAACAAACGAAAAATAAACAAAATTATTATATGCTCGAACATGTATGCACAATGTTCATAGTAGGTGCTGAAGATATTGCATTCCATCCAAAAATTCAATACCGAGATTTCACTGGAAATATATGTTTTAAGGTCTCCTGTATAAAACCATGTATGTACAATATTCAGAATAGGTAGTGAACGTTTTGTATTTCAACTAAAATTTCGATACCTAGGTCTACCGAAAATAAATGTTTTTAGATCCCCTGAATACAAAAACAACTTTAAAAGCTCTTGTCGGTCTCCATGGTCGCATTCGCCAAGACGTCTCACTTTGGTGCTTCGTAGCGCCGGGGGTCGTGGGTTCGAGTCCCGCCTTGGACATGGGTGTTATATGTTTGTGTATATGTGTGTGTGTAAAAAGAAGTAAACAGTAATCATACAGTAAACAAAGGAAAACAATTAGGAACTGTATTAAAAAAAAAAAAACTCTCTAAGTGCCTCAATGTGTATTTATGTGCGTGTCTGTAAATAGCATATCTCAAAAACAAAAGGTTGGTTAAATACTGAACTTGATATTTAAGTTCAGCATCTTCCAAGGATGCGAAAAAAAACCCTCCCCAAACTACTTAAAAATTATTAAGTAGCCATGAAAGCTATAAGTTTGAAACATGGCAATATCACTGCTATTGTGTGTAATGTTCAAATTTCACAAAGGTATCACCTTAAAACTGGGTAGAGAAAGCAAGAGGTGTGTGATTGGTCAGTACTCGAGCCCATGAAGTGTGTCACACTAAAATGTTTGACGTGTAGCGGAGCTAGCCGTTTCCGGGTAACCCAGAAAGACGATAACGAGTGAACGGGGTGACCTCGTGAATAACGCAGGACACGTGTTCCTCCAGGAGAGGAAACTCGTGTTCCCTGACTTCCATTTAAACTGAATGGGACCTGGACGGGAATCTGCTTCAAGTCCACTCAGGCCCTGCCACCAATAGAATCAAGATTAGTCAGTCTGCGTTTTCTTAAAGTGTCCGGACCATGACGCTAAAACAGTAGCGGCTTGGGCCTTTTCTACCCAACGAAACAACTGTCTCAAGTTACTGTATCATCATTCTTTTGTTTTCATTAAAGAAATGAATATGGCAGCCCAATAATTAAAAAAAAAACAACTGGGAATATCTCTCTATTAATAAGTACATACATAAAACGAACCTATATTTTTATATTATTTATTTATAATTAATGTTAAGGGTACATCTATTTTAAAACAACAAACCTCTACAAATATAACTAAATTTATTTTAATTTTTACTTTACCTACATATACTATGTACATGGTATATAGAAAAGGTATTTTTTTTTTTGTAGCTCAACGTCCTTTAACCTGGTTGGTCATATCGGACGATGAATAAAATTGCTGAAATGATGCTCAAATGATCTCGGGGACCATGGAGCTTAAAGTTACTCGGCATTCGTCTTCTGAGGATAAGGGAAACCCCCGAAAGAAACCTTATCCGGGTAACTCGCCCTAAACAAGATTCGAAAACACAACCTTTTGAATGTGAGGCAGACACGCTACCACCACACTAGCAAGGCGGGCATAGAAAAGGTATTGTATTGCAACAAAAAATTTGATACCGAGATTTCAACGGAAATGGATGTTTTGAGACCCTCTGAATCCAAAAAATTTTTTTAGAAGAATTGTCCATGTGTATGTACATGTATGTGTGTCTGTGGGCAATTTACCATAATTTCTTCCAAGAATGTGACTCGAAGAAAATTTTATTTTCTCAAACTTGGCTCTAAGGAGTTTGATTAAAATATTGTATATGACAAATATTTACACGACAAATAAAATGTATAACTTGAATTTTCTGGGAATAGCCTCTGAAAACGTTCTTTTTCGGGATTAATTTTTCTGAATTTTGCATAACTGTAAAACCGAAAGGGATATACAAAACTTGACAAGAAGTATAGATCTCATTAAAACACGTAAATTTATGTCATAGTTTTTTTCAAATAACTGTTTCCAAGATATTCTTTTTTAGTAGTTTTAGTTTTAAAATACTTAATTTTTTCTCATACAGGAACTTGGCAACACCTGTCTACATAAATAAAGGATTTCTATCTCATAGCAATCATATTTTAATACATTTGACTGTTACTTTAGCCGAGAGTATTCCCTTAGTTCCCTTATACCTATAAGAATTAAGTAATAAGACCGTTTTGCTAATGTTTATCTCATGTAGGTTAAAATAGATAGAAGAGTAAGCTTATTAACAAACATTTATTTAGAAATAGAGAAAGCCATGGAACACATCAGATTTTTATTTCAGAATTTTTCAACATATTTACCTACAGATAAAATTAATTTTCGTTGTTCACAAAATAATGGAGTAATCCAGTGTGATATTGCAAACTTCAATGCCATAACCAGAACTTGAACTGCGGATCTCGTGGTCTCCGTCCAGTTGATCTAACCACTGAGCTACCATGGCAGCCTGCTGATGCAGCATTAAATTTCCCAACTAACTCGTGTTTTTCCACCCGGTAAACCAGTGGTTGCAGCAACTGAATGGAAACCAAGAGATTTGTGGCTCAAATCCTAGCCATGGTTTGAATTTTTCAGTCGGATTCTACCTATACAGCCCCTGTCCTACACATAGGCCAATGAGGGAAAACAATTATTTCTCAGAATAAAACAATTATATACATATAGCTTTAATATGCATTTGTACATATATATGTTTACTTTTTTACCATTTACAATATATAGTAGGTAAGGAAGATATCACATTCAAACAAAAAATTTGAATCCAAGAATGTCACCGTAAATACATGTTTTGAGGTCCAATGAATAAAAATATTTTTTAGCATAAGGTCCATGCGTACGTGAACAGCATAACTCAAACACGAAAAGTCTGTTATATAACACACTTGATAGTTTAGATCAACACTTTCCAGGGACACAACATGAGGATTTTACAGAAAATTCCTCCACTACAAACTAATATTTTTATGGATTATTTTTCAAAAACGTTTGATTTTATCAAAAATGGCTGTAACGATTTTGATTAAAATGACATACCCTTTAGACATTTGCATCACAAATAAACTGTATGTCTTGGATTTGCACAGGAGATGTCTTTTGTATACCTAGTAAACTATAAGAGATGTACAAAACTTACTACATACAAAATTTAGATTTCGTTGAAACTTACAGTTTATGGCATGTATATTTTTCTTCTTCTTCTTCTTCTTCTTCTTCTTTTTTTGTAGGGTTAATGGGAACTCTTCATCCATTTCACGTCTCTTTTGTTGTACTCCGGGCCATGGAAAGACTACCTTTTAATAACAATTGCTTAGCGGCAGCTTTTAAAAAGTTTACTATCGGTTTAGTCTAGTCTTTTTCTTGATCCCCTTTCTACTTACAATGTAGCAAATAATACAATTTCTATTGATGAGTATCTCAATTAGGATGAAGATAAAAGAGTAATTCTTTGTAACAATAACTGTTTTTACGAGTTATGTTTGTAGAAGACATAGAGAAAGCCATGTGAATGGAACTTATCGGATTTTTTTTATAATTAAAAAAGGATAAATGCATTTTAACATTACAGTTTTTTACAGATTTCAGACAGTGAAGGTGAAATTTCAGTCGTAGGTTTCTAAAAATAACTATCTTCAGCATAGAATTAAATTTCATTGTATTATGTATATTGAGGTGCATAAAATGTTACCCATGATAGAACGGAGTGATATAAGTTGGTGCTAAACTTACCCTCTGCCAGCATGCCCATCTATGTATTTCTGACATAAATCAGCATTGGATTGGCAGGGTAGTTTACTTTTCTAAAAAAGCTGCTGTGTTCCATTCACATGAATTTCTCTACATCGCTGCAACACATTGTAGTTAAAAAGCTTTTGCTTCTATTTACTTCATGCTAATTAGCAGAAATAGTCTTATTACTTGCTTCCTTGTATGTAGAAGCGAAATGAGGGAGTTCCATAGGATAAATGATAGCCAAAAGTTGGTTGCTATGTAACTGAAGTTCCTTTGTTTGTATGGAATATCTTAAAAATGATCAACTCCACGAAAAAAAATGTATGTAAGTTTTTCCCTATCTCTTACGGTTTAGCAATTATGCACAATTCCGTAAAATTCATCTTCAGGGGCTATTCACAGAAAATTCAAGATATACATTTTAATTGTCAGGTAAATATCTTTAATATACGATATTTTAATCAAAATCGTTACAGCCATTTTTAAGAAAATTATCATTTTCAACATTTTTTCCATTTAAAGGGTAGTTTGGGGTTGGGGGATTTTCTTGAAAATCGTGTTACATCATTGGAAGATAAACTTAAATACCAAGTTTGGGCTTTAACGGTCTTTTCGTTTTTGAGCTATGCTGCCCACAGACACACACATACACACACACAGTCACACACGGACATTTTTTTAAAAATGCTTTTTTTTTGGATTCAGGGAGTCTCAAAACATGCATTTCCGGTGAAATCTCGGTATCGAATTTTTGGGTGCAATGCAATACCTTCTCTATACACTATGTACATAGTTCGTATAGAGAAAGTAAAAATATGGCTGTACAGTCAAAGAATAGTATTACAACTTAAATATTATATTCTCATGGCAGGTTACCGGTTGTTTAATAGGGGCTTCGTATTTTCGTTCGATAGAGGCGATGATTTTAACGCTCGTCTCTATTTCGATGACGAAAGACATACAAAATAGCTGTTAGTGTCATGCAAAACGCGCTCTATGTTCGATTCATGTCGCTGGTACCGAGGTTTGCTTTTTAAAATGAAGAAGCTACATTCATTCAACTTTGTCCATTGTTTCCTGGATTGAATCTCTGTTTTACATGATAACTCATTCAGGGTGGAAGTTCAGTATGGCTTTCAGAGCAAAATGTGATGTTTTTCGCGGGCTGGCATGCATACTTTTGGTGCTCAATGGGATTTGTTGTTCTTACTTTGCCTTACATGTATTATTTATATAGTGTATAGAGAAGGTATTGTAATGCATCCAAAAATTCGATACTGAGATTTCACCGGAAGTCCATGTTTCGGTCTCCCTGAATAATAAAAAAGCTTTTTTATAAAAATGTCCGTGTGTCTGTCTGTCTGTGTATGACTGTGGGCAGCATAGCTCAAAATCAAAAAGTTGGTTAAGCACCAAACTTGGTGTTTACGTTTGGTATCTTCCAAGGATGCGACATGAAATTTTCAAGAAAATCTTTCCTACCCCTTCTACCCTTTACATGGAACATTTTTCGAACATTTTGATTTTTTCAAAACTGGCTCTAACGATTTTGATTTAAGTAACTTATGTATAAGACAAAGGAAATATGTATCTTGAATTTTCTGGTAATAGCCTCTGAAGACTTCTTTATTCTGAACGCCTTTTATATAACTGGCAAACCGTAAGAGGTAGACAGAAACTTACTTCACAAAAATGTAGATCTCATTAAAACACAAAATTATGGTCAATATACATTTTTTGTAGAGTTAACCGTTTTCGAGATATTCCGGATTATTGGTTTCAGTTTTAAGCCACTCAATTTTTTCTGGAACTGGAAGACATCTTCCTTCTCGCTTCTCGTTTATTTACTTCTGAAAAACAAAACAGAATGAAATTTCAATTGTTTCACTAACGACCGACTTTTTAAGAATGAGGCTGTCGCTTTAGGCTGTGTATTTTATTACTTCCCTTCTACTTACAAGTAGTCAGTAGTAAGACTAATTTCGCTGATATTTATCTTGATTAGAATGAAGTAGATAACCTTTTTAACAACACTTTGTTACAGAGATGTAGAGAAAGTCATGAGAATGGAGCACATCAGGTTTTTTATACGGGGAACAAATCAGATTATTAGCGTTTCATCATTTAAGTATAGGCTGTATATTTTAATATGACCTTCCCAAAGATGTATATTAAATAAACAAACTCATAAATTAATGAAAAGAAACTACATTTATGAAAAAGAACTGCTAGTTATAAACCCCAAAATGATTAGAGAACAAATTATCAAATCTTTATAAATATAATCATAAATAAACATATCAAAAATAATTAAAAAGAAACATTCCCCTTGCTCAGTATCATGTCCATAGGAAATAACCTTTGTAGAAACTCTACCTACAAATGTTAACGAATTACAGATTAATTATTGATTACCATGATGTTATGAATTAATAAAAAATCAGATGTGTTCCATTCACATGACTTTCTTTACATCTCTGCAAAAACATTGTTAAAAAGCGTATGCCTCTATTTACTTCACGCTAATTGAGAAAAAGAAACTAACACAAATAGTCTTATTACTTGCTTCCTTGTAAGTCGAAGCGAAATAAGGGAGTACCATACGTTAAAGTTATAATCAAAAGCTTGTTGCTATGTGAATGAAGTTCCTTTGTTTGTAGGACAGCAGTTATCAAATTCCTTTATGAGAAAAGTATTAAGTTTTTCATAGCTGAAACCAAAAACAAGGAATATCTCAAAAACAATCAGCTCCACGAAAACAATGTATATAGCATAAATTGTGTATTTTAAAGTGTTCTACGTTTGATGTATGGTAAGCTTTTGTCCATCTCTTACGGTTTAGCAGTTATGCAAAATTCCGTAAAATTGACCCAGAATAAAGTAGTCTTCAAAGGCTATTCCCAGAAAATTCAAAATATATATTTTATTTGTCAGGTAAATATTTTAATATAAAACATTTTAATCAAAATCGTTAGAGCCATTTTTAGAAAATCAAAATTTTCGAAAAAAGTTACATGTAAAGGGTGGCTTGGGGTGGGGGGATTTTCTTGAAAATCTTCGTGTCGCATTCTTGGAAGATACTAAACTTAAATACCAAATTTGGTATTTTACCGACTTTTCGTGTTCACAGGCACACACACGGACCTTTTTCTAAAAATACCTTTTTTTTATACAGGGGACCCTAAAACATATATTTCCGGTGAAATCTCGGTATCGAATTTTTGGTGGAGTGAAATACCTTCTCTATACACTATGTACATAGTACGTGTAGAGAAAGTAAAAATGTTCTGGGTTAAACCAATGCATCATCCATTCCTGACTTTTGGTATATTTTGTAGGCAAAGGTTTACTCGACTCTAAATGAACTGACTACGAATTTGACCACGCCGGGAGTCTTGAATGAATGAATGAATGAATGAATGAATAAGTGTATTTATTTAAATACTAGTATACATACACTGATATTCATCAATCGCACGAGTCCACAGACCGTATGCAGTTTTGCAATATTCAAAACACGAAAATAAAAGAACCAAAATATTCAGATACAGTATCTTAAATTTACAACTCCGAATAAACCGTATTCCGATGTTTTAGTGCACTCTATTATAGTAGTACACTTAAGTATACACACAATACTAACACCACAACAAAACAATGGCCCAAAAGTATGACAAGATATGTCTAAAATATTATAATCTCTTTTTAGTTCTTCTTATCTTCCCTATTATAGTCTTCTCTGATTTTTGTTTCTCGCCTTAAGCACAAAATTACCTACCCCGTCTGCGTCTTCCGTACCTGCCAGTAGGGCACAACATGCTCCTCTCTATTCGCGGTGGTAAAGGTCGCTGTTAATGCTTTTCCCTTCATTCCTCCGTAACCCTACATCTTGCGAAAATAGGCGTCCACAAATTTTCCTCCTCGCAAATGGTGCAAATTCTCATACCATTCTTTTACTATCCGCCATGCTTCTAGTCTAATCCACAGGAGCCCCTGTCTAATGAGTTTGGTACTTCTTTTGATGTATTGCTCCATACTCTACTCCGATTTTAGCCCAGACTGTACTTCCAATGAAACCTTCGCTGTGCATTTTGCAATTATTTGAAGTCTGTCAATATTACAGAGGCGGTTCTTAATTTTTCTCAAAATACTCCACCTGTTTCTCTGCCCCGCCATCCAATTATATTCCATCCCAATGGTTTTCAAATCTTTCTTTAATTTTGATGCTCACGTCAAATTACCTTCCATTTTCAACTGGTTATGGTAGCTGACTGCCTTAATTAGAGATCGGTTTCCGTGAGCAATTCTCATCCAATATTTTACTGCTCTGATTTTGCACTCTATCGTTTAACAATGCACCCCGAATTCCTTCATTGTTCCGCAGTTGGCCGTGCCCCTTCCTACTTACAGAATTCCTTTCAAAAATTGTGTGATTACTTGGTCCAGATTCCCTTTTTGTTCTTATTCCCAAATTTCTCCTCCATAAGTCATCGTGTATCTAACTGTTCCTCCGTATACGAATTACACTAAGGTTACGGAGAGCTTTCGATGTGTTTCCTCTCGCCTTGTGTTTCGTGATGTCAAGCCGGGCGTCTTAGATTGCACACTCCACTCGTACGTTGTGGTTGTTGCATAAGCATCAAGGCTATGTTGCCTCGTCTTGGTTTCCCGCCTTATGTCGGAGATTGCACCACGCTAAGCTGTGGCCAATTTAAACTCTAGAAGGCGGAATTATGGCGAAACTGGTTTAGGTTTTCATTGCGTACCAATGGTAGTGAGTCTGAATTATTTTCAGCTCAGTCAAATAGTGAATTGATGCCGGCTGGATGAAATAAAAAATTGTAACAAAAACGATTGCGAATTGTATCGTACTCCAAAAAAACTGGAAAACTGCAACCTAGCCTCAAAAATTCTAATGTGTTACCTCACATGATTTGATTTACTTCTCTGTAACAAATTATTCTTAAAAAGCTTATTCCTCTGGGTATTTACTTCATTCAAATCAAAATAAAATTTAGCAGAAATGGTCTTATGCTGGCTTTCTTAAAGTAGGAGGAAAATAAGGGAATACGTTAGACAAAAGCGATAGTCAAATGTTTTAAAAGCTGGTTGCCAAGTGCTTGAAATTCGGCTCACTTTGCATGAACAGAGTAAAACAAAAAGACGAGAATGACAAATTTTCATTTGAGAAAGATAGAAGTATATTAAAATTGTAACCACCTACAAAGAACATTTCAGATATGGTTAAATCTACAAAGAATGTATAATACATAAATTGTGTTTTATGAGATAATTCTTAATAATATATTTGTATAGATATTTAATATCAAAGGGTAATTTAAAACAAAATATTAATTTAACGATAAAAATTTCTTTTCTTTGGAGTTTTAAAAGTAAGACAACTTGGTATACAACAATAATATTTTATTATTAAACTATTAAAACATTTAATGTTAATAATATTCTACTTTATATTTTTTGTAGTTTATGAGCATTTTCTTCTAAACCTAAGCTCTAAATTTTTCGTGTAATACACTTTTTTTATCGCATACGATTTATCACTTATACAAAAGTCATCTAGAAGGAAAAGAACTTCACAGTCTATTCCCAGAAAGTTCAATATATACATTTTATTTTCCATGCGCTCATCTTTAAAATACCGCATTTTAATCGAAATCGTTGGAGCTATTTTTGAGAAAATCAAAGTTTTCAAAAATGTTCCATGTTTTTACTTTCTCTACACGTACTATGCACATAATGTATAGAGAAGGTATTGCACTCCACCAAAAAATTCGATAGCGAGATTTCATCGGAAATATATGTTTTAGGGTCCCCTGAATCCAGAAAAAGAGGATTTTCAGAAAAAGGTCCGTACGTCCGTGTGTCTGTGAACAGGATAACTCAAAATCGAAAAGTCGGTAAAATACTAAACTTGGTATTTAAGTTTAGTATCTTCCAGAGATGTGACACGAAGATTTTGAGAAAAATCCCCCCACCCCAAACTACCCTTTACATGGAACTTTTGTCGAAAATTTTGATTTTCTGAAAAATGGCTTTAACGATTTTGATTAAAATATCGTATATTAAATATATTTAGCTGACAAATAATATGTATATCTTGTATTTTCTGGGAATAGCTTCTAAAGACCTGTTTATTCCGGATGAATTTTGCTTAATTTGGCATAACTAGTAAACCGTAAGAGATAGGCAAAAAGTAGCCACACAAAAAATGTAGGTCTTGCTATAATACACAAGTTATGTCATATACATTTTTCTCGTGGAGCTTACAGTTTTCGAGGTATTCAGAGTTATTAGTTTCAGTTGTGAATACTTATACTTTTCTCAGACGGGAGTGTGCGGTTTTCTTTTGTTCTACTCCTGGCCAAGCAAAGAAAGGATTTGTAATGACAATCGCATAACAGTTTTAAAACACTTGACTATGGCTTTAGCCTAGTGTATTCCCTTATTTTTTCCTACTTATAAGTAACTAAGTAATAAGAACATTGTGCTAATAAGTACCTCAATTAGCAAGATGCAGAAAGAAGAATAATATTTTGTAAGAAGTTTGTAGAACAGCTAGAGAAGATCATGTGAGTGTAACACATCAGATTTTTTGATATACGAAGCAGAAAAAGTAAAATAGATATGTTTTATAACGAAGTGTGTTAGGAAACAGGTGTGTTGTACGCTCTTTAAATAGTGAATTTTGTGAAATTTTCACAGGTTTCTATCAGGAATATTATTAGCCAACATGAAAAAATTGAAGACTGCAACTCAAAAATTGTGGATCATCCTTTCAGCCGTCCTAAGTACCCTTAAGAGTAGGTCATTACAATGTCTTAGCCAGCACATTAATGACGTCATTATTTCGCGCAACTCTTGTTGCACGCAGTGTTTCAGAGAATGCTAAATTCTTCTTGTAATAGCCAGAATCTGTTTATTCCTTGCTGCAATAATTTCTGAAGATGAAGCAGACGTTTCGAGCTCATCGCAAATTCCAAGATTCGTAACTTTTCCGAGACGCTAATGTCTTCGCCAATTACAAAGCTTGTTTTAAATATTCAATGCATTGTAACGAGAAGGGAGAGTGGAATTTATTTTCTTGCTGATTTGCATTACTTTTAAAGTTTAAGTCGAGAAGAGACGCGATGTATTGATTTTTTTTATTACGGGCCCAGCATCTCATATACCGCGGGCGGAATATCCACGGTGTGAACTTTTCCAGAGTAGCTCGTTGAGGTGAGTGAGTGAGTGAGTGGATAATACTCTACCTTACACCGAACTGATTCTTACAGCGTTGCCAACACATCGACTGTAAGGATCACTACCCGACTTCTAAAGATTCTGCGAACAAATTTAACAACCCTGAAGATATGCTAATATTTATATTTATATTACGATATTACTTGGAGAATGAGTAAAAAATATTGGCAAAAATTTAAATTATAGCATTTTTACTTTTCCTACCAGTATTTTAAGTAGAGAAAGTATTACATTCCATCCAATTTCCATGCATTTCCGGGATTTCACAGGAAATAAACGTTTTGAGACTACTTAAATAAAGATAAATATTATTATTGTGTATGTGAAGAGCATAGCTTAAAAACGAAGAGTTAGTTAAATACCAAATTTTGTTTTAAGTTCAGTTATCTTATAAAGATGCGACACGAAAATATTCATAAAAGTCTAAAGACTATATATCTACAATAAATAGCAGATAGAGGAGGTATTAGGTAGAAAAGGTATTGTATTCCACCCAAAAAGTAGATACCTTGACTTCGCTGGAAGTATATGTTTCAAGCCCTCCTGAATAACCCACTCCGGAATAAAAAAATCTGATGTGTTACACTCACAAGACTTTCTCTAGCTGTTCTACAAACTTCATACATAAGATTCTTCTTCTTTCTGCACCTTGCTAATCGTGGTACTCATTAGCACAATGAGCATTCTTATCATTTAGTTCCGTGTAAGTAGGAAGAAAATAAGGGAATACACTAGGCTAAACCAATAGTCATATGTTTTAAAAGCTGTTATGCGATTAACATTAGAAATCGCTTCTTTTCTTGGACAGGAATAGAATAAAGGAAAAACGGACGCTCCCGTCTGAGAAAAGTATAAGTACTTCACAACTGAAATTAATGACAATGAAACCTCGAAAACGGTAAGCTCCACGAGAAAAATGTATGTGACATAACTTGTATATTTTAAAAAAAAACCTACATTTTTTGTATAGTAAGTTCTTAACTATCTCTTACGGTTTACTTATTATGCCAAATTAAGCAAAATTCATTCAGAATAAACAGGTCTTTAGAAGCTATTACCAGAAAATTAAAGATAAACATTTTATTTGTTAGGTAAATATCTTTAATATATGATATTTTAATCAAAATCGTTTAGAGCCATTTTTAAGGAAATCAAAATTTTCGAAAAAAGTTCCATGTAAAGGGTAGTTTGGGGCGAGGGGATTTTTCTCAAAATCTTCGTGTCGCATCCCTGGAAGATACGAAACTTAAATACCAGGTTTGGTATTTTAGCTACTTTTCGTTTTTGAGTTATCGTGTTCACAGACACACGGACACACGGACACACACACAGGGACTTTTTTCTCAAAATGCTTTTTTTGGATACAGGGGGTCCTAAAACATGTATTTCCGGTGAAATCTCGGTATCGAATTTTGGGGTGGAATACAATAGTTCTCTATCCCTATATATATTGTACATATGGGGCTAGAGAAAGTATCTGTGAATGACATAAGGTAAAAACGAAAATTCCGTTAAGTATCAAAATTGGTATTTAAGTTTACCACCTTTCAAGGATGTAAGATGATTTTAAAGAAAGTTCTCCCCATCATAAGTTACCCCTTACATTAAAGGGTTTTTGTAAACCTTTGTTTATCAAAGTAGCTCTAACGATTTTGACTAAAATAGCATATGTTTAAGATATTATCTTGACATGTGAAATATGTATACTTTGAATGTCTGAAGACTTCCTTAATCATAATGACTTTTGTATAACTGGTAAACCGTGAACAAATAGACAAAACGTTACTAAAAAAAGTGTATATATCATTAAAACATACAATTTATGTTATATATACTTTTTGTGGAGTTGATCATTTCTTAATATTGGCTTCAATTTTAGAATAGTTAAACCTTAGCTCAAACTGGAATTTGTAATTTATTTTTCTTTTACTTTACTCCAGCACATAAGAGCCAAATTTCAATCACGTAGCAAACCGATTTCAAAAGTTTTTACTGCCCCTTTAGCTTAGTATATTCCCTAATTTACCTTTTACGTACAAGAAAGCAAGTAAATAGACTATTTCTGCTAAACGTTATCTTGATTAACACGAAGTAGATACAACAATATTATTTTGTAATAATAGAACAAGTAAAGGAAAGCATGGATGAAGTAGGTCATGTTTTTACTTTCTCTTCTAAGCAGAGGAAGCAGGGGAAATATTGGTGTTTAAATATTTGACTAATACTTCAGCAGCTGAAGTATCTATTTATCTTACACTGACAACGAAAATGTAAAGAACATTTGTTTAAAAGAATTATCTTATAATGTGTATTTGAAGTGAATGTGTTGAGAGTAGGAAGCAAATAGCTTGGTGAGGCAATAACTTGGAATTGTGGTTAGTGTCTGTCTATGCTGCTAATTGTTTGCTAATAGATGAGTGTGTGTGCGAAGAAGAGGTGTCAAAAGCAGCAAATTAGTCAGCGAGGTGGACAGGAACAGGAAAGCTGCTACAAAGGTGATTTATACCTAGCTGTCAGCAAATACATCGGTGACATGCCTAACTCAATCATCAGCCACGTCAATGTCTGGCTTTACGTTAAGCCGTCAAACGCAGGCTAACGCAACAGAAAAACTGTCAGCGAACATAACTAGGCTTACAGCGCGGCGAGACTTCCGGCTCCTTTATCAGCGGGCCACGTTTAATGTGTGCACTATACTGCAGAAATCAGGTTTTGATGACTAGGTATTACGAGCTGTAATGGTCCTTAATTATTATTATTTTATTATTATTATTATTATTATTATTATGATTATTGTTGTCGCCGTTATTAATGTTATCGTTATTATTTTCATTATTTTTATCATCACCACCATTACTATTGTCATTATTATTACCATTATTATCATCTCCATAATTATCATTATTATCATAACCACCATTATTATCACCATCATAATTATCATTATTATTATCATCTGCACCATTATCATTATTATTATTATCATCGCAACCATTATCATTATTATTATTATCTGCACCATTATCATTATTATTATTATCATCTGCACCATTATCATTATTATTATTATCATCGCAACCATTATCATTATTACTATCAGAACTATCGTTATCATCACCACTATTGTATTATTATCATCATCATTATCATCACCACCACTATCTTCATTATCATCACCACATTATCATTATTATTATCCCCATTACTATTGTCATTATTATTATCACCATTACTTTTGTCATTATTATTACTATTATTATCATCACCACCATTATTATCATTATCATCATCATAATTCTCGTATTCTTCATTATCATCGCCACATTATCAGTATTATTATAACCATTATCATTATCATCATCATAATTATCGTTATAATCATTATCATCGCCACATTATCAGTATTATTATTATAACAATTATCATTATCATCGTCATAATTATCGTTATCATCATTATCATCACCACCAACATTATTATTATTATTATAGATTCAGGTGACCTCAAAACATATATGCCCGATGAAATCCCAGTAGCGAATTTTTGTGTGGAATACAATATTTTCCCTACTCCCCACCGCAGTAGAAAAAGACAAAATGAACTTTTGGCTCTAAACACCTTCCAGTTCTATCTTGTCCCGCCGTGGCCGAGTAGTTAGACCATTCGCCTCTCACCTAGACAGCCCGGGTTCGATCCCAAGCGACAGCATCTTCTCCATCTTCATTCCATGTACCGCCCGCTGTGTCATGGTAGTAAAAGCGGCCATTAAACACTACCAACAAAGAAAGTCCTATCTTGTATAATATTAACTTGTGATTGAATATTACCGCAGATAAATTAACACCTTATAATGTTGGTGGAAAATGGGATATATACTTATAGAGTTAAATTAAATTAATATGTATCTTAGGAGTAAAGAAGCAATGATTAAGTTAATTCTTTTAGTGAAGGTAAACCGTTGAGAGGAAGATAAAGGAGACTGGGCAGCCCACAAGGAGATAGTCCTTTATTATCCCAGTAATGCACACAAGGAATGTCTGGGATAATCACAAAACAAAAGAGGAACCAGGGAAGGAATGCAAGCGAAACTTGCCAACATTTGCTCCATCTTGTACTTCCTTATGGCAGTAAATGTATTGGCAAGGGCCTGAAAAGGATCCCGAGGGAGAACAAAGGCGTAAGATAAAGAGGGACGGAGAGGGATAGAGAAGTGTGCAGTGGCGTGAAATCTAGAGTCTGCGGAAACAGTGTGACCCATGTCTCATACAACCCGAATCCTAATGATAGAAATGTATATGAAGGTAATTTTGAATCAATGTTTTTATATTTAAAAAACACTGGGAGAGAATTCTTAAATGAATGCTATAACATTTTTGCATTTGGAACTGTATCATATAAAAATATTCTATAGAAGCCTAAGAATTGTTTTTGCGGAACGTTCGCCATTTTTAAAGCTCAAAAAGGCATAATTAAATCATCTATCCCTAATCTTTTAACCATATTTATGCTTTCTGTACGTGATTTTTTCTCAGTGTTATATTTTTACTTTCTCTACACGTACTATGGACGTAGTGTATAGAGGAAGAATTGCAGAACCATTCCAAAACTTCGATACCGAAATTTCACCGGAAATACATATTTTTGGCCCACTGAATCCAAAAAAAAAAAAACAATTTTTACAAAAAGGGCCGTGTCTGTGTGTGTTTGTGGACAGCATAGCTCAAAAACGAAAAGACCGTTAACTACCAAACTTGGTAATTAAGTTTGGTATTTTCCAAGGATGCGACACAAAGATTTTCAAGGAAATCTCTCCACCCCAAACTACCCTTTACATAGAACTTTTTTCGAACATTTTTACTTTCTCAAAAATGGCTCAAACGATTTTGATTGAAATATCGTATATTAAATATATTTACATGAAAATTGAAATGTATATCTTGAATTTTTTGGGAATACCTCTGAAGACTACTTTATTGAGGATGAATTTTACGGAATTTTGCATAACTGCTAAACCGTAAGAAATGGACAAAACCTTACCACACAGAAAATGTAGAGTACATTAAAACACACAATTTATGTTACATACATTTTTTCGTGGAGTTGATTGTTTTTAAGATATTCCTTGTTTTTAGTTTCAGATTTAAAAACTTACACTTTTTTCACACATGAATTTGTCAACCCCTGTTCATAGAAACAAAAGAACTTCAGTCACATAGCAACCAGGTTTTGACTGTCACTTTAACCTGTGGTACTCCCTTATTTCGCTTCTACTAACAAGAAAGCAAGTAATAAGACTATTTCTGCTAATTGTTTCATGATTAGCATGAAGTAAATAGAAGCAGCTTTTTAACAATAATTTGTTGCAGAGATGTAGAGAAAGTCATGTGAATGGAACTGCGTGTTTTACCAACAGCTACATTTTTTTGTAGAGTAAGTTTTTTTTTATCTGTTGCGGTTTAGCAGTTATGCAAAATTCAACAAAAGACATTCAGGATAAAGGGGCTTTCAGAGGCTATTTCCATCAAATTCAAAATATAAATTTTGCTTTGCGGTGTAAATGTCTTTAATATTCGGTATTTTAATAAAAATCGTTAGAAATATTTTAGAGAAAATCAAAATTTTTTATATTTTTTCCATGTAAAGGGTAGTTTCGAATGGGTGGATTTTTTTTTTCAAAACCATTGTGCCCCATCTTTAGAAGAAATTAAACTTAAATGCCAAGTCTGATAATTTACCGACTTTTCATTTTTGGGTTATCGTGTTCACAAGCATTGGGACATACGGGTACGAACGTTTTTCAAATAATGCTTTTTTTTTGGACACGGTGAAATCTCAGCATAGAATTTTTGGGTGAAATAGGTACAATACCTTCTCTATACACTCTGTACATAGTACATGTAGAGAAAGTGAAAAGAGAAACAGATGCAGGATACATTATTATGAAAGCAAGTGTGAGTGGTTAATATAGTAAGTAAATTAATAATTATGGTGTTTATTTCTTGTTTTCTTTTTATCCTTTTTAATTGTAAGTTAATGAATTGAAATCTAGGATTTAATTTGTGAAACTACGTTTAAGATTAGCGCGAGGGGGCTCCCACCACTGGTGCATGGCCTTGTGGGCCTTTACGATCTGTGTGATCCTCTAGGAGGGAAGGATGAGGGGAGATACCCGATGTCCAGATGAGAGCAAGTGCAAGTATGGACGTGGTGCCTATTGTTTCCAGATCTAACGTAGTCGGCATACTCCCAGTGACACTGCGAGGGAGCGTTCTATCCGAAGAATGTTGAAGACAGGTGCTGCACTAGAGACCCCGGCAACGACGTCGGAAGAAAATCTTTACAATGGGCAGGTCACCGCCCAAACACGGTCGCCTGGCTCTTCAACCCAGAAATACGAGGACCGTTTTCTTTCAACCTCCGATAGGCTATAAATAAAATACAGGTTCATAGAAAACAATTACTTTATTACTAAAAGTTTTGTACACTTATGGTTACTTTTCACCGAAAATTTTGAGACATCGCACCTGTGCACAAACACCAAAAACAATGAATATCTCAAAAACGAACAACTCCACGAAGAAATGTATCAGACATAAATTGTGTGTTTTAACGTGCTCTATATTTCTTGTGTAGTAACATTTTATCTAAGTCTTACGGTTTAGAAGTTATGCAAAATTCCGTAAAATTTGTCCAGAATAAAGTAGTCTTCAGAGGCTATTCCCAGAAAATTCAAGATATACATTTTATTTGTCAGGTAAATATCTTTAAGATATGATATTTTAATCAAAATTGGTAGAGCTATTTTTTAGAAAATCAAACTTTTCTAAAACAGTTCCATGTAAAGAGTAGTTTGGAGTGGGGGGATTTTTCTCAAAATCTTCGTGTCACATTTCTGAAAGATACTAAACATAAATACCAAATTTGGTATTTTACCGACTTCTCGTTTTTGAGTTATCGTGTTCATAGACACACGGACACTTGGACACACACACACGGACCTTTTTGTGAAAATGCTTTTTTTAGACATAAAGGACCCTAAAACATATATTTCTGGTGAAATCTCGGTATCGAATTTTTGGGTGGAGTGCAATACCTTCTCTATACACTATGCACATGGTGCGTGTAGAGAAAGTAAAAAGGAAAAGTTGGCTGGTTACCAAACTTGTTAAGTTCAGGAAGGTTTGTAAGAATATGTGCACCAAAATGCTATCATTGGAACATTTTTCCTATGTTTTATTTTCCAAATTTTCTGTGCGTAAATTAATTAGAATACCATATTTTTATGACATTTGCATTACAAATGCATATCTGAAATTTTCTGGGAATAGCCTCTGAAGACCTTCATTATGGATGATTTTTAAAACAGTAAGACACAGACAAAATATTCTCAAAACCTCACAAAAATCTTCTTAGATCCTCTTAAAGCACATATTTATACCAAATATATTTTGGAACGTTAACCATTTCTGGTATATTCCTCGTTATTGGTTTGAATTTTCAAATATTTATAATTTTAATTGTTATATTGCTGTTCGTGTTTTCTTGGGTCATGTAAAGTGCACGGAATTTCAAAATCATCACAAAGTGATCCCATTTTATACATCTGATTATCGCTTTTTCTGCTGTATTCTTTTATACCTACAACGAAATGTGTAAATAAGATTTAGATCGATTAAAAGGCAGTAGAATAAAAGATTTTATAAAAACAGGTGGTGGAGTAATATACAAAAATGTAATGCAAATAGGTTACCTCAACTGAGTTGACCAAAGAAATCTAGAAAATAATATAAATAAACAAGCATCTAAATATCAGCATTCCCATTATTTTTAAATAAAAGAATAACAAAACAAAATCTTGAAGATTTATTGATATGTAAATTGTATTTTATTATTTGTATACTATATTTCAGAATCTGGTTTGAAATACTAGTAACTTACAAACTTGCTAATTTTCATAATTATGTATATATCAGGTGGCCCAACTATGCCGTATTTGGCGGGGAAAGTGCCCGTACTCCAACCACAATTTACAATGTTAGATTTTTTAAAAACTTTCTCAAAACTGGCTATATTTTGATTAAAATAATCTATGTTTAAAACATTTTTGTGGCAAATGATGTGCATACCTTGAATTTTCTGGGAACAACCTCTGAATTCCTCTAATTCTGGATGACTTTTCTAACTTGCTAAACCATAAGAGATTGAGAACATCTTACTACATCATTAAAACATTTAATTTATGTTCTATATGTATACGTATGTTTTTTTTGTAGAGTTAAATATTTCAGAGATATACTCTATTATTGGTTTCAATTTTAAAATATCTTTATGCTTTTATAAATTGGGAAGTCGTCAGTTGTTTTATATCTCTTTTATTTTACTCCTGACTATGTAAACAGAACCGAATTTCAATGTGAATTGCAGATCGATAGCCTTTTGTTATAGCGTTAACGCTCGCTTTTACTACTATGCCACCGCAAGCGATGGTACGTGGAATGCGATGGCGGGGGAAAGCAGAGAACCCTGAGAAAACACCCCTGCACTGCTTTATCGACCACAAATTGCACATGAGGGCGCTGGGATCTAAATTTAGCCGATTTGTTTAGAGGCGAGTGGTTTAACCACTCGACCACGGCGCGGATGCGACAGCTTTTAAACGATTTGAATATCGCTCTTAGTTATCTTCCACTCACAAGGAACAAAGAAATAAGACCATTTTTACTTTCTCTATACGTGCTATGCATATAGTGTATAGAGAATGTATTACACTCTACCAAAAAATTCGATACCGAGATTTCACCGGGAGTATATGTTTTATGTCCCCTGTATCCAAAAAAAAAGTATTTTCAGAAAAAGGTGTGCTTCCGTGGGTCAGTGTGTCTGTGTGTCTGTGAACACGATAACTCAAAAACGAAAATCCGGTAAAATACCAATCTTGGTATTTAAGTTTAGTATCTTCCATGGATGCGACAAGAAGATTTTGAGAAAAATCCCACCACACCAAACTACCCTTTACATGGAACATTTTTCGAGAATTTGGATTTTCTAAAAAATGGCTGTAATGATTTTGATTAAAATATCTTATATTAAAGATATTTACCTGACAAATAAAATGTATATTTTGAATTTACTGGGAATAGCCTCTGAAGACTACTTTATTCTCGGTCAATTTTACGGAATTTTGCATAACTGCTAAACCGTAAGAGATGGACAAAAACTTACCACGCAACAAATGTAGAACACCTTAAAACACACAATTTATGTTATATACATTTTTTTCGTGGAATTGATTGTTTTTGAGATACTCCTTGTTTTTTCTTTCAGCTATAAAGACATTCTTTTCTCATACAGGACTCGTGTCCATACAAACAAAGGAACTTCAGTCGCAGATCAACCAGCTTATTTCGCTTCTACTAACAAGGAAGCAAGTAATAAGACTATTTCTGCTAATTTTTGCTCCATTAGATTAAGTAAATAGAATAATTTGTTGCAGTGATATAGAGAAAGTCATGTGAATGGTGCACATCAGAATTTTCTAATATTATCTCTAAGGTTTTACTTGCCTTGGTTTCACCATTCGGTCAATGCGTGCCCGTGACAGCGTTTAAAAGACTTGACTATTGCTTTAACCTAGTGCATTCCCTTATTTCTCCTCTGGTTACAAGAAAGCAAGCAAATAATTTCGATTAGGATGTTATATAAAATATTAATTTTGTTACAGCAATAGTTTGTTTGCAGAACAGATAGGGGTCATATGAATGGAAGACATAATTTTAATGACCCTTCATTACTATCACCTTTAGAGAAACGTCCGTGTGTGTATGTGCGTGTGTGTCTGTGGATAGCCTATCTCAAAAACAAACAGATCGTTAAATACAAACTTTCAATAAAATTCCCCACCCCTATCTACCCTTTACATAAAAAAATATTTCGAACATTTTGTTTTTTTTAGAAATGGCTCTAACGATTTTGATTAAAATACCACATATGAAAGCCATTTTATCACAAATAAAATGTATATTTTGAATTTTCTGGGAATAGCTTCTAAAGATCTGTTTATTCTGGATGAATTATGCTTAATTTGGCATAACTAGTAAACCGTAAGAGATAGACAAAAACTTACTACACAAAAATGTATATCTTGTTACAATACACAAGTTATGTCATATACATTTTTTTTGTGGAGCTTACCGTTTCCGAGGTATTCCTTGTTATTAGTTTCATTTGTGAAGTACTTATAATTTTCTCAGACGGAAGTGTCCGTTTTTCTTTTGTTCTACTGCTGGCCAAGCAAATAAGCGATTTGCAATGACAATCGCATAACGACAACTTTTAAAACATTTTACTATAATTTTAGCCTAGTGCATTCCCTTAGATCCATTCTACGTATAAAAAACTAAGTAATAAAATTCTGCTAATGTATATGTCGATCAGCATGATGTTGAAAGAAGTAAGAAATTTGTAGAGTAGATAGAGAACGTCATGTGAGTGTAACACGAGATTTTTCAAGTATTGCTCAGTTTTGACCTGGGTGACGTAACAAGCAGTTTACCTTGTGCCGCAGTTGTGTGCTGCACGCCACTGATCTCTGTGGTATTAACTTGTATAATCTCACGTTCATACCGAAAGCTTTTCGCCACGAGTAGGAGAAAAGCTTCGCTTCCTTATACAGGCGCGTATTTATGAAATACATTCTCTCCCACGGAGCGAGCTTATGACGCAGGTAGAGGGCTTAGTGGGAAGAAGGGTTTTTATTTCCTCTTGCCGCATCTTCAGTAGTGGCTTCATTAAACCATCTCCACATGTCCCAAACACCGCCAGGAAGCTGTAATCAATGTAGTGGCTACAACTCCGGGATAATACATCTTGTTCAACACCGTGTCGACACAGCCAAACTTAAACCAGAGCAAACAACATCGTAAACTTCAGATGAGCTCGTAAAGCCTTCTAGTATTTGATGGCCATTTTGGAGGTAATTTTAAAAAGTTAATGTTACATTCACATAACCTTCACTGCATCTCTGCAAAAAAGTATTGTTAAAAAGCTTATTCCTTTACCTACTTCATGTTAATCGACATAAACATTTGAATAAATTGTCTATATTACTTGGTTTCTTGTAAGTAACATAACTCCATGGCACGACAGCTCGCGGGGAACCTTGGCCTACCGCCCGGCCGCTGCATCCCCCATCTCAGTCCACTACAGACCTCATGGATGGGGTGCAGTATTGGAGGGTGAGACGTGGTCAGCGCCTCGAGCCCCCCGGCCAGTTAATGCGGTCCTCACGACCTGGAGCCACTACTTCTCCATCAAGTAGCTCCTCAATTGGCCTCCCAGGGACCTTACGAGGCTGAGTGCACCCCGGGTCAGGTCTCCCAGCGGGGGAAAAATCCCCACGCCGGTACTGGGGATCGTACCCAGGTCTCCTGCTTGGTAAACAGCTGTGCTATCACCGCGCTAAGGAGACGACCGGTTTCTTGTAAGTAGAAGGCAAAAAATCTTATGTGTTACATTCATTTGACTTTCTCTGCAACTCTATAAAATAACTTCTTATAAAAGATTTTTTCTTCCTTCTACACAATGCTAATCGAGATGAAAACATCAGCAGAATGTTCTTATTACTTAGTTCCTTATAAGTAGAAGGGAACTAAACGAATGCACTCTGCCAAAGTGATAGTCAAATTTTTAAAAGTTGTCGTTATGCGGTTATCATTGCAAATCGCCCATTTGTCGAGTACAGGTATTCCTGTAAGTTAAAACAATTGCAGAACTCTATGGGGCTATTTCTAAATTGTTTGTTTATTTCCTTTTTTCTCCGTTGTTTCCAGTTTAGTTGACATTATTCTTAACGTTTCACTCTTACATATACATACACAAACATATACACATTTACAAACACAGAAACACCCATGCCCATAGGCGGGACTCGAACCCACGATCCTGTGCACCACGAAGCGCCAAAGCGAGATACTTTAGCGAGCACGGCCACCGGGTTCTGCAGTAGTTAAAACCGTACAGATTAAGGAACTCTACATAATACGCAAGAAGCTATAATTTGTTTAAAATGATGTCTAGAAGGTACAGACATAGGAAAATTCTTTTATGTTAATAGAACAATTAAAGAATAGAATGAATATTTAGGAGAAAAGATCAACACAATAAATGTTGAATAATATAATATGAATGATAAATCAGCGTTTGTTTATGATTCAATATTGTTGCAAATACTAATGGACCACTTATTGGTGATCCTGATTAGATTGTTAATGAATGGAAATAGTAAACTAATTAATGATTTTAAAATGTCTATAATTAACTATTACATCTAGTGTACAAAGCCAAAACTGTTAGCTACAATAATATGTTGCGTAACTGTTTGTTCATATAATTTGTATTGTTTATAAACTTAATGCAATTATGTTTCTAATTGGTCTGTTGCTCATATACTTATTTATTGTTCATTTCGTTATGCTTTGTGATCATATTTTGTATATATATGAAATGCGATAAAAAAAATTCTGATGGGTTCCATTCACATGACCTTCTCTACATCTCTGCAACAAATTATTGTTAAAAAGCTTATGCCTCTATTTACTTCATGCTAATCTAGAACAAATTAACAATAATTATCTTATAACTTGCTTCCTTGTAAGTAGAAATACAATAAGGGTGTACCATAGATTAAAATGATAGTCAAAAGTTTGTTGCTATGTCACTAAATTTCCTTTTTTTATATGGACAGGAGTTGACAAGTTCTTGTATGAGAAAAGTATAAGTTTTTTAAATGTGAAACTAAAAACAAGGAATATCTCAAAAAACGACCAACCCCACAAAAAATGTATATGACATAAATTGCGTGATTTAACGTGCTCTACATTTTTGTGCGTTAACTTTTTGTCCATCTCGTACGGTTTAGCAGTTATGCAAAATTCCGCAAAATTCCGCAAAATTCCTCCAGATTAAAGTAGTCTTCAGAGCTATTCCCAGGAAATTCAAGATATACATTTTATTTTTCTGGTAAATATCTTTAATATAGGAAATTTTAATCAAAAGCTATTTTTGAGAAAATCAAAATTTTCGAAAAAAGTTCCATCTAATGGGTAGTTGGGGACGGAGGATTTTCTTGAAAATCACCGTGTCGCATCCTGGAAAATACCAAACTTAAATACCAAATTCGGTATTTTATTACCTTTCGTTTTTGAGTAATCGTGTTCACTGACACACACATACACACACGGACCTTTTTCTGAAAATGGGAAACCTAAAACATATATTTCCGGTGATATCTTGGTATAGAATTTTCTCTATACACTATGTACATAGTACGCGTAGAGAAAAAAATACTGGGTGGTTTTTAATTTCGCAGCCTTTATACAACTGATTTTCAAACCTTTTTTATATTTTGTAGGTACACATGTTTCTGATGTATGTTTGCATTTTCAGCTGTTTTAAATTCAGTTTACTGTTGACAGTTGAAAGGGTTAAACGTGTTTGTGAAGGCTCAGCAAACTTGCGTTAAATTTTGCTTGAAAAATGGAGCAAAGTGTTCGAAATGTTGTCTTTGGCTTTTGGCAAATCTACTATAAGACAAGGGGTTTTGAATGGTATCGACGAGAAGATTCTGAAGGCGACGATCCCTTGAACATCCTAACACAATTACTGGCGACAATGTCAAAGATGCACATTTTTTTTGGTAGTGTTTAACGCCCACTTTTGCTGCTCTGGCACCGCAGGCGATGACACTGATGACATATGAAGATGGAGCCCCGGTGGAATGAGATGGTGGGGGAAACCGGAGAACCCGGAGAAAACCCACCCCTGCACCGCTTTGTCCACCACAAATCTCACATGCGAGAGGCTAATGGTCTACCACTCGGCCACGGCGCGGCCCTGAAAGATACAAAGAAATGTTTCTATCATACGATTATATAGTAAATAAGGAATACTACCCGAAGTTTGCGTGAAATAATCAAAAGAAAACTACTAGAATTTTTGCAAAACCACTCATAGATAGCGCTCCTGCTCACACCTCAACGCTTGTTCTGATTTGTTGGCAAAAACCAGAAACGTTATGTTGCCTCAGCCACCTTATTCGCCGGAGATGGCCCCATGTGACTTCTTTCTATTCCCGAGGCTGAAGAGAACATGAAAGGACGTCGTTTAGACACTATTGGTGAGCTAAAAACAGAATCTCTGAAGTCGCTGAACACCATAAGGAAAAGTGAGTTGCAAGATTGGAAAAGCCCTGGCACAAATGCATTATTTTTAGGGACACAAAGTTGATACAAATGCATAAGTATTGTTTAAGAAAAAACAAAATTCGGTTCTTTTTTGATCACAACTAGGTATTTAACTCTGCCACCGGGTAACATCCACTTACGGTGGGATAAATGAACAATTACATACAATATACAAAACATCCTTGTAGGTGTAAGAAGAATAAAGCTGTCGAGCGGGGTGGCTGAGGCGATAACGTCTGTGGCCCGCATTCGGGAGGTTCTAGGTTCAAATCCCATCAGCCGACCAAGCTGTGTGGCGTTTTTTCATGGTCTTCTTCTTTCGCTGAGATAAATACAGGGTTGTATATTTATTATCAAGGCCCAAAATTCTACTTTAAGACGGACACAATAGCTAAAACTAAATATATATGCCTTGCCACGACAGCTCACAAGGCATCTTGGCCTACCACTCGACCGCTGCGTCCCCCATCTTGGTCCATGACAGACGTCATGGTTGGAGTGCAGTATTGGTGGATGAGACGTGGTCAGCGGCTCAATCCCTCCCAGCCAGTTAATGTGGTCTTCTTGACCTTCAGCCCCTACTTCTCCATCAAGTAGCCCCCCAATTAGCCCCAGAGGGACCTCACGAGGCTGAGTGCACCCCGGTCCAGGTCTCCCAGCCCACACCTATCCATAAAAGACTGGAATGAATTGCTTGGAGCAGCCTTTCGGGGTTGTCCTCTATCTCTAGGAAAAATTCCTGATATTAATGTTGGATAATTTTTGTAAATATTCCTTAAATGAAATGCTTGTGACTTTATATTGTTGTAAATACAAATGTTAAATTGGTTGGTGGTTCTAATTATGAAATTAATTAATCTGAATTGAGAGAAAAGTTAATGTTTTCATATTTGTTGTAAATAACTATTATATCTAGCTTACAAAGCCATAAACTGGCAGCTGTAATTTATTGTTTATATACCTTGTATACATATATAACTCTGCCACCGGGTGATACCCACTTGCAGAGGAATAAATACATACATATACCGGGAATCGAACTCAGGTCTCCCGCTAGGTAAACAGCTGCGCTACCACCGCGCTAAGGGGATGACCGGTAACAGTGATTGCGCTGGCATTTATCCAGATATGTTTAAAGTAGCTGGACCAGATGGCACTCTAGAGCCATGTGTTTGTGGCGGAGAGAAGTGGTATAGGATAGACGATTAAGGGATTTCAAAGGCAGCAAGACTGGACACTCTACCGCCATTTACTTGTTGCGAAATGAAAGTGGGTATTGTAGGGAGATTCCTTCAACAAGAATCTATTGTGATATGATCAGGAAGTTAAAGTGACGTAAAATAAAATTAAAAACAAACAATAGAGCAGGCTGAAGCTATGTCCTATTTTTCAAAAGCAGATCACTCTATGGTGATTAAAACTCCATATTCTTTGCATAACCAAAAGGAAAAGAGAATGGCGACTTCGCAATGGAAAAAAATATAAGTATTTGAAGATTCAATCCAATAACAAAGAATATCTCAGATGTTACATAAATTGTCTGATTTAATGAGATTCAAATAGTATGTAATAGTATAGTACGCACAGCTTATCAATTTACTACATAAAATAATTGAGAACTTGGAAGACTTCGCAAACTGTTTCTAAATAATTCAAAATTTACATTTTAATTTTTATCCAAAAATCTTGAACAAAGGTATTTGAATAAATTTTGATAAGGTAAAAATTAGCAATATCTTCATGTCAAGGCTTATTTTTGTGATGATTTTATTGAAAAGCTCATTTTTGCTTCCTTAGAAGACATCTAACTTAAATAAACAAATTGGATACTAATCCGACCTTTGAGTTTTGGCTACTTTATTAACACATAGATACACACTATTTTTTTTTAAATTAGTTATTCGAAGGACCTCAAAACATTATTTTGTTTGAATTCCTGATATTAGATTTTTGGGTGGAACAAACCATTAGGATTAAGATCACGGAAGAGGACTCCTCACTGGCGCAGAGCATCACACATGAGCCTTCGTGGTCCCTTACGAATTATGTGACCTCTGGAAGATAGGCATCACCGGAGAGACCCGAAGGGATCCGGATGATGACAGGCGCAGGGATAGATGGTGTCATTAAAGTTTTCAGGTCGAAAACATTCTTCGCACAAGCTCCGAGTCTCTGGGATTCCCCCGAATGAGTACAAGCCTGAAAGCGCCCGAAGTTGTGTCCTGAGAAAGTGGTCCTGCAAAGAAGCAACCATTTTAGTGAGCACAACTATCTATTCAGCCGGAACCTGCCAGACATCGTCACCTAGTTGGTTGGTACATTCTGGAGGAGGTTCCACACTGTAGCTACCATGGGCTTATTGTGCTCCAGACCTCAAGGGGATAGGATGATATGAGAGTATCCAACGGACAGCCAAAACCTTCTGCGGGGAACAAACCACAACTATCTATTCAGCCGGAACCTGCCAGACATCGTCACCTAGTTGGTTGGTACATTCTGGAGGGGGTTCCACACTGTAGCTACCATGGGCTTATTGTGCCTCAGACCTCAAGGGGATAGGATGATATGAGAGTATCCAACGGGAGCCAAAACCTTCCGCGGGGAACAAACCACAACTCTCTATTCAGCCGGAACCCGTCAGACGTCGTCACCTAGTTGGTTGGTACATTCTGGAGGGGGTTCCACACTGTATCTACCATGGGCTTATTGTGCCCCAGACCTCAGGAGCATAGGATGATATGAGAGTATCCAACGGGAGCCAAAACCTTCCGTGGGGAACAAACCACAACTATCTATTCAGCCGGAACCCGTCAGACGTCGTCACCTAGTTGGTTGGTACATTCTGGAGGGGGTTCCACACTGTAGCTACCATGGCCTTATTGTGCTCCAGACCTCAGGAGCATATGATGATATGAGAGTATCCAACGGGCAGCCAAAACCTTCCGCGGGGAACAAACCACCGTGGCGAATCCCTAACACAGTCCTAGCAGTTCTTAATCTAACGCGGGGAGCGTTAGTAACCCACCTCCTTGGGTCTAACTGCACCACCCGATTATTTCAGATCACTTCAGCGCACCGTATTTCCAAAATTCATTCACAGCCACAGAGAGGTACCAGCAGCACCAAAGTCTCGCCAACACTTACAACTCTGAAAGATACCTATTGAAAAGAATGGAGAAGAAATGGAGGGAAAGCAAGTTTGCAGAATGAATAACTCTCACCAGCATTTTTACTTTCTCTATACGCACTAAATACATAGTGTGTAGAGAAGGTATTGCACTCCACCAAAAAATTCGATACCGAGATTTCACCGGAAATATATGTTTTAGGGTCCCCTGTATCCAAAAAAAGTATTTTCAGAAAAAGGTCCGTGTGTGCGTGTCCGTGTGTCAGTGTGTCTGTGAACACGATAACTCAAAAACGAAAAGTCGGTAAAATACCAAACTTGGTATTTAAGTTTAGTATCTTCCAGGGATGCGACACGAAGATTTTGAGAAAAATCCCCTTACATTGAACTTTTTTCGAAAATTTTGATTTTCTCAAAAATGGCTCTAACGATTTTGATTATAATTTCGTATAGTAAAGCTACTTACCTGACAAATAATATGTATATTTTGATGTTTTTGGGAATAGACTCTGAAGAATAGTTTATTCTGGATGAATTTTACTGAATTTTGAATAACTGCTAAACCGTAAGAGATAGACAAAAACTTACTACACAAAAAATGTAGAGAACGTTAAAACATACAATTTATATTATAATCATTTTTTTCGTAGAGTTCGTCGTTTTTGTGACATTCCTTATTTTTGGTTTCTGCTATGAAAAACATACTTTTCTCACACAGGAACTTGTCAACTCCAATCCATATAAACAAAGGAACTTAATTGGCATAGTAACCAGCTTTTGGCTGTCACTTTAACCTATGGTAGTCCATTAATTCATTTCTACTTACAAGGAAGCAAGTAATAAGACTATTTCTGCTAATTTTTTTTTTCTGATTAGCATAAAGTAAATAGAAGTATAAGCTTTTTAGGAATAATTTATTGCTGGGATATAGAGAATGGTATACATCAGATTTTTTTAATTACAACAAATTTCAGCTAAGCATGAGCTTATCTAGTAATATTTTTTTCAAATACATAGGTTCACTGTTATAGGTTGTTCTTCCAATGAAGTCAACCAAAACTTTTCGCACTAGTTCTTGTGATCACATTAAATCAGATCTAATGGTTTGGCTCTTTTCAGTCTTCTTTTCTTATTTAACAACATATCTGTTTGCGTGATATACGAGAGCCGTTTTTTTCAACCTCCGATAGGCTATAAATAAAAGACAAGTTCATAGAAAACAATTATTTTATTACTAAAAGTTTTGTACAGTTATGCTTACTTTTCAACATAATCACCGAAAAAATGAAAACATTTATCTTACCTATACACAAGCTTTGCAATACCCACTTCAAAAAATGTTGGTTGGTTGGTATCTAATGTTGAGCAGTTGGCAGTGAAGCCATTCACTCTCTTGCATTCCAGTATTTTGATGTCATATTATCATGTCAACTCAAGGTTGGGCAGTGCAATAGATGCTTTCCATCCATATCTTCTTTAAGTGTACAGAAAGGACACAAAGGAGATCTCACTATACCAATCCTGAATAAATGTTTATTGAGACAGTCATGGCCTGTTAGGAGTCTAGAAGTTGCTACAGAGGATTTTCTTTAGAAGTTTTGGAGAGCCATTCGTACTTTACGAAGTTTTTGGAGAGCCATTCAAAACAAACGAAGAGGAATGCTGACTTCAGGAATTGTGTTGATCCATGACAGCACTCGTCCACACACTGCTGGCACAACCCATCAGCTCCTTGAACAATTTCAATGGGACAGTGACTTTCACCTTTTCCCTGAACTGAAGACGTGGCTAGGATGGCAGCACTTTCAAACCAACGAAGATCTTCAATACAACGTCAATGCTCATATGAAATCAACATTTTTTTGAAGCGGGTATTGCAAAGCTTGTGCACAGGTACAATAAATGTCTCAATCTTTTCGGTGATTATGTTGAAAAGTAACCATAAGTGTACAAACCTTTTAGTAATAATATCGTTGCTTTCTATGAAGTTGAAAAAAAGACACTCTTAAAACTCTTTTCCGACGTTTCTTTGCAGTATTTTTTGTTTCCTCTTGGACTACCTCGATCTTGAGGTCTCTATGTATGTGCTCATTCCAAATGTACCATGGTGCATTGACTATTGTTCTTAAGACTTTATTTTCAATGTCTGATATTGGTCAACCTGGTACAGCCCCAGAGCTGTATCCGTAATTTCAAACTGGTTTCAGCACCCTCTTGTAAATCAGTAAAGTTATTATGCAGATCAAATTCTGACCTTCTCCGAAAGAGCAAATAATTTTAATATTTATATTTAATCCTAAATTTAATATTTAACTCAGAATTTAATCGTGACTCGGGAAAATCCCCACAAAAAATCCATGGGTGAGAGGTCAGCCGCGGAAATCGAATCCCAACCACCCGAATGCCAGTTCAAGGCAACACGCCTTATCCACTTGAATCGGCACTGTCACGAGGTACATGAACTCTGAAACAGATCGCTAAAGTGTAATGTGTATAGGAAAAAACCTGATGTGTACCATTCACATGACTTTCTCCATATCCCTGCAACAAATAATCCTTAAAAAGCTTATACTTCTATTTACTTTATGCTAATCAGAAAAAAATAGAAGAAATAGTCTAATTACTCGCTTCCTTGTAAGTAGAAGCGAAATAAGGGACAACCGTAGGTTAAACTGAGTCAAAAGCTGGTTGCTATGTCAATGAAGATCCTTTGTCTATATGGATAGGAGTTGAAAAGTTCCTGTATGAGAAAAGTATACGTTTTTCATAGCAGAAACCAAAAATAAGAAATGTCACAAAAACGACGAACTCCACGAAAAAATGTATATAACATAAATTGTGTGTTTTAATGTGCTCTACATTTTTTGTATAGTAAGTTTTCTCTTACGGTTTAGCAGTTATTCAAAATTTAGTAAAATTCATCCAGAATAAACTACTCTTCAGAGGCTATTCCCAGAAAATTCAAGATATACATTTTATTTGTCAGGTAAATATGTTTAATATATAGGAAATTTTAATCCAAATCGTTAGAGCCATTTTTGAGAAAATCACAATTTTCGAAAAAAGTTCCATGTAAAGGGTAGTTGGGATTGGGAAGATTTTTCTCAAAATCTTCGTGTCGCGTCCCTGGAAGATAGTAAACTTAAATACCAAGTTTGGTATTTTACCGACTTTTCACTTTTGAGTTATCGTGTTCACAGACACACGGACACACACACACACACACACACGGACCTTTTTGTGAAAATGCTTTTTTTTTTATATTGGGGACCCTAAAACATATATTTCCGGTGAAATCTCGGTATCGAATTTTTTGGTGGAGTGCAATACTTTCTCTATACACTATGTACATAGTGCGTATAGAGAAAGTAAGTAAAAAAAAAGGCGTGATGAAACACCCCAGAATTTGCTTGGCGATGCGGGGAAACCACCAAAATCCCTTGAAATGAAATGGAGTTTTAATAATGGATCGTCTTTATCTATTGTGATTCTTAGCGTTCCATTCTATGCTGGGCATGAAAGACTCAGGGCCTCTTTATCAGACTTGAGGTTCTTTTACGTGCCTAAATCTATGACACGGGACCAACGGCTCTACTTCCCTTCCGAAGTTTGCATAGTAACATTACACACCAAAATCCCTTGCTTCAGAGTGAGCCATCCGGGGATCGACGCCGGGCTCTCCTGGGCCATAAACGTTACCGTCTTAGCCATTCCACTGGATTTGGAACACAAATACTTCCTTTACCTGCAATATAAATATGCTATACGAAACATTGTAGCAGTTTTGGCGAAACGGAAAAAGATTTTTGCGACTGTAACACGTCAGAATTTTCAAAAGAAGTCCAACAGTGAACTCTGATGAGCGAGTTGACGTCAGGTAACCAGAACCCTATCCCTTTGTTATGTTGTTTTTTATTTTTGTACCGCTGCCAGTGAAACTTTTGTAGGGAAACAGGAGCCGCTCCACCATCAGCGTTTGCTGACGTAAACCGCGCTCCAAAAGTTTTCGTGTTTAGTTTCATTAGCTTTAATTTTCCGCTTGACAAGAAAGACGCCGCCTTTTATTTTGTCTCCTGAGTAAAGTGACAAGGAGTTGTGTGCATGTCAGCGTTATCTGTCACCCGAGTTATAATTTACAAGTCTCCCGCAAAGAAAGTTGTGTGTGCCGCGGATTTGTATCAGCCTGGTGTCGACCTCGAAACGCATCTGATATAAAGAACTATGTCGGGAGGAAGGAATGATGAAGATTTAATCTCATCTTCATCACCACTATAATAATTATATAATTTCCCCTTTCGGCTTCGCAAAACATCAGCCTAACGCATCCTAAGACGTTCCTGAGGACATTCTTGACATCTTGAGATCGTCGGATGAAATTATCATTCACACGCATAAGTTCTTCTTACGTAATGTTCATAATTTCTGCACTATCGTCACACAGAGTAAGATATCAGTTTAATAGTTGTATTACAGAGGTTTTGGAAATACCCACTTGCTGTGCAACACGCCTGAGAGACTTTTTGGGTGAGCATTCGAATGCACCACCAATTCGTCAAATCTTTCCTCTGTTAGAACATGTCGTTTTTGCTGTTTTGGTTTAGCGTTTAGTGGTCTTGTTGTAATAAATACATTGACTAAACGTCTCACAGTATCTCTAATCGGACTGGATAACCAGGAAATTTCTCCTGAAGTTGTCTTCACACCTGTCTGCATAATTCAGTTTTCATCTATGTACTATAAAAATATGTTGTTCAAGTATATTTTTATTTGATTGCAGGCCTATCCGTGGACTACTAAGAGAATAACATTCCTAAGGAAATCACACACAATACAGGTATTGTCGATACATTTCAGGGCAACAAGGCAAAGAGACTGAGACGTCTCAAGCTGATAACGTATCCTTGACACGCTCTGCGCTAGTTCTGCGCAGTGGTAAATATTGTAATAAAATATATTTTTGCTCCTAAAACAACTCTTCATTTCCTCCACAAACTAATTACAATCAGATTATGCTAAAAAATAATTGCCTTTCCTGAATACTTTCGTAGCAATTTTGGCGTATAGTTAGTTTCCTTTCGGCGTTCGCTGCGGCAACTACTAATACTCAAAATTTCACATCGAAACTGGGTAGGCTTCGTTCTCCTTTTTATACTTTCAATCACGTGGCTGGAAATTTCCAGAAGTAGTCGCATATGCAAACCTCCGCAGATGTAACCAACTCAGACATAACAATGTCTGGCTTCGATGTCAAAGAACTTTCCGACAGCTCACGTATCCACTCGCACAGGCATAACAATCACAGCATAGGTGTCAAAAAAACTTGCCACTAACGCAGGTGTAATAATGGATGCCAAGAATCAGCTATGGCCTATAAAGTGAGCAGTTCACACACGTTCGGCGATTATAACCTCAGTACGTAGTCCCAATATAGAGGCCACTGCCATTTTGGCCGATACACATATAAGGCGATTATGGCCTTGACATAAAACGAAGGCAGGGTACATTAAAACTTTTTTCACATTCTAAATATGAAATTGGATACTTGTTATAGACTCAACTCTCTTGAGCGATTCTTGATCGTAAAGGATATTTTCTTTTTAAAACTATAATCTTTTTTTTTTGTTATTGGTATCCCAAAATCATATTTATTTAACTCACGTAAGGATTTTTTTTTAGTTTAACGTCCTTTGACCTGGTTGGTGATATCAGACGATGAATGAAATTGGTGAAATGATGGTCAAATTATCTCGGGGTCCACGGAGCTTAAAGTTACTCGACATTCATCTTCTCCGGCTAAGCGAAAACCCCGAAAAAAACCTTATCCGAGTAACTCACCCTAAGCTAGATTCGAACTCATGACCTTTTGAGTGGGAGGCAGACACGCTACCACCACACTACCCAGGCCGGCTTCAAGGATTTCTCATTTCATGGTGTGTGAAAAAAACAGTAATGTTCCTTTTGTCAGCAGCTGGAAGCTGGTAACTTCATTTTATATCACTACTAGTGTCTTGCAATGTTAAGACGGCAAGCCAAGAAGGGATAACGAGAGCCTTGCTGTATATGCAACCATCACAACGCATGAATAGAGCGTGTAATCTAAACTGCCAGGCGTGGTGAAATACGTTTGAAAGATATATGCTGACAGGAATGGATGAAATTATTTGATTTACCGACGTTAAAAGCGATGTAGTTTAATTCAACGTTGAGTAAACTCTTGTTTACAAAATATAGCAAAGGTCAGAAATTTTGGTGGTATAAAAGGATATGGATGGTTTTACCCAGACCAAGTAAAGCACTTTTTTTATTATACTTCATAAAATTATGATAATGCGTAATTAACTTATAATTCCTTCCCATTTAGAGCTAGGATCTCCACTCAGATATTTCTTTTTAGATATCATACTCTGCAAAGAGGACGTTTTATTGTACTAACTTTGAGATGTTTATTTATGTTTATGTCTTATAACGACTTTGTAATTTTCAGGTCATTATTTTAGGATTCGTAACCAACGGTTATTTTTCATGAACATGGTTCATTATTTTATGCGTTTTGTTATATAAAATATATCTTATATATGAGAACAACCTAATAATGTGTATTTATTTTCCGTACATAGGCACAATAAAGTGGTTGGACACCAAAAAATATGCATGGCACAATCTAAGTTATATTAACGATTTCCCTACAGAGCTTCTACTTATGAGTAATCGTGCAAAGGAGGGCAAAGTCGAATGACCGCAGCTTGTCTCCTCTCTAAAAAGCAAACTTCGGTAGTGTTAACATTCGACACACGGCGTATTTTACATGACGTTAAAACCTATACTTATCTTAGTGGTGAACTATGCTTGAAAACATGTTTATTAACTCGAGAAACAAAAACACTTTACAGATACTAGTAAATAACTTCTGAATAATAATTAAGTTCTTAAACAATAGCAGCAAAACATACAGTAAAACCTAGCAAATAGGCTAAAATATTTACAATGCGTGTCTATACTGTACTTTCTCTACTTTGTGCAAAGTTAGATAAGGTATTGCGTTCCACCAAAAATGTTAAACCGAAATTTGACTGGAAATATACGTTTTGGGGTCCCCTGTATTATTATTGTTATTATTACTATTATTATTATTTATGATAATGATAATAATAATAATAATAATAATAATAATAACAACATTAACACATTTTAGGAAAACGACCTATCGCGCGGTTGCGCAAATGTACAGGTGCGTACGTGTTTTCCCATAACTAAAACTTGATAAGTAAGTTCATCATATTCTAAGGATGTGTCATGAACATTTTTCAAGAAATTCTCCCACCCCAAACTACCCTTTACATGGAAAAATTTCCTGATATGTTTATTTTCTAAAAATGGCACTAACAATTTTGATTTAAAATCGTATATTAAATATGAAGTATATCTTGAAGTTTACGGAAATAGCCTCTGAAGCTGGCTCCATTCTAGAACACTTTTGTATCTGAAAACCATAACAGATAGACAAAATCGTACTACACAAAAATGTAGATATCGATAAAAAAAGACAATTTATGGTCCTTAAATTTCTTTTTGAGTTGATCACTCTCGAAATATTCTGTGCTATTGGTCTCAGTTTTAAAATACTTATACATTTCTCAAACGGGAAGTTTCCATTCTTTTCAAATCACTTTTGTTTCACTCCTTGTCATCCAAAGAGAAACGAATTTCAATTTAATCGCTTGGCGACAACTTTTAAAATATTTGACTTGCTTTGGCCTACTGTGATGACTTATATCTCTTCTACTTACAAGAAACTAAGTAACAAATCCATTTCTGCTAATGTTTATCTCGAATGGCATGAATCAGATAGTCATTGGCATGACTCACTACGAGCCTTCCACCCGGCCGCTGCGTCCATGACAGACGTCATGGATGGGATGCGGGTGCAATATTGGCGGGTGAGACGTGGTCAGCCAGTTAATGCGGTCTTCATAACCTGGCGCCGCTACCCATCAAGTAGCTCCTCAATTGGCCCCCCAGGAATCTCAGAAGGCTGAGTGCACCCCGGTCCAGGACTCCCAGCGGGGGAAAATTTCCTAGGACGGTACTGGGAGTCGAACCCACGTCTCCCGCTTGGTAAGCAGCTACGGTATTTTCGTTTTTGAACTATGCTGTCCACAGACACACATGGACCTTTTTCTAAAAATGCTTTTTCCGGACTCAGGGAACCCAAATATTTCCGGTGAAATCTCGACATCGAGTTTTTTTGGTGGAATACAATGCTTTCTCTATCTACTACGTACTCTGTGCATACAGGCTATGGAAAGTAAAAATTCTGATGTGTTCCATTCACACGACTTTTTCTACCTAATCATTATTACATCGTTAAGGTAATATTTGCTTGGCGACAGTTTTTAAAAGGTTTGAATGTTGTTCATTGTTTCGGTATGTTACATCACGTAAAAGCCTCTCTCTAAAGTAATCCTGTATTCGCCTCTATAAATGAAACATTTAAATGCGGTGTTTTTGACAGAATGACAGTATAGGAACTATGCTTAGTTTTACTGAGTGCACAGAACACAACGATTCCTCCTCGTCGCACCGGATATGGGCCTGCACAACTTTATTAATTTCACTGGCATTCAATGAGAAAATGCGGATGTTGCGGCCAGATCGCATGTTGTAGAGAAGCAAGCCGTTTGGCATTACCAGGTAATTCCGCCAGGGGAAAGGGAGGTGCATACAATTTGTAACATGCCTGCCCCCCCCCCCGCCATGGCAACATCAACACATTGTAATACCCGGTGTTAGTATGACTGCAAGTTTATCTCGCTATCACTCAAGTGGAACCAGTGTCGGACTGGCCACTTGGGAGAATAGCAAATAGTAAAATAGGCACCACTTTTATTCGGTATCTATGATAGTGGCCTTCACAAATAAATCATGTGGATGAATATGAATGAATAAGTGTATTTATTGACATAACAATATCATACATGAGCTTCAACAACCGCACGGCCGCGCCGTGGCCGAGTGCATAGACTATTCGCCTCTCACCTAGACGGCCCGGGTTCCATCCCAAGTGACCGCATGTGAGATTTGTGGTGGGGCGGATTTTCTCCGGGTTCTCCGGTAGCTAAAGCGGCCGTTAAACACTACAAAAAATACCGCACGGGTACACAGACCTACCTGTGTTTGTAATACACACTAAAAAGAATATTAAAACAACAAACAATTAAAATATTAAACACGAAACTCAAAATCTGATGTCGTCCATTCACATGGCTTTCTCTACATCTCTGCAACAAATCGCTGTTAAAAAGTTTATACTTCTATTTCCTTCATGCCAATTGAGAAAAAATTAGCAGAAATAATCTTATTACTTGCTTTCTTGTAAGTAGAACTGAAATAAGGGAGTACCATAGGTTAAAGTGAAAGCCAAAAGCTGGTTGCTATGTGACTGAAGTTCCTTTGTTTGTATGGACAGGAGTTGACAAATTCCTGTATGAGAAAAGTATAGTTTTTCACAGCTGAAACAAAAAGCAAGAAATATCCCAAAAACGGTCAACTGCAGGAAAGAAATGTATACAACATAAATTTAACGTGTTCTACATTTTCTACTAAGTAAGTTTGTGTCCATCTCTTACGGTTTACCAGTTATGCAAAATTCCGCAAAATCATCCAGAATAAACATATCTTCAGCGGCTATTCCCAGAAAATTCAAAATATGTGTTTTATTTAGCATGTAAATATCTTAAACATACGACATTTTAATCAAAATCGTTAGAAGCACTTTTAAAAAAATAAAAAATTTCTACATTTTTTTCCAAGTAAAGGGTAGTTGTGGGTGGGGGGATTCTCTTGAAAATCTTCATGTTGCATCCTTGAAAGATACCATCTTAAATACAAAGTTTCGTATTTAACGGACTTTTAGGTTTTGAGCTATGCTACCCACAGACACACCCACACACATACACAGACAGACAGACACACAGGGATATTTTTTAAAAACGTTTCTTTTTAATTCAGGGGGTCTCAAAATATATATTTCTGGTGAAATCTCAGTATCGAATTTTTGGGTGTAATACAATACATTCTCTATACACTATGTACACAGTACGTATAAAGAAAGTAATAAATGTTTTATGTTCCAAATGGGATGCGTAATTCCACAAGAATGTACGAAGATAATAATTTGTTTTTGTTAGATGCGTAGAGTAACGTATTTCTGATATTAGTTTCGTTAGTAACTATGGGACATCAGACAGAGTTTCAAAATAATTAATCATGTAATAAGCATTAAAGGAATATTCTGAGCAGCTTTATCAGACGTGAAGTACCTCGGCAACGTTGCGTTGAGGTTGGTCAGGTTTCATTTTTTCTTTTTAGTGTTTAATGCCCGCTTATACTACAAGTGGCACCGCAGGCGATGACACTGAAGATACATGGAATGAAGATGGAGCACCGGTGGAATGTGATGGTGAGGGAAACTGGAGAACCCGGAGAAAAACCGCCCCTGCGCCGCTTTGTCCATCACAAATCACACATGCGGTCGCTTGGGATCGAACCGGGCCAGCTAGGTGAGGGGCAGGTGGTCTAAGATTCGGCCACGGTGCGGCCGGTCAGGTTTCTGAAACAGCTACTGGATGTAAACATGTCTGTCGCTTGCAAATACGACGCAGGTTGGTGTAATGTTTTGGGAGATAACAAATGTAACTGGCATTTTTATTGGCCTGCACTGGTGTGTCTGTTTCTTGTTTTTAATAAAAACTAAATTATTTCCGTAGGAAATGCTCAGAAACAAAGACGTAAGATACAAAATGTGTTCCAAAAACCGAGAACCATCACTGTTTTAAATTAATGTAATGACTTACTTTTCACCCGGTATGTTGGAAACTATGCACTATACTTCGTTCGCTGTCATGGCTCGCGATTATTTCACTACAACTATGGGGGATTAGGAATCTCAAATGGGGCACCAGTTGTATATATTATCCTTGATAGTGACCTGAAAATACAGTAAAACCTCATAATTACGTTCCTCAAGGGACTACGGCCTAAACGCGCAATAATTAGGATAGAGCCGCACACGGGATATGATTTATTAGCTATGAAAAAGCAGTTGAGAAGAGGCGAGTGGTCCAACCACTTGGCCACGGCGTGACTGAATATTTCGAAATGAAATGAAATGGTGTCTTATTTATGGACGCTCTTTAACTGCTGTACCATTCTATACTGGACGTGAAAGACCGCTTAATTTTGCTATTTATCAGGTTTGAGGTTTTTTTTTCCGTGCCTTATATCTACAACACGGGACCCACGGCTTTACTTCCCTTACGAAGGAAGCCATGCTAAGGAAAATTCTGGTGGAGTACAACAGTGCAAATTGAGAAACAAGAGATCTTATGAAAAAAAAATCTTCCATTTTTAATTGCCGTGTACACTTACCCCTATTTTTTTTTTTTTTTTTTTATAGTTTAACGTCCTATAACCTGTTTGGTCATATCGGATGTTGAGTGAAATTGGTGAAATGATCTTGGGGTCCATGGAGCTTAAAGCTACTCGACATTCGTTTTCTCAGGATAAGGGAAACCCCCGAAGAAACCTTAACCGGGTAACTGACCCTAAGCGAGATTCGAACTCACGATCTTTCGAATGTGAGGCAGACACGCTACCACCACAACCCAGGCGAGCTTAAAAATCACGTGTTTCCGCCCGTGATCGAACCGGGGACCTTCCGCGTATTAGCCGGATGTGATAGCCACTACACCACGGAAACCGCACTTACCGCTAATTTTTACATTTACAATTTGTCATTTTGTACTATTGTAGTACATTTATTTCTCTTCTACTTAAGAAAGCCAGCAATAAAGACAAATTCTGATAATGTTTATCTTGATTATCATGAAGTAGATAGAAGAATAAGTTTTTTAACAATAAGTTGTTACAGAGATGTAGTAAATATTATGTGAATGTAACACATCAAATTTTTTATTTTAATTGAACTGTAGGAACATAAATAAGTGGGTTATAAAAGGAAACTGTTTTATCGTACATATTTTATTAAAACATTTATTGTTTAGTATCAGAATATGGAACAGCGAAATTAAATTTAAAATATCTTTAAAGCAATGCAAATCAAATAGCAACGTTGCCTATGACAACACTGTACATATGCAACGAGCGAATGAGTTTATCCAAACCGAAGTCTGGGAATGTACTTACGTTCCAAGCGGTGGTAACTTGAAATAGTCAAATGGGGTATCAATTTTATGTGACATACACAAGAGTCGCCTAGAATTTAGTTTTGAGATGTATACACATTAGCTTATACCTTGCTAATGATAGTGAGGAACAAATATAAGACTAGCTACGTGAGAGATTAGGAAATAATCAAATGGAGCACCGGTGTTATATGGTGTACGTGTATACATAAAGGGATCTATGCAATTATTTCATACCTTATAATGCCTAGAATCTGCCTAATAGTACGAGTGTCGGACAGGCTACATTGGGGATTATAAAATGGTCAAATAGGACACCAATTTTATATGACAGCATGAGATTAACTTGCAGATACATGCAGGGAACTATGTAATATCCTTAAAATGAAAACAGTGTCGGATTGGCTACTGGCAGATTAGGTAACAGTCAAATTGGGCACTAAGTTTATTCCCTCTCCACGTTATTGGTTAGTTACTGGTTCCTGAGGTCACGGGTTCAAACTCGGCGAGCATGGCTTACTGTAAGTGGTCTCATATAGATTCAGTGGACGTAAAAGAGCCTCAAGCGAGATAGAGGTCTCTAAGGAAAATTAAAGCTTTACGGGTGTTAATATAACTTGATGCAATTGTATACTTAGATTTATTGTCTATCTTTGATGCAGTGAAGTTGGTGTGTGTGAGACAGATGATCCTAGTTGCTTAAATGCCTTTTTACTTTCTCTATACATACTATGTACATAGTGTATAGAGAAGGTATTGCACTCCACCAAAAAAAGCATTTTCACAAAAAGGTCCGTGTGTGTGTGTCCGTGTGTCCGTCTGTCCGTGTGTCCGTGTGTCTGTGAACACAGTAACTCAAAAACTTAAATTCGGTAAAATACCAAACTTGGTATTTAAGTTTAGTACTTTCCAGGGATGCAACACGAAGATTTTGAAAAAAATCCCCACCCCAACTACCCTTTACAAGGAACTTTTTTCGAAAATTTTGATTTTCTCAAAAATGGTTCTAACGATTTTGATTAAAATTTCGTATATTAAAGACATTTACCTGACAAATAAAATGTATATCTTGAATTTTCTGGAAACACCCTCTGAAGAGTAGTTTATTCTGGATGAATTTTACTGAATTTTGAATAACTGTTAAACCGTAAGAGATAGACAAAAACTTACTTCACAAAAAATGCAGAGCACGTTAACATACACAATTTATGTTATATACATTTTGTTCGTGAAGTTCATTGTTTTTTAGGCATTCCTTATTTTTGGTTTCTGCTATGAAAAACTTATGCTTTCCTCATACAGGAACTTGTCAACTCCTATCCATATAAACAAAGAAACTTCATTGACATAGCAACCAGCTTTTGACTATCACTTTAACCTATGATAGTTCTTTATTTCACTTCTACTTACAAGGAGGCAAGTAATAAAACTATTTCTGCTAATTTTTTCTGATTAGCATAAAGTAAATAGAAGTATAACCTTTTGAAGAATAATTTGTTGCAGGGATATAGAGAAAGTCATGTGAATGGTACACATCAGATTTTTATGGCATCTGTTTTAATCTATCTATTTTGTTACTGGTTTAATCAGAAAATGAAATATTTTATGGGTGATTCTTGTGATGACAGACAGAGGTTTTAGTTCCAAAGCCATCTGTGGTATACTTAGTTTGATCTCGCACTACAGCAATGATATGTCTAATTTAGGCGGTTTAGAATCCAGAACCTGAGGAATGCCGCCTGAAATACCTTACTTAATAAACATCATATCTATACATGTTCATCTTGGCATTACTGAAATATTTTTTATGCTTCTAGTCATTCTAACGGACAGTATTTCTTCTTTTCACCCCAAGGCGCACAGAGGGCAGCACGGGTTAGCCTGGAGTTAGTCGGCTTTTGTAACGCAGCTACCGCTGAATTGAATGGAACGCAATGCTAGCCTGAAGGAACTGGCCGTTGCACAAAAAGCAATTGCCTGAGCGCGCCAATGGCAGGCCGTATCGGTCACGTGGTTAATGAAAACAAGAGAAGCCGCGCAACACAAACACTCCCACAGTGTTAATTATAGCGTGTGTTTGTTTAGGAATAAATTATACCACGTAGTGGTAGCCCTGGGCCCGTAGGACCACCTGATGTGTTGGACACTTCAAAAATATCTTTTGCATTACAGATAACACCAGCTGGTTGCGTTCTCAAGCCTTTGTTCTAAATATTAAACGTAAATACAAGCCACAGCACTGCTAAAGAAGGTGTATGTGTTTCCAGACTGGCTTTTGTTACTCTTAGCTGTGGAATTAGGTAAGCAAAGCATCTCCCTGGAACACCTCTTATACAGAAAATCGAAAATCAGTTTACCTTCTCTACTACCTAGGAGGAGTCAAAATGGGATTTTCATAATTTTTCATGTTTTAATTGCGTATAAATATATAAAATCTCCCGCTCATTTTGGTATAACTGTCATTGAGGTGCGAATTCTTAAATAGTCTAAAAACACTGTTGAAACTAACCCTGCGTAATAGTTTTTGATACACTCATTTGGTAAACCATCAAAGCTACAGTACCTTACTCTATTTGTCAGCGCAATCTGTCAAGACATTTATTGTCACGTGGTACGAGTTTTTCAATGCCAATGTTACACTTTTTTACTTTCTCTGTACGCACTATGTACATAGTGTATAGAGAAGGTATTGCACTCCACCCAAAAATTTGATACCGAGATTTCACCGGAAATATATGTTTTAGGGTCTCCTGTATCCAAAAACAGAATTTTCAGAAAAAGGTCCGTGTGTGTGTGTGTTTGTCCGTGTGTCTGTGAACACTATAACTCAAAAACAAAAAGTTGACAAAAATACCAAACTTGGTATTTAAGTGCAGTGTCTTCCAGGGATATGACACGAAGATTTTGAGAAAAATCCCCGTACCCCAAACTACCCTTTACAAGGAACTTTTTTCGAAAAGTTTGATTATCTCCAAAATGTCTCTAATGGTTTTAATTAAAATATCGTATATTAAAGACATTTACGTGACAAATGAAATGTATATCTTGAATTTTCTGGCAATAGCCTCTTAAGACTACTTTATCCTGGATGAATTCTACGGAATGTTGAATATTTGCTAAACCGTAAGAGATGGGCAAAAACTTACACCGCAAAAATGTAGAGAACGTTAAAACAAACAATTTATGTTATACACATTTTTCGTGGAGTTGATCGTTTTAGAGATATTCCTTGCTTTTATTTTCAGCTTTGAAAAACTTATAATTTTCTTATACAGAAATTTGTCCATACAGTTTGTTTTAACGGAGTTTTCGTTTTTGCGCTATGCGGCTCAAAGAAATACACACAAACGCACACGGACATTTTCTATTTTTTTTATTCAGGGGATCTCAAAACATGTATTTCCTTTGAAAACTCGGTATCGAATTTTTGGGTGCATTACAATACCTTCTCTATACACTATGTACATAGTACGTATAGAGAAAGTAAAAATAGAAAACAAGAATGGGGAAATGTACATTGTATATACGTGTTAGATAAAGTAATACAGATCTGGTTTTAAATTCGCAACCTAGTTGTTATACATGTAAAGTGATGCCGCCCTGATTTTGTTCACAGGATACGACAAGAGAAGAACGGCGGCGCATGGTGTCCGAAGGCACAGATCAGCAGCGAAGTCCGGGAGTACTTGGAAGTGGACCTGATGAGACCGCACCTCATTACCTGGACCGAGACACAGGGTCGCTTCGGCAATGGTCAGGGTCAGGAGTTCGCTGAACAGTTCCTTATAGAGTATTGGAGAGATGCCCTCCAACAGTGGATAGTGTACAAGGATTCCAGGGGTCAGAAGGTAGGCCTCTCAGTGCTAATTAGGGTGACATGTCATGCCAGTTAAATAACACACATTTAATATTTATTAACTCTTAATAAAGTTTTATAATTATAAACAATTATAAAAACAACCATAAGCTTAAATAATTGCCTCTGGTTCTGCGTATTTCTGACTTTGTTGTTAATTAAATTGAAGCTAATTACCACTACCTCTTATGACTTATTTACCCACACTGCGCGATTTTTTTAATTTTAAAAACATTGTTTTGAAATGAAATTGCAACAAACTTATTTCCCCTCCTCTTCTAAGAGAGCGAGAAATAAAATGACGTTTTGTTTTTGGACGCTTTTCAATTGCTGTTATTCTTAGGATCCCATTCTATACTGGGCGTGAAAAACAGAATAATTTTGCTCAAGGTCTTTTATCAGCCTTTAAGTTCTTTTACGTGCCGTAAATCTACGTCACGGGGCCAAAGGCTTTACTTCCCTTGCGAAGGAAACTATGCCAGGAATTTTTACACCCGAAAAAATGCATCGTCAAAAAATTCATACTGGGCGTGAAAGACCGAATAATTTTGATCAGAGGTCTCTTTTACGTGCCGTAAATCTACGTCACGCGGCCAACGGATTTACTTCCCTTCCGAAGGAAACTATGCTAGGGATTTAATTAAGCCCGAAAGTAATCATCGTCCTTCGCCGGGTTTGACCCCGCGACCTTGGGTATATGAACTTAGCACACGCAGAAAGAGAGAGGGAGAGAGAGAGGGGGAGAAGTAGAGAAGTCCTTTCATAGTGATTTTGGTAAAAAAAATATATATATCTGATTTTTTTACTTTCTCTACCACGTACATACTATGCATATAGCAGCTAGAGAAAGAATTGTATTTCATCCAAAATTCAACGTCGAGATTTCACCGATAGTATCTTTTAAGGCCCCCTCAGTCCAAAAAAGAGCATTTTTAGAAACATGTCCATATGTGTGAGCGTACGTGTGTCTGTGGACAGCATTGCTCAAAAATGAACAGACCGTTAAATACCAAAATTGGTAATTATGTTTACTACCCGCATGCGACACGAAGATTTTCAAAAACTCCCCCTCCTCAAACTACCACTTACACGGAACAATTTTTGAAATGGTTGATTTTCTCAAAGATGACTCTAACGATTTTGATTAAAATGCCGTGTATTAAATATATTTGTGTCACAAATAGAATATATATTTTGAATTTTCTGGAAATAGCCTCTGAAGACCTCATTATTCTGGATGAATTTTGCTGAATTTTGTTTAATGGTTAAACCGTAAGAAATAGACAACCACATAATTTTTCTTTCTTTAAGAGTTTTTTTACTTTCTCTTTTCCACTATGTATATAGTGTATAGAGGAAGTATTGTATTCCACCCAAAATCTATATCTATACAAGATTTCAGCGGAGATATATGTTTTAGGACCCCCTGAATCCCAAAAAAAAAATTTTCAGAAAAAGATCCGTGTGTATGTCTGTGTGTCTGTCCGTGTGTGTGTGTCTGTGGACAGCATAGCTCAAAAACGAAAAGACCGTTAAATACTGAACTTAGTATTTAGATTTGGTATCTTCCAAGGAAGCGACATGAAGATTTTTATGAAAATCACCCACCCGCAGCTACCCCTTACATGGAAAAATTTTCGCAAAAATTTTGATTTTCTAAAAAATGGCTCTAACGATTGTGATTAAAATCCCGTATATTAAAGATATTTACATACCAAATAAAATGTTTATCTTGAATTTTCCGGTAATAGCCTCTGAAGAGCCCCTTATTCTGGATGAATTTTGCTAAATTGTGTTTAACTGCTAAACGGTAAGAGATAGACAAAAACTTTCTCCACAGAAATTGTTGATCTGATCAAAACACACAATTTATGTCCTTTACATTTTTGTTGTGGAGCTAGCCGTATCCGAGATATTCCTTGTTTTTGGTTTCAGTTGTAAGTACTTAAACTTTTCTCAGACAGGAAGTATCCGTTTTTCTTTTGTTTTACTCCTGACCAAGCAAGAAAGCGATTTGCAATGACAATCGAATAACGACATATTTTAAAACAATTGATTATCGGTTTAGCCTAGTGTATTCCCTTATTTTCTTTCTACATGTAAGGAACTAAGTAGTAAGAACATTCTGCTAATGATTATCTCGATTAGCAAGGTGCAGGAAGAAGAATAATCTTATGTAAGAAATTTGTAAAAGAGCTAGAGAAAGTCATGTGAGTGTAACACATCAGATTTTTTTTTCTTGTAGATTTGACCGTTTTCGAGATATTCCTTTTTACTGGTTTCAATTTTAAACTACATAAGTTTTCTCAAACGGGGGCATACAAATAAACCGAACCGCAATTATTTCACATAGCGGCCAGCTTTTAAAGGATTTGACTATCGCTATAGCCTAATGTATTCCCTCGTTTCCCTTCTATGTACTTACAATGTAGCAAGTAATAAGACAGTTTTTCTGTATTTAATCTCGATTTTATATATATATATATATATATATATATATATATATATATACAGTTCCGGAGTCTGATCGGGACTCCGGCGCTGTATACCCTACATTTTATTTACCTGATTGTTTTACTTTGATTACTGTATGATTACTGAATTTCTGTTTTACTTTTTACACACACAAACATATAACACCCATGCCCAAGGCGGGACTCGAACCCACGATCCCCTGCGCTGCGAAACGCCAAACGCGCGGCCATGGGGACTGGCATCGATTAGCACGATATACATAAAAGAATGGTATTTTGTAAGAATAGCTTGTTTGTATTTGGAATAGCCAGAGAGACAGGTATGCGAAATGAACAAATCAATTTTGAAGCGTTTTTAAAGCGTTTCACCGGTTATATAACTCTCTATGGCAAAGTATAGAGGCATTTCAATGTTCACATAGTCACTTTGTTCGTAGTACTTATGTACTGCACATAAATAGAGAAGGTACTGCATTTCACCCAAAAGTCAATACCGAGTTTTCAGCGAAAATAATAGTAGTAATATTTATTAAGTTTACAATGATAAAATATTTGCTTCACACAGTCGCATGGGTCGGGTGACCGTGAATGCTGTATAAAAATCTGATGTGTTCCATTCACATCACTTTCTCTACATCTCTGCAACAAATTATTATTAAAATGCTTAGGCTGCTATTTACCTCTTGCTAATCGAGAACAAATTAGCAAAATTAGTCTTATTACTTGCTTCCTTGTAAATAGAAGCGAAATATGGGAAGAAAAGACCTTTAAATACCAAACTTGGTATTTAAGTTGGGTATCTTCCAAGTATGCGACACGAAAGACACAGATTTTTTTTTTTTTTTTCGTCTAAGTATTTCGAGATATTGTTTGTTACAGGTTCATATTTTCTAATAGCTTTTGCTTTTAGGGGATGAGGGTTTGTTGTTCATATACTTTTTATACTTAAATGGTACATCGTTAGAAAGCATATTGTCTTCCATCCAAAAATTCGATGCCAAGATTTAGTGGTCCCCTGTATCCATGAAAAGAATTTTAGAAAAAGGTCCGCGCTAGCGCGTGCGTGTATGTATATGTGAGTGTTGTCGAATTGTTGGGTGGTATTCAACCTTCACTACCGACTATGTAGGTGCGTAAATAATTGCGCAATTCACGCCGAATGATTCCTTGAAAGTAGTCTTGAGCTTATCTTGGCAAGCTGTAAGGGTACCAAGGGATGGAGGGAAATGATTTTACCGCAACCTTCACCACTTCGATTGTAAACTTAGGGGCATGTTGGACACTACTGGCAGGCATGGAAGACGCGGAGGGGATGGGTTAAGTTTCTGCTTAAGGCGAGACAGCTAAGGTATTCTATACAAAAAATTCTATACCGTAATTTCACCGGAAATACATGTTTTGAGACCTCTGAATACAGAAAAGCATTTTAGAAACCTGCCCCTGTGTGTTTTCGTAAATTTTGATTTTCCCGAAAATGACTGTATGGAGTTTGATTAAAACCCTACATCTGAACATGTTTTTATGACAAACGAAATGTACATCTTGGATTTTTTGGGAATAGCTAGTGAGGACCTCTTCAGTGTGAATGACTTTTGTATAACGTTTGCATAACGGGTAAAACGTAGGAGATAGACAAAACTTACTACTCAAATATGTACCCTGATCTCCTTAAAACACACAATTCATCATATATATATATATATATATATATATATATATATATATATATATATATATATATATATGATAAATTGGATCATGCATCGCCGATCTCAAATTACTTATATCAGTCACGTGCACAATCTCGCAAATTATTTCGGTGTAGTTCATTAACACTCTGTATATATATGTTAATGAACTACACCGAAATAATTTGCGAGATTGTGCACGTGACTGATATAAGTAATTTGAGATCGGCGATGCATGGTCCTCGGATAAGCATGACGCAGCTACATAGCGTTAAACACAGGTTGAGAAAATGGCTTATAATGTCTTTAAAACTGCTGCCCGAGTATAGAAATATCCATTTTTAGCAGCTCGTTACTAGCGTTCTCAAGATTTAATGTCGCAAAAATTTGTAAAATCAGGAACCAATCACTTGACAGTGCGACACTGAGCATTCATTAACTGCATTCTTGTGTTATATAGCCTACTCTGGAGGCGTTTTTTCAACTACTCCGGTGGCTTATCGGGTAACGCGGGAAGCTGCTATCTTGAGTTCGATTCCTGTCATAGTATAAATGTTTTTTATTATTATTTTTTTCGTTCCAGACGAAGTGCCGCGATACGTGGCGTACTGGCACTTGAGAAACTTATAGCCGTTACTGCGAAATGTCAATAAACAGGCCATAAGTCTCCTATCTCAAATTACTTGCATAAGTAATCTACATGTTCGGTGAAAATATTTCGGTATAGGTTATAAACATACTTTATATATATATGGGTTCGATCCCAAGCGACTGCATATGCGATTTGTGGTGTACGAAGCGGCGCAGAAACGGGGTTTCTTCTGTTCTCCGGTTTCCCTTACCATCACATTCCACCGGTGCTCCATCTTCATTTTATGTATCATCCTGCAATGCCATTGTAATAAAAATGGGCGTGAAACACAGTCAAAAAAAAAAGAGAACCGAGTTTAAATTGTTTCACATAGCATGGCTCGTTTTGACTATCGCTTTTGCCTAGTACAGTCGTTTTTCTCTTCTACTTCTAAAAAATCAAGTAGGAGGACCAATTCTGCTAGTGTTTGTCTCGATTGGCATGACGTAGTATAAGGATAGTCTTTTTTTAAGGAAAGTTTGTTTACGGAACATGTAGAGAAACCCATGTGAATGTAAAACATAAGATTTTTTAAAAATATACTTTATTATTTTTGTGTATTACTGAAGCACGTATGATCTGTGGAAACGTGCGACTGAAGGGAATCGGTGTATATATACGAATATTTAAATAAATACACTTATTCAAACATGGAGCTGCGTATATTGTTCGTGGTAGAAAAAGAAACAAAGTACTGCGTGAGTATTCTATGGAGCAGGGAAATTTATCGCTACGCAAATACCCAGGTTAGCCGTACATAAGTAACATCCTACATACAGCCCAGATATTGTGTTTCAGTTTCAGAAAACCAATACGCGTGGCAGGAAAAGTAAAAACGAAATGTCCCGCAACGGGCATATCGAGTTTCACGTGAAATGAGACCCTATGCGCTTTACTGGCAAAATGATCCTCTCTTGTGGGGACATATGCTACCCAAGTTTTACAAGAGAGGTATTAACTTCATTCCATTGTTCCTTTGTTAAAAAGTCAAGAAAAATGAAATGGGTTATGAGCATTCCGTGTAAGAAACGTATTTAAAATACCTAAATCAGCAGGATTAGGGATTATTTTTACTTTCTCAACACGTACTGTGGACATAATAGGTAGAGAAGTCATTTATTCCACCTAAAATTCCATGATTTCCCTGAATTCCACCCCCCCCAAATACAAAAACCTCACAGTGTGTATGCGCGCGGAGCACGTGTGTGGGTCTGTCTGTGAGAGCAGCATAACTCAAAAGCGAAAATTCTGTAAAATACGAAATTATTTAATTTTTAATTTCAGAATCGTCCAAGGATGTTGCGTAATGATTTTCAAAAAATAACGCTACACCCCAAACTACACTCTACATACAAAAGAATTTAAAATTTTGATTTTATCAGAAAGTCTGTAATGCTTTTGATTGAATATTTGGTTTAAGATATTTTAATGAAATATATAGGTATCTTGAATTTTCTTTAAATAGCCTCTGAAGATCTCTTCATTGTGGTTAACTTATGTATAACTTTTGAATCGTAAGAGATAGACCTACTATACAAAAATATCGTTTAAGCATACGTTATATATATATATATATATATATATATATATACATATACTTAACTACTTTCGATATACCTACTTCATGATTTTTGTTTAAATTTTAAAATATTTTAACTTTTCTCAAAAGTGAAGTCCTCGTTCCTTTCATATCTGTTTTGTTTTAGTCTTGGCCAATCAAGCAAAATCGAATTATATGTATAAATATATATATGACCATCAGAGACGCGTTGACAAGTTAAATATTGGATCTGATACATTCATGCAAGTTTCAAGTTTTTCTACCTAATATTCAAAAGGTACTCTTACAAAAACTTCTTCTTATTCATATTCTTTGAAATAAACATATATAGAAATGATTTTATGATATGTATATTTTCTTGCAGCCATCTTGGGAATATGAGAATACATAGACTTAATGATATTCAGATCTTTTAACACATGATCGCTATGTGATGGTTTTGAAATTCCCTTCTCTCTTATTGAGTAGGTGGAAAAAAGTAGAAAAATAAAAGAACGATTTTCCACTCGAGAAAATTATAAGCTTCTTGAAATTTTCAGCCAAAGCACAAGGCATACCTTGGAAGTGATATCTCTATATCCACTTTGTTGTGGAATACAATGCTTCCCTACGAAATCACGACTTACAACGTGAAACTCACAGATTTTAGTAGAGGGACTTTCAAGATATTGCGTTGTTTTACGTGAAAACATTTTACTTCTCTCCGAATGAGCCCATATTAAGGATTTTTATGTAAAAAAAAAATCTGATGTGTTCCATTCACATGACTTTCTCTACATCTCAGCAACAAATTATTGTTAGAAAGCTTATGCTTCTATTTACTTCATGCTGATTCAGAAAAAATAGCAGAAATATTAATATTATTTGTTTCCTTGTAAGTAATAGCGAAATAAAGGAGTACCATAGTTTAAAATGATAGTAAAAAGCTGGCTGCTATGTGACTGAAGTTCCTTTGTTTGATTTGACAAATTCCTGTATGAGAAAAGTATAAGTTTTTTCAAAAATTATATTATTATTATTATTTGCTTCCTTGTAAGTAATAGCGAAATAAGGGAGTACCATAGGTTAAAATTATAGTATAAAGCTGGTTACTATGTGACTGAAGTTCCTTACTTTGTAGGGACACGAGTTGACAAATTCCTGTATGAGAAAAGTATGTTTTTCAAAGCTGAAACGAAAAACCAGGAATATCTTAAAAACGATCAACTGCACGAAAAAAATGTACATAACATAAATTGGGTGTCTTAATGTGCTCTGCATTTTATGTGTAGCAAGTTTTTGTCCATTTTTACGGTTTAGCAGTTCATAATTCCATAAAATTCATTTAGAGTAAAGTAGCCTTGAGAAGCTCTTCCCAGAAAATTCAAGTATACATTTTATTTGTCAGATAAATACCTTTAATATATGATAGTACGTGCAGAGAAAATAAAAATCCGTCACCCTCAATCAGATTTGAACTTGCAACCTTGGGTGCTACAGGCTAGCAAACTAGCCCCTATACCACTAAGGGCCTCAATTTGATTGAATAGACAGAGAAAATTATGCAAATGTTATACACTAACCATAAAATTTCAAAGCTTTCCTTTACCGATCCGCCGTTAAACATCTAAGTATCGTTTATTTAACATTTCCGAAATAGATAAGATGTGGAATATAAACATATCTAGATTAACAAGAAATAATGCTAATTTTATTAGACTGAGTAGTAAAAATCGGATGAGTTCCATGCACATGACTTTCTCTAGCTGCTACAAAAATATCTTTCCTTACAAAAGATTAATCTTTTGTCTACGACACGCTAGTCAAGATATACAAAAGTAGAAATTGTCTTATTATTTGCTTCCTTGTAAATAGAGGGGACCAAAAGGAATACACTAGGCAAAAGCGATAGTTAAGCTTTTAAAAGCTGGTCCTATATAAAACATCTGAAAGTCAGCTCGTTTTGCATGGCCAGCAGTAATACAAGAATCGTCACTTCCCGTTTGAAAAAAACTTTAAGTAGATTAAAACTGAAACCAGTAACAAGGAATATCTCGGAAACGGGCAGCTCTACATAAAAATGCTTTGTCTATCTCTTACGGTTTAGCCGTTATGCAAATTCTGCAAAGCTCATCCAGAATAAAGAGATCTTTAGAGGTCATTCCCAGAAAATTAAAAATATACAGGTAATTATGATATAAATACATTTCATGTACTGTGTTTTAATCAAAGAAGTTAGTCATTTTTGAGAAAATCAAAATTCTCGAAATTTTTTAAAAAAAAATCCATATAAAAGGTAGTTTGCGAAGAAGGGATTTTTTTGAAAATCGTTGTGTCGCGTACTTGAGAAGTACTAAACTTAAATGCCAAGTTTGCTGCTGAAATAATTATTTTAACTATGCTGTCCACAGACACAAAAAATAACGACAATGTTAATTGCCAGGATCATATCACCGCCGGTGTGCCGGCATTTCACCCATCAGAAGCCTTTTAACATGCCAGTAAATCTACTGACATGGAGCTGTTGCTTTTAAGCACACTTTTGTCTGGGCTGGATTTGAAGCGACAACCTTGAGTTCAGAAAGGTAGCGCCTAACCTACTGAGCTACCCAGTCCGATGACACACTCGGACATACACACGGACGTTTTTTTTTAAAAAATATTTTTCAGGGGACCTCAAAACATATATTTCCGGTGAAATCTCCACATCGAATATAATACTTTCTCTATCCACTATGTACATTGTACATACGGGATGGAGAATGTAAAAATCATGTGAAGTTATTTACATTTTGGAACGTGGTCATCTTTATGACGTTATTGAACCCCAGACAAGGGTTAACGACCGGGGAGGGGTTTCATTAGTTTCCAGGGGTAGCAAACACCATTTCCTTTTGATGAAGATACTGTATGCTGTCCTAAATCACCAGGGCAGGATGGACCACTTCCCCTTCTAGGCCGGCAGCCCTGCATAGCACAGCCCGGACTCGCATTTGAATAATCGATTCCTCTAATCCATCCGTCTGTCTGTTTCTTATCAACTACCTGTTACCAACTTGCGCATCAAATGTGCTCTGCTGCATGCAAAACCTGTTTGCGGGCGCACACATCAAGCCTCGGTTTAGCGTATCGTAAAAAAACACACGTATAAACAGCGGAATACCGATAGGCGTGTTTACGGTTCCTGTAGCAACTGAATGGTTATGCGTGGGGAGAAACAGAAGCTCTGGGTACGTTATCTAGGGCAAGAAATAGAGGAGGCTTGTATTCTTTGTAACGTAAGCCTTTCGAATGAAAAACAGAAGAATACACAAGCTACTTAACTACAAAGCTCATATATAATTTTATTATACGCATACAGGAAATATTGTATTCCACCAAAAAAATTTGATACCGAGATTTCACTGGAAATATATGTTTTGGGGTCCCCTAAGTCCAAAAAATGTTTTTAGAAAAAGGTCCGCGCGTGTATGTGTACAGTATAGCTTAAAAATGAAACGTGCATTAAATACCAAACTTTACATGTGTTCAGTACCTTCAAAGGATGCGACATGAATATTTTCAAGAAAATGCTTCCACCCCAACTACGCTTTATATGGCAAAAATTTCGAAAATTTTGATTTTCTCAAAAACAGATCTTTTGATTAAAATCTTGTATATTAAAGATATTTACATGACAAATCAAATGTATATCTTGAATTTTCTGGGAATAGCCTCTGAAGACCGCTTTATTCTGGATGAACTTTTCTGAATTTTGCATTACTGATAAACCGTAAGAAATAGACTCAAACTTACTACATAAGAAATGTAGATCTCGTCAAAACGTACATTTTATGTCCTTTACGTTTTTGTTGTGGAGGTAACCGTTTCCGAGATATTCCTTGTTATTGGTTTCCATTGTGAAGTACTTATACTTTTCTCAGATAGGAAGTGTCCATTTTTCTGTGGTTCTACTCCTGGCCAAGCAAATAGAGATTTGCAAGGAAAATCACATAACAATAGTTTTTAAAACATTTGACTATCAATTTAGCCTAGTGCATTCTCTTAGTTTCCTTCCACTTTTAAGGAACTAAGTAATAAGAATACTGCTAATGTTTATCTCGATTAGTATTGTGTAGAAAGAATCATATTTTGAAAGAAGTTTGTGGAGCAGCTAGAGAAAGTCAAATGAGTCTAATACGAGCAGATTTTTAGTAGAGGGTATGTGTTAGTGTCTGTTTCTGTGAGTGTACCTATGGACAGCATAGATCAAGAATAAAAAAGCTATTAAAAACCAAACTTGATATTCAAGTTCGGCATCTTTCAAGGATGAGACACGAATATTTTCAAGAAAATTCCCCCAATCACAACTACCTTTTACATAGCAAAAGTTTTGAAAAACTTTGATTTTCTCAAAAATAACTCTTAACGCTTTTGATTAAAATCTTTTATATATAATATATTTATCACAAACAAACTGCATATCTTGAATATTCTATTAATAGCCTCTAAAGACCTCTGTATTCCTGATGGTTATTATTGACTTTTGCATAACTAATAACCGTAAGAGATAGACAGAAACTTACTGCACAAAAAATGTAGATCACGATAAAACATTTAATTTATGTCAGATACATTTTTTCTTAAAGTTGGCCGTTTTCGAGATATTCCTTCTTATATATTTCAGTTTTAAAATATTAAAGTTTCTCATACGGGAACTTCAGAACGCTTGGCCAGGCTAAGAAACTAATTTCAATCCCATAGCAACCAGATTTTAAAACATTTGACGGTCGGTTTAGCCAAGTGTATTCTCTTATTTCCCTTCTAATTATAAGGAACTAAGTAATAAGACCATTTCTGTTAATGTTTATCTCGATTAGCATAAATTAGATAAAAGAATAAACTTGTTAACAATAATTTGTTACGGAGATGTAAAGAAAGTCATGTGAGTGGAACACAAACGATTTTTTATATTAATCCCTAATTATTGCAGAAAAAGTATTACTTTTCCTTCTCCCCAAAACTTTTGATTTTTAAAATTTATACATTTATTTATAAAAATTTAGGCATTACTTCGAAAAAGTCTATGAATATTGTCATTAAGGTTTCTTTAAGAGGCAGTATAAAATGTCTGAAACGGGTTAATAAACCATTGTATTCTGTGAAGCATTTTGAGTATGGAAAAGTGCTGGGAAAAAATCTGATGTGTTCCATTCACATGACTTTCTCTACATCGCTGCAACAAATTATTGTTAAAAAGCTTAAGTTTCTCTTTATTTCATGCTAATCGACAAAAAATTAGCAGAAATAGTCTTATTACTTGCTTCCGTGTAAGTAGAAGAGAAATAAGGGAGTACCATAGGTTAAAGCGATAGTCAAAAGCTGGTTGCTATGTGACTGAAGTTCCTTTATTTGTATGGACAGGAGTTGACAAATTCCTGTATGAGAAAGGTTAAGTTTTTCGAAGCTGAAAACAAAAATAAGGAATATCTCAAAAACGACAAACTCCACGAAAAAAGTGTATATAGAATAAATTGTATGCTTTAATGTGCTCTTCATTTATTGTGTTATAATTTTTTGTCTATCTCTTACGGTTTAGCAGTTATGCAAAAATCCGTAAAATTCACTCAGAATAAAGTAGTCTTCAGAGTCTATTCCCAGAAAATTCAAAATACACATTTTATTTGTCAGATAAATATCTTTAACATACGATATTTTAATCAAAATCTTTAGAGTCATTTTGCAGAAAATAAAAATTTTTGAAAAAAAAAGTTCCATGTAAAGAGTAGTTTGGGGTGGATGGATTTTGTTTTCAAAATCTTCCTGTCGCATCCCTGGAAGATACTAAACTTAAATACCAAGTTTGGTATTTTACCGACTTTTCGTTTTTGAGTTACCGTGTTCACAGACGCACGGACACACTGACACACGGACACACACACACACGGACCTTTTTCTGAAAATATTTTTTTTGGATACAGGGGATCCTAAATCATATATTTCCGGTGAAATCTCGGTATCGAATGTTTTGATGGAGTGCAATACCTTCTCTATACACTATGTACATAGTACGTGTAAAGAAATTAAAAATCAACGTGCCTTTTAATAATCATGCGTCTACCTATTTACAGCTTCAATAAAAACTATGTGTTTAGAATTCATATTGCTTTATTATGAAACATAATTACAGAGATACACCACCTTTAAAGACTTCCCAAACTAGAATATGCCTAAACATTTCTACTGAAACACTGTACAGAACCGAGAAATCAAGAAGAAATTCCGTGCTGAGATTCTTGAGATTAGCAGCTTCACACACACACACACACACACACACACACACACACACACAAACATACAGTTTGTTTAGCTGTTAGAAGCTGGAGCAGAAAGTGCTTGTTTGTGGGCAACTGTTACGGAGCGGGTTGCAGTTTCCTGCTCAGAAAGGAAATTTAAAATAATGGTCGATGAGAGCGTGGAGTTGACGTTCACAGGAGCTGGGAAATCTCGGTAACTGTTATGTTACCTCCCAAGGAAATAAAAGGAAATATCTTGCAAGCTCTTAAAACTAAACGGCAAAACACGGCATAAATAATATCTGTCCGAAACGTTTCCTTCCACTTTCTAAGGAGAAAGCGTGGTCCCTGGATGCTTTTCAGGCGCCTTTGGCCTATTGCAAAGTGGCATAGGAAACAGCAGCTGATCTATAAATGTTAAAACAATTTCTCTTGAACTTAAATCGAGGTGCCATAGGACGATCCGTGAAGAATAGAAATCAAGTTTTGCAACAATTGAGGTCATTCTTCTCCTTTCTTCATCAAACTTCATGTGCTGGGGATGGTCGGACTTTACGATGACAGTGCTAATAAAAAGGAAGCTCCTTGGACCATAGGCAAACCGAAGAGTAAAACAGGGGAACGGGTTAAACCTTGTGTTCCTTCCATGGCAAACCTGTTGTAAACCAATAATTAGTAACTTGTGCAGTGTGAAGTATACAATAGCTATAAGTATTGAAAATGTCTTTGACATCTGAGAGATTCCACAGAGTAAATCTTGAAACTTCTTTCACCTTTCGGAGATTCCTTAAAGTAAGTGTTGAAAACACTTTCACTCCTGGAAGATTCCTCAGAGAAAATATTGAAAATGTCTTCCAACTCGGGGGGATCCCTGAAAGTAAATGCTGAAAATTCTTTCACCTCTTAGAGATTTCTCAAAGTAAATGTTGAAAATTCTTTCACCTCTGGGAGATGCCTCAGGATATATGTTGAAAGTATCTTCCAACTCGAAGACATTCTTCAAAGTAAATGTTGAAAATTCTTTCACCTCTGAGAGATTCCTCAGATAAAATGTTGAAAATTCTTTCAGGTATGGGAGATTTCTCAAATTAAATGTTGAAAATTCTTTCACCTCTGAGCGATTCCTCAGAGAAAATGTTGAAAATATTTTCCACCTCGGGGGGATTCCTGAAAGTAAATGTTTGAAATTCTTTCACTTCTGGGAGATTCGTCAAAGTAAATGTTGAAAATTCATTCACCTGTGGGAGATTCCTCAGAGAAAATGTTGAAAAGGTTTTCCACCTCGGGGCTATTCCTGAAAGTAAATGTTGAAAATTCTTTCACCTCTAGAAGATGCCTCGAGGTAAATGTTGAAAAGTCCTTTATCTCTGGGAGACTCCTGAATAAATGTTGAAAATTCTTTAACTTCTGGGAGATTTATCAAAGTAAATGTTGAAAACCCTTTCAGCTATGGGAGATTTCTCAAAGTTAATATTGAAAATTCTTTCACCTCTGGGAGATTTCTCAAGTAAATGCTGAAAATTCTTTCACCTCTGGGTGACTGCTCAGAGTAAATGTTGAAAAGTCTTTCACCTCTTAGAGATTTCTCAAGTAAATGTTGAAAATTCTTTCATCTCTGGGAGATTTCTCAAAGTAAATGTTGAAAATTCTTTCACCTCTGGGAGACTACTCAGAGTAAAAGTTGAAAATTCTTTCACCTCTGGGAGATTTCTGAAAATAAATATTGAAAATTCTTTCACCTCTTGTAAATTTCTCAAAGTAAATGTTGGAAATTCTTGTACCTCTGGGAGACTCCTCAGAGTAAATGTTGAAAATTCTTTCACCTCTGGGAGATTTCTCAAAGTAAATGCTGAACATTCTTTTACCTTTAGGAGACTCCTGAGTATATGTTGAAAATTCTTTCACCTCTGGCTGATTTCTCAAAGTAAATGTTGAAAATTCTTTCAGCTATAGGAGATTTCTCAAAGTAAATGTTGAAAAAGACCTTTCACCTCTGGGAGATTTCTCAAAGTAAACGTTGAAAATTCTTTCAGTTATGGGAGATTTCTCAAAGTAGATATTGAAAATTCTTTCAGCTATGGGAGATTCCCCAAAGCAAACGTTGAAAATTGTTTTACCTCTGGGAGATGCCTCAAAGCAAATGTTAACACATCTTTAACCTCTGGGAGATTCTATAAATTAAATGTTGAAAATGTCTACCACCTCAGAGAAATTTTTCAAAATAAATATTGAAACTTCTTTCAGCTAAAGCTTGTTTCCTCAAAGTAAATGTTGAAATGTATCACATCTTTGGGAGATTTCTCAGAGTAAATGTTGAAAATTTCTTTCATTTTTGGGAGATATGTCAGAGTAAAAGTATAAATTCATTCACCTCTGGGTGTAAAATACTTAAACTTCTCTCACTTTTAGGTGATTCCAGAAATAAATCTTGAAAATGTATTACAACTCTGGGAGATATCTCACAGTAAATGTATCAAGATATTTTCTGGTAATGTTTATTTTGGTAAGCACAGTATAGATAAAAGAACAACCTTAAGTAAAATAGATTATTTGCAGAACAGATAAAAAGGTCATGTAAATGAAAAACTTACAATTTTAGTTTCTCAAGCATGCAGAAATACATGCTTTGAGTACCTTTGAATCCAAAAGCCACTTTTTATTCTCTCTGCGAAGTACAATGTAAAATGTACGTAGTAGGTAGAGAAGGTATTGTATTCCACTTAATATTTGAAACCGGAAATACACAGCAGAAAGGAACTAATTACTTAGTTCCTTACAAATAGAAAGAAAACAAGGGAAGCCGTCGCTTTGCGATTGACATTGAAGTTAGATTCTCTTTGCATGCCGAGGAGTAAAGCGAAATAAAATGACGACTTCCTGTTTTAGAAAATTATAAGTATTTTAAAATTTAAACAAATAAAGTGTTAAACCATTTTTAACGAGATCTATACGTTTTGTGTAGTAGGTGTTTTTTTTTCTAACTGTTGCGGTTTACCAAATAGGCAAAAGCCATCCAGAATGAAGATGTTTTCAGAGGCTATTCCCAGGAGCTTCAAGATGTATATGTTAGATGTCAAGCAAATATCTCTAATATACAGTACTTAAGCAAATTCTTCGCAGCTATTTTGGGAAAACAAAATGATGGAACAATTTTCCATGTAAAGGGTAGTTTGAGGTGAGAGATTTTCTTGAAAATCTTCGTGTCGCCTCCTAAGAACCTGACGAACTTAAATATCAAACTTGATATATATCGACCTTTTGTTTTCAGTTATCCTGTCCACAAACTCACTCCTTCGGAAGTGAAGTAAAGCCGTTGGTCTCATACTGTAGGTTTACGGTACGTAAAAGAACCTCAAGCGTGATAAGAGGCCTCTGAGCAAAATTAAGCGGTCTTTCAAACCCAGGATAGATTGGGGCGCTGAGAACCACAGCAGCTGAAGAGCGTCCATTAAAAGAAATTAAAAATTAAAAAATCTTATGTGTTTTATTCACATGGCTTTCTCTACATCTCTGCAACAAATTATTGTTAAAAAGCTTATGCTGCTATCTATTTCATACTAATTGAGAAAACATTAGCAGAAATACCTACTCTTATTTCTTGCTTCCTTAAGTAGAAGCGAAATAAGGGAGTACCATAGCTTAAAGTGATAGTCAAAAGCTGGTTGCCATGTGACTGAAGCTCCTTTGTTTATATGGACACGAGTTGACAAATTCCTGTATGAGGAAAGTATGTTTTTCAAAGCTGAAACTAAAAACAAGGAATATCTTAAAAACGATCAACTCCACGAAAAAAATGTATGTAGCATAAAGTGTGTGTTTTAATGTGCTCTACATATACTGTGTGGTAAGTTTTTGTCCATCTCTTACGGTTTAGCAGTTATGCAAAAATCCGTAAAATTCATCCAGAATAAAGTAGTCTTCAGAGGCTATTCCCAGAAAATTCAAAATAGACATTTTATTTGTTAAGTAAATATCTTAAATATACGAGATTTTTATCGAAATCGATAGCCATTTTTAAGAAAATCAAAATTTTCGAAATTATTTCCATGTAAAGGGTAGTTTGGGGGTGGGGCGATTTTCTTGAAAATCTTCATGTCGCATCCTTGGAAGATACAAAACTTAAATACGCAATTTGGTTTTTAACGGTCTTTTCATTTTTAAGCTATGCTGCCCACAGACACACACACACACATAAATAGACAGACACACGGACATTTTTCTAAAACTGCTTTTTTTTTAGATTCAGGAGATCTCAAAACATATATTTCCGGTGAAATCTCGGTATCGAATTTTTGGATGCAATACAATACCTTTTCTGTACACTATATACTTAGTGCGTATAGAGAAAGTAAAAAGAGCACACTCATACACGCGTATTTCCATCGATTTCTCGGTTTCGAGAATGCAATACATTCACTATATATATGTCATTAATAACACAACCATATTTTTGCGCCATTAATTATTTCCGAAATATTCTCCCTATGAAAGGCTTCTAAATCGAACTCCGAGGCAAGGATCGTACCAAGAAAGGGAGAACGTCTCGAAGAAAGAAATAACAATGATAAAAGCAAGGTTCAACAAGATTTGCAATGGCTTTAGAATTCTGCAACCCAAAGGTTTCTCCAGCTATTTCCGTCTCTGTTCTCTCATCCGATTTTTCTCGTGTTTCTTTGAATTCGGTTTTCCAATAGAAATGTCGTCTGGAAGCGCTCTCGTCAGGAATAATGCTACACAACGTCTGTATTTCAGTTTTAATTAACAAATTAACAACAAAACACGATATACGCTCGCATATGTGAACCCAGTTCCCTTCCAAAGGTAGCTTGGTTTGATTGTGGCGTGTTTACATTACTACGCTATATTATTGTTTCTCAAAACCATTTCATAATTAGTCATTCAACTTCAGTTTTTAACTGCACGGCGGCAGTAGAATGCCAAAGGTGTGTATCTGTGTACAACTTTTTGGTGCGACCTTTTGACACTTTGCATGAGATTTCTTCAGTTCTGTTCTTCATATGTTGACACAGTGGCGTCATAACATTTCACATTTTGCTTTCACTGTAATTACTGCTGCCAAATATATGACGACTAATCCAGCATTAGTTCTTCTTCAGCTATTATTATTATTATTATTGTTATTGTTATTGTTGTTATTATTATTATTATCATCATCATCATTATGATCATCATTATGATCATGATTATTATTATTGTTACTATTGTTATTATTATTGTTATTATTGTAATTATTATTATTGTAATTATTTTTATTATTGTTATTATTGTTTTTGTTATTATTATTTTCATCACCAATGAGCCCATGAGGGACTACGCAAAGTACTTAGAAACGTCTCTTTGTTTTCCTTTGAACCCATATTTTTCTCATTCTTTGGCTATGGGCTTATTTTCTCTCGTCTGTCCACATTGCTCCAGCTTTTTTCTTCGGTCTGTCCTCGTGTTTAACTATTTATGAACTTTGTTTCTGAAGAGCTCTCTGTTTAATATATCTTCTTGCGTAATTCCTGCTAATTTTAAATATTTTTACTTCCCCAACCCATTTCACAGTATCTGCATGTGATTTGCTTATATTTTCATAGAATTCAAGGACTTGTTTTGTGAGCCCATTAGAATATTATTATTATTTTATTATTATTATTATTATTATTATTATTGGGGACCCGCCGTGGCCGAGTGCTGAGATCATTTGTGGCGGACAAAGCGGCACAGGCGTGTTTTCTCCGGGTTCTCCGGTTTCCCCCGCCATCACATTCCACCGGTGCCCCATCTTTGTTCCGTGTATCATTAGTTTCATCGCCTGCAGTGCCATAGAAGTAAAAGCGGGCGTTAAACATTATCACAAAAAATAGTATTGGACAGCTAGACCGGAATTTAATGGCATGCCGGCATGTCATGGTAGTTCAGTAGTCAGAAAAATTGGCTAGAAACCCAGAGATCCATTGTTCAAATCCGGGCTGTGAAACTCAATTTTTCAGTCTTCTCTACCTGTCCAACTTCTGTCCTACACACGGTTTGTGTAAGCAAAACAATTAATTCACACTAATTATCTAATAGTTGGTTAAACTATAAAGCCCACATCTTAAGGTATTAACGATATTTTTTAAGTCGCCATTAGGGTATTGTTTATCAAAATTATTTTAGCTCATTTTGTGGTTTACCAGAGAACATACGGGTAAGTTAAGTAATTTAGTGGTCTGCTGGCATGTTGTCGTGGTAGGCCAGTGCTCAGAGCAACCGTCTAGGGACCAAGAGATCAGTGGTTCAAATACCGACTATGGCATTGAATTTTTCAGTTTGACTATACCTATCCATCTCCTGTCCTACACACGGCTTCTGTGAAAAATAATTAATATTACCTATTATTTATATTTTATTAATATTTTGTCTACTGCCTACACATAGTAAGCAGAGAAAGTATTACATTTCATCCTAAATTTATACAGGGACATTTCATCGGAAATACATTTTTACACCCCTGAATAAAATTCAAAACGGAAGGTCGTCATTCGTTTCATCTCTCTCCTGTTTTACTCTTGGCCATAGAAAGAAAAAAAAAATCAATATCAATCACGTAAAACATTTGACTGTCGCTTTAGCCTACTGTCTCCCTGCTACTTATAAGTAATTCAATAATAACACATTTCTGGTAATGTTTATATCTGTTAGCATGAATTAGATACAAGTATAATCTTGTAAGAATAGTTTGGAGAGCAGACAGAGAAATTTATGATATACTTTTGTGCGGATTGAAAGTTATTTAAATAGATTACATTTTTAATCACACGGGATTAGTTTTCAGTTACATTTTTCCTTACGTCACATGACACGAAAGAACTGTTTGATTAATAATATGAAGCAGGGAGTCAATTAAACAGCTGAACTCTAAGGTGGCGATGTCCTCACCCTCTGGGGAAATTTGCCAGCACAAAACTCTCTTAGTTATGTAAATTGCATTATTTTGACTCTGGGAATTCCGACCATGCGCACATATCATGACCTAGTTCTGCAGGACTACCAGCCTCATACACCGGGTCAAGTACTCCTTATTTATTATAATTACCTTCCACTGTGCGGTGAGAAAAAATCTGAATGTACGTTTCTCAATAAATGAAGTACCTAGCACCGGAAGAGTTCATTGTAGAGTGGGTAATAATTTGAAACCTTTTGCACAGATTTCCAGTGCATGACGTTTTATCTACAGCCTGCTTCTAAATAACATATCAACTCAATTTCTGTTATGAAATGCTCATATCGTGTGGAAATGAAATAAAATAAATATTAAGCATTATTATTCATTAACTGTTTTTTATTTTCTTTATACGTACTATGTATGGTGTATAGAGAAGGTATTGAAATGCACCCAAAAATTGGATACCGAGATTTCACCGGAAATAAATGTTTTGAGACTCCCTGAAGACAATAAAAGCATTTTTAGAAACATATCCGTGTGTGTCTGTCTGTCTGTCTTGAAATTTAAGTTGAGTATCTGAGATTTGCAAAAAATCCCTCCATCCCAAACTACCCTTTACATAGAAAAAATTTAGAAAATATTGATTTTTCAAAAATACTTCTAAATATTTTGACTAAAATGACCTATATTAAATATACGAGGTACGTCCAGAAAGTAAGTTCCGTTTGGTAATAAAATTAAATTGTTAACAGATACAGAATAATTATTTATTGCACAAAATTCTACAACTCTTAGACTACTTTTCAACATAACTGCCGAAATTGTGCAGGCATTTGTCATAGCGTGGCACAAGTTTTTGTATACCTTCTTCATAGAAGTTTGCCGCCTGTTGCTCAGTAAGAATCTTTGGCACCCAACGTGGGCAAAGTTTACGAAATTTCTGTTTTTCGGTAATAATTTCATGAATTAGTGATCCTGAGCTTTGGGGAAATTCCATAGCGAGAGCACTAATTGTAAACTTGCGGTTTTCCTGGATCTTGTAATCAATCGCGTGAACCAGTTCTTCTGTAACCAAAGATGGACGCCCACTTCATTCTTCATCGTGCATTTCACTACGTCCTTCATTGAACTGTCGGGGCCATCTCATCACCATTAAATCACTCATCGCATGTTGTCCGTAAACTTCGCAAATTTGCCGATAAATTTCAATTGGTTTCACTTTCCTAGCATTCAGAAAACGAATCACAGATCTGATTTCACAAGCGACGGGATTTCTAATCAACACCGACATTGTAAACAAGCACAACAAAGCGTATGTGGCTGACAGCGATCTCAAAATGGCGCACGTTTCTTCTCCTTGATACAGAACGTCTACCGCGCATATGCGGAACTGTGATCGCAGCGCTGCAGCGGAGATAAATTGCAACGGAACTTACTTTCTGGACATACCTCGTATTTATATGGAAAATAAAATTTATATCTTGAATTTTCTGGCAATATCATCTAAAGACCTTTATATCCCAAATGACTTTTGCTGAATTTTGCGTAAGTAGTAAACCGTAAGAGATGGACAAAAGCTTACTTCACAAAAAACGTAGGTCACGTTAAAACACACAATTTATGTCATATGTTTTTTTTTCCCGTTGGCCATTTCTGAGTAATTCCTTGTTATTTGTTGCAGATTTAAAATATTTAAACTTTTTTCACACTGAAAGTTTTAAACTCCTGGCCCTGCATAGAAACGGATTTCAACCACATGACGAGCAGCTTTTAAAAGATTTGACTATCGTTTTAGCCTAGTGTATTCCCTTATTTTCCTTCTACTTACAAGAAAGCAAGTAAGACAATGTATGCTTATCTCGATTGGCATAAAGTAGATAGAAGAACATGCTTTATAACAATAATTTGTTATTACGATGTAGAGAAAGTCATGTGAATGGAACACATCAGATCTTTTTTGACACAAACCGTGTCATTTTGTCCACTACAAATCACACATGCAGTCGCTTGGGATCACACCCAGGCCGCCTTAATGAGCGGCGAATGGTCTAAGCACTCGGCCACGGCGCGTCCCCAATAATAATAATAATAATAATAATAATAATAACAATAAAATTATTATTATTATTTTTATATTATTATTACTGCCCTGCAACGAGGCACAGAAGGATAAATTTGGAAAGATCACACCAGATTTAAAAATCTTAGGTGCTACACTCACATGCTTTCTCTAGCTGCTCTGCAAACAAACCTCTCACAAAAGAGTTATGTTTTTCTACACAGTGTTAATCGAGACAAATATTATCAGAATGTTCTTGTTGTTTAGTTCCTTATAAGTAGCACGGAACTAAGAGAATGCACCAGACTAAAGTGACAGTCAAATATTTTAAAAGCTGTCGTTATGCGATTGTCAATGCAAATCGCTTCTTTGCTTGGCCAGGAGTAGAACAAATGAAAAACGGACACTTCCTTCTGAGAAAAGTATAAGAACTTTACAATTATTGAAATCAATAACAAGGAATATCCTGGAAGAAGTTTCCTCCATAGCAAAAATGTAAAGGACATAATTTGTATTTATTTTTTTTTCTAGCTTAATGCTCTTTAATCTGGTTGGTCATATCGGACGATGAATGAAATTGGTGAAACGATACTCAAATGATCTCGGGGACCATGGAACTTAAGGCTAGTCGACATTCGTCTTCTCAGGATAAGGGAAAACACCGAAAAAACCTTATCCGGGCAACTCACCCTAAGCGAGATTCGAACTCACGACCTGTTTTGACGAGATCTGCATTTTTTGTGAAGTAAGTTTTGTCCATTTCTTACTGTTTACCAGTTACGCAATATTTAGCAAAATTCATCCAGCATAAAGAGCTGTTTAGAGGCTATTCCCAGAGAATTTAAGATATGCATTTTATTTGCCATGTATATCTTAATATACATTATTTTTATCAACATCGTTAGAGCCATTTTTGAGAAAATCAAAACTTTCGATTTTTTTTCATGTAAAGGGTAGTTTGGGGTGTTTTTTCCCTCAAAATCTTCGTGTCGCATCCCTAGAAGATGGTAAAATACCAAGTTTGATATTTTACCGCCTTTTCGTTTTTGAGCTATGCTGCCCAGAGACACACACACACACACACAGACACACACACATACATATAAAAACAGATTCACTCAGAGACAGACACACACGTGGCCATTTTTCTAAAAAAAATTTTAAGGGGGTCTCAAAATATGTCTTTTTGATGAAATCGTGGTATTGAATTTTTGGGTAGAATAAAATGTCTTCTCTATATACTACGTATACATAGTAAAGAAAGTAATAAACTTTAATATTAATATTTTGTTACAGAATATGTAGAAAAAATCATGCGAAGACACTACTTTATAATTATTTTCAACTTGTAGTTTTTTTATCATTAAAAGAAAGTTTAGTTCTTTGGAATAAATTTTAATTGTGTGTAATTTTATTTTAAATTGAATTAATTAAGACTTTCACTCAGCATATAGGTAATAGGGACGCACTATACACATATGTAACATATACTGTGAACAAAAAGTAAGATTCTGATGTGTTCTATTCACAAGACTTCCTCTACATCTCAAAAACCTACGTTTAACAAGCTTATTATTCTATATACTTCATGCTAATCGAGAATAAAATAGCAGAAACCGTCTTATTACTTGCTTCCTTATAAGTAGAAGGCAAATATGGGAGTATCATAGGTTAAAGTGACAGTCAAAAGCTGGTTGCTATATGATTGGAAGTTCCTTTGTTTGTATGGACAGAAGTTGACAAATTCCCATATGAGAGAAGTATAAATATTTCAAAGCTGAAACCAATAACAAAGAATATACCAAAAGCGTACAACTCCACGAAAAAAAAATGTATATTACAAAAATGGTGGTTTTAACATGAATTACATCTTTTGTGTAGTAAGTTTTTGTCTAATGTGCAATTCCGTAGATTTCATTATATCACATCATACGAATTACTTCTTTGGTTCCAGCTTATGGAACAAGGTACATTGTTTACCATTTCTCTATCAACTCATACAATTTTGCATTTCAAACTAATGTTCGCTTTAAATAGTTTTCTGTCATAATCGAGAAGCATAAAAAATATATGTAGAGGTGAATTAAATTAAACAAAACGTAATTGTAGGTTGGAAATGCAACCCATACAACGCAATAAAATATGCAATTTAGATAACCGCTCTGTTGATTAAAAACAAGCACCTATCATATCACAGCGTTAATGTCGAGAGAAACAAATGAAAACATATCTAACCATGATAAATACGCACATAATGGATGAACCAGAGCTTATATAACTGTAATTTACTTAACATTTTCGAGACAAACAAACTCACGTACACCATGACGTTCTCTAGCTGCTGACGGAAATTGTGCTTAAAAACTTATTCTTCATGCCATGAAGATAAACTTTTAACAAAATCAGTCTTATAACTTAGTTTCTGTAGGTACAAGAAAAAATCTGATGTGTACTATTCTCATGACTTTCTCCATATCCCTGCAACAAATAATTCTTAAAAAGCTTATACTTCTATTTACTTTATGCTAATCAGACAAAAATAGCAGAAATAGTGTAATTACTCACTTCCTTGTAAGTAGAAGCGAAATAAGGGACAACCGTAGGTTAAAGTGATAGTCAAAAGCTTGTTGCTATGTCAATGAAGTTCCTTTGTCTAAATGGATAGGAGTTGACAAGTTCCTGTATGAGAAAAGTATACGTTTTTCATAGCAGAAACCAAAAATAAGGAATGTCACAAAAACGACGAACTCCACGAAAAAATTTATATAACATAAATTGTGTGTTTTAATGTGCTCTACATTTTTTGTGCAGTAAATTTTTGTCCATCTCTTACGGTTTAGCAGTTATTCAAAATTTAGTAAAATTCATCCAGAATAAACTACTCTTCAAAGGCTATTCCCAGAACATTGAATATATACATTTTATTTGTCAGGTAAATATGTTTAATATACGAAATTTTAATCAAAATCGTTAGAGCCATTTTTGAGAAAATCAAAATTTTCGAATAAAAATCCATGTAAAGGGTAGTTGGGGGTGGGGCGATTTTTCTCTAAATCTTCGTGTCGCATCCCTGGAAGATACTAAACGTAAATACCAAGTTTGGTATTTTACCGGCTTTTCGTTTTTGTGTTATCGTGTTCACAGACACACGGACACACACACACACTCACTCACACGGACCTTTTTCTTTTTTTTTAAATACTTTTTTTGGATACAGGGGACACTAAAACATATATTTCCGGTGAAATCTCGGTATTGAATTTTTTGGTGGAGTGCAATACCTTCTCTATACTTTATGTACATATTACGTATTGAGAAAGTAAAAACAATATTCTATCCTCTTCATGCTAATCAACATTGGTGAAATAAATATTAAAAAAAACCTGATGTGTCCCTTTTTCCCTGCATCTCCGTAATAAAATATTGTTAGTAAGCTTATTCTTCAATCCGTTTCATGCTAATCGAGATAAGTATTTGCAAAACAGTCTTATTACTTAGTGCTATATAAGTAGAAGGGAAGTAAGGGAATACACTAGGCTAAACCAACAGTCACATATTTTAAAATGTGGTTGCTATGGTATTAAAACCCATTTTTTGCATTGCCAGGAGTTGACAAATTCACATACGTAAAAAAAAAAATCTTTTTTTAGAACTGAAACCACTAACGAGAAATACATCAAAAATGTAAAAACCTAAGAAAAGAAATGTAAATGCCATAAATTTTCTGTTATAAGTAGATGTATATTTTTTGTGTAGATGTTTTTGTCTATATCTTACGGTTTACCAGTTATGCAAAATTCAGGAAAAATTCATCCAGAATAAAGAGGCTTTTAGAGGCTATTCCCAGTAAAATCAAGATCTACATTTTATTTATCCTGTAAATAACTTACATATAAAATATTTTAATCAAAGTCGTTAATGCCATTTTTGAGAAAATCAAAATTTTGGAACCTGATACTCAGGATATGCCTTAGAAATCGATCAATAAAATTTTGCAATGTTTTATATATTGTACCGTTTTCCAGGTTTCACATCCGTACAACAATACAAATTATACAGTTCCTTTAAAAATTCTAATTTTATTATTTCTTTGAATGTTGTGTTAATTCCATAAAGTTCTCAATTGTGAGAAAACATTTTTTTGCTTTGTTTCTTTTGTTATCTATGCCTTGTTCCGTTCCTCCATTCTCGGATACAATATATCCCAAAATTTTAAAACATTCGCTTCTTTCTATTTTGTGATTCTATGTACAATTTATTTATATTTGTAGCCGTGAGTCAGTGTGTCTGTGAACACGATAATTCAAAAACGAAAAGTCGGTAAAATACCAAACTTGGTATTTAAGTTTAGTATCTTCCAGGGATGCGACACGAAGACTTTGAGAAAAATCCCCCCAATCCAAACTACTCTTTACAGGGAACTTTTTTCGAAAATTTTGATTTTCTAAAAAATGGCTCTAACGATTTTGATTAAAATATCGTATATTAAAGATATCTACCTGACAAACAAAATTTATATTTTGAATGTTCTGGGAATAGCCTCTAAAGACTACTTTATTCTGGGTCAATTTTACGGAATTTTGTATAACTGCTAAACCGTAAGTGATGGACAAAAGCTTACCTTACAACAAATATAGAGCACTTTAAAACACACAATTTATGTTATATACATATTTTTCGTGGAGTTGATTGTTTTTTAGATATTCCTTGTTATTGGTTTCAGCTATAAAACACATACTTTTCTCATACAGGACTTTGTGAACTCGTATCCATACAAAGGAACTTCAGTCACATAGCAACCAGCTTTTGACTATCACTTTAACCTATGGTACTCCATTAATTCGCTTCTACTCACAAGGAAGCAGGAAATAAGACTATTTCTGCTAAATTTTTTCTCGATTAGCAGGAAGTAAATAGAAGCATAAGGTTTTTAAAAATAATTTATTGCAGAGATATAGAGAAAGTTATGTGAATGGAACACATCAGATTTTTTTTTTACTTTATTCTCATTTCTTTTTGTTTTGTTGTATTATTTTCATATCAATATCCTGATCCTCAACTTTTAAATCCTGTGGATTTGTTTCAATATCTTTATATCTGTGCGATTATACAAACATTAGCTGTTCCAGAAGTACCCGACCTGACGTATAGATGGCAGTTGTTTCTAACAACAGTGGTAAAAGGTACCAACCTTAGAAATGTTAAGTTTAAAGTTTGGCGATTTTACTTTGTTTAGCATTTTTTTGGCAGCCATCATTAGTGAATGCTCTCAGCGAATTTGTAAACATGGATTAAACCAGTCATCGTTATGTGATATAATACTTCCATTTCAAAGGTCTTAGTCAAACTAATATTAAATTTGAGATAGATTCTACTTTGGGGCATCCTTTGTTTGCAACAGTGAAATATTGAGTGGCAAAGTTCAAGCGCGGCCGTATGAGCTGCCAAGATGAACATCGCCGTGGTCAACCAAATGAGGTTACCAGTCTATAAATTGTAAAGAAAATCCACAAAATGGTACTGGGTGACCGTCAACTGAAAGTGTGCGTGGTAGCAGATATTATAGGCATTTGAAAAAGTTGTTTACGTCGCATACTGACTAAAATTTGGATATGAGAAAATTGTGTGCAAGGTGGGTGCTGTGTTTGCTTACAACAGAACAAAAATAGCGTCGTGAGGATGTATCAGTCGAGTGTTTGGCAATGCTTCGCTACAATAAAGCTGAGTTTTTGCGTCGATCCATAACAATTTATGAAACCTAGGTTCATAATTTCACACCTGAGACGAAGGAACAATCAAAACAGTGGATTGGAAGGGGAGAATCGGCTCTAAGGAAGACAGTTCCAGCTGTATTCTAGGCCATTGCGCCAGTTTTCTGGGACGCACACGGGATAATTTTCATTGATTATCTAAAAAAGGAAAAGTAATCAATCGTGAATATTATATGAACTTGTTTGAGTGATGAAATCGAGCAAACAACGCCGCATTTAGCGAAAAAGAAAGTTTTCTTTCATCAAGACAATGCACCAGTTCACACGTCCATTATTTTCACAGCCAAAATCAATTAGTTAAAGTTCTAATTGCTTTCTCATGCACCCTATTTGCCAGATTTAGCCCCCTCTGATTATTCTCTGTTTCCAAACTTGAAGAAATGGCTTGGTGGTAGAAAATTTGCCAACATTGAAGTTGTACAGTCTGCAGTTTATGGTTATTATGCACGTCTCGATATTTCTCATCACAAACAGGATATCGAAGCTATTGAACATCGCTGGGAAATGTGCATCGAGCTGAAAGGAGACTATGTAGAGAAATAAAGATGTTTTTCCCAAAATGCTTGTGCTTTCTTTGTTAAGTCGGGTACGTCTAGGGCAGCCCTCGTATATTCATCAACAAAATCTAAGTCTTCTAATTTGTCATATATTCCCCATAGTATACCTCTTTTTCAATCATGGCTTTGCTCAGCATATTATCTAAAACCATCAAGAATAGGCTTTTGATAATATACATCCTTGTTTGACACAACTATTAACTGACAAAGGTTCTGATAGTTTTCCGTTATGTTCCACCTGATATGAAAATATACTATTACCGAAGGAAGTTTTAATTCATCACAATTAGAATATTTGACTATAGCTTAAGCCATCATCTCTTATTTCCCTTCTGCTTAGAAATAACTAAATAATAAATCTACTTCTACTAATACATATTAATTAGTATGAAGTGGATAGACTTTCTCTTTATCACTGCAACAAATTATTCAATTTACTTCATCTAATGGAGCAAAAATTAGCAGAAATAGTCTTATTACTTGCTTCCTTGTTAGTAGAAGCGAAATAAGGGGGTACCATAGGTAAAAGTGATAGTCAAAAGCTGGTTGCTCTGCGACTGAAGTTCCTTTGTTTGTATGGACACGAGTTCACAAAGTCCTGTATGAGAAAAGTATAAGTTTTCATAGCTGAAACCAAAAACAAGGAATATCTAAAAAGCAATCAACTCCATGAAAAAAATGTATATAACATAAATTGTGTGTTTTAAGCTGCTCTACATTTATTGTGTGGTAAGTGTTTGTCCATATCTTACGGTTTAGCAGTTATGCAAAATTCCGTAAAATTGACCAAGAATAAAGTAGTCTTCAGAGGCTATTCCCAGAAAATTCAAAATATACATTTTATTTGTCAGGTAAATATCTTTAATATACGGTATTTTAATCAAAATCGTTAGAGCCATTTTTAGAAAATCAAAAATTTCGAAAAAAGTTCCATGTAAATGGTAGTTTGGGGTCAGGGAATTTTTCTCAAAATCTTCGTGTCTCATCCCTGGAAGATACTAAACTTAAATACCAAGTTTGGTATTTTACCGACCTATGTTTTTGAGTTATCGTGTTCACAGACACACGGACACACTGACACACTGACACACGGACTCACGGACACACACACGGACCTTTTTCTGGAAATACTTTTTTTGGATACAGGGGACCCTAAAACACATATTTCCGGTGAAATTTCGGTATGGAATTTTTGGTGGAGTACAACACCTTCTCTATACACTATGTAAATAGCACTTATAGAGAAAGTAATAAACCTTTCTAAGACAAGTTGTAAAATATATAGGAAAAATCATGCAAACATATCAGAATTTTTACTTTCTATACAAGTACTATGCGCATAGTGTATAGAGAAGGTATTTATTGTATAGCACCCAAAAATTCGATACCGAGATTTCATCGGAAATATATATTTTGAGATCTTTGTGCTAATTTTTTTCTAGATCATCATGAAGTAAAAACAAGCATAATCGATTTGTTACAGAGATGTAACAAATCATGTGAGGAGCACATCAGATTTTTTAGTTTGGTTTAAAATGCGAGCATGTGCATGATTTACGATTTAGAATTCTTGAGACTAGAGATCATGCTTGCAAATGTAATGTTCTTCGTTAGAAATAAGTTACTATACATCTGCGAAAGCCACAAAGACCAAAGATAGAATAAACATGGAGAAGCCATCGGTACAATGGTTTTATTATGGAGATGTGGTCAGTAAACGAAAAGCCAGGCACTTACAAAGAACTCGATGTTATGTATGTTTTCTGCAGCTCTGCTGGACTTTGAATCATCGATTTCCGAAGTGGTTCCGTCCGCAGCCCCGCGGGGGGGGGGGTCATCTGCATGACAAGTGCGTGCTGGATCATCATTCTTATGGTCCGTGCCTTTGTATCGAACTTTTTTTTATTTTTTATAAGAAACTGACGTCTATATGTCTAGCTGAAAGGCAAGCGTCTCCATGGCGACTTGGCATTTGCTTTCAGGACTTCTTTATGTGCGTCAAAGGTCCCTATGTGGAATAAACTTCCTTCTATGTATCCTCATTAAACGTAAATATACTACTGGCCTGGGGAGCAAATATTGTATACAGAGCTCATTAATACTTTCCATATTTACAATAAAATGTGCCTGTATATCTCGTTTATAATCATCATGAACCTGAATTAATAGAATTGAAACAGGTGAAAGGTGAATGCTACAGCCCAGTTTTGAGGGCGGTTGCTCTAACCATTGACAGCATGCCGGTATGATACCGAGATTTCACCGGAAAATATATTTTAGGGTCCCCTGTATCCAAAAAGAATATTTTCAGAAAAACGTCCTGTGTGTGTCCGTGTGTCAGTGTGTCTGTGTGTCTGCGAACACGATAACTCAAAAACGAAAAGTCGGTAAAATACCAAACTTAGTATTTAAGTTTAATATCTTCCAGGCTTGCGACACGAAGATTTTGAGGAAAATTCCCCCACCCCAAACTACCCTTTACATAGAAATTTTTTCGAAAATTTTTATTTTCTAAAAAAATGGCTTTGACGATTTTGATTAAAATATCGTATATTAAAGACGTTTACCTGACAAATAACATGTATATTTTGAATTTTCTGGGAATAGCCTCTGAAGACTACTTTATTCCTAGTGAATTTTACGGAATTTTGCATAACTGCTAAACTGTAAGAGATAGACAAAAACTTACCACACAAAAAATGTAGAGCACATTAAAATACACAATTTATGTTGTATATATATTTTTTTGTTGGAGTTGATCGTTTTTGAGATATTCCTTGTTTTTGTTTTCAGGTACGAAAAACTTAACTTTTCTCATACAGGAATTTATCAACTCCTGTCGATACCAACAAAGGAACTTCACATAGCAACCAGCTTTGGACTATCGCTTTAACCTATGCTACTCCCTTATTTAGCTTCTACTTACAAGGAAGCAAGTAATAACACTATTTCTGCTAATTTTTTGTCGATTACCATGAAATATATAGAAGCATAAGTTTATTAATAATAATTTATTACAGTTATGTAGAGAAAGTCATGTGAATGGAACACATAAGATTTTTTTTGGATAGTGTTTAACGCTTTAACTACTAATGACTGCATAGGCTGACAGATAATACATGAATACATTAAAATTCGGGTAATATTAACATAGTTATTTCCAACTATTGGGCATTTTATTATTGTTTTGGTAATGCTCCTATATTTACGTTATCGTGAATATACGTTATACATTCTCTAGCCCGTATGTGGAATACACATAGTGGATAGAGAAGGTACTATTATATACCACCGAAAACTTGGATGTCGAGAATTCACCAGAAATACATGTTTTGAGATCCCCTGGATAAAAAATGGAAAAAAGTTCGGTATGCAAACAGCATAGCTCAAAAATGAAAAGGCCGCTAAAAACCAAACTTGGTTTTTAAGCTTAGTATCTTCCGAGGATTCGACATTAATATTTTCAAAATAATCCCCCACCACAAAATACCATTAACATGGAACATTTTTTTGAAAATTTTGTTTCTCTGAAAAATGTCTCTAACTAGCTTAATTAAAATACCGTATATCAAAGAAATTTATATCACAAATAAATTGTATATTTTGAATTTTCTGGTAATAATCTCAGAAGTCCTCTTTATTGTGGAGGTATTTTACAGAATTTCTCACAGTGGTTAAACCACAGGAGATAGACGAAAACATAGTGCAGAAAAATTGTAGCAATACATAATTTATGTCATATACGTTTCTTTTATGTAGAGCTGACCGGTTTGAGATATTCCTTGTTATTTGTTTCAATTTTAAATTACTTAAAACGTGTCTCAAAGGGAAGTGACGTTCCATTTCATCTCTCTTGTTTTACTGGAGATCATGCAAAGCGAACCGAACTTCATTTGTTTCACATAGAAGCAGCTTTTAAAAGATTTGACTATCGATTTAGTCTAGTGTATACGCTTATGTCCCTTCCACTTACAAGGAAGATGAATATCGAGTAACTTTAAGCTCCATGGACCCCGAAATCAATTGAGCATCATTTCACCAATTTCATACATCGTCCGATATGACCAATCAGGTTAAAGGATGTTAAGTTAGCAAAAAAAAAAAAAAAAAAAAAAAAGAACTGTTGATCTCGTTAAAGCTTATATGAATGAAATTTCTTATGTATTTTTCTAGATTTGACCGTTTAGAGATATTCCTTCTTATTGGTTTTAATTTTAAATTAACTTTCCTGCAAATTGATGCGGACCTCAGTTGTTTACCTTAGCGACCAGCTTTTAAAAGGTCGCTATAGCCTAATGTATCCCCCCTTATATCTCTTCTACTTACAAGGAATAGCTAATAACACTAATTCTGCTAATATTTATCTCTTAGCATGATGTAGACAAAGAATAATCTTTAGTAAGAATAGGTTGTGTATGGTAAACTAGAAAAAGTTATGCGAGTGAAAAACATCAGATTCTTTTCTCTAAACTTGTGTTTCCATTGTAAAGTGTGCATTTTTACAACCCACCTCACAGTTTAGAGTGACATCGTGTCCTTTCTGAGACGACAGTTGTCTTACAGTGAGGTTTAGTCTTCTTTTTCTTTCTGTTTTTTGGTTGGCAAAGTGGCGGTCCGACAGGGTTTTGTTTGTACAACAGGTGGTACGCTTGTCAGCGATCGATAAATTCTGTTTGGGCGGTAACCTGTGGAATTTATTCCTATACAACACAAACTTGTCTACCAATATCTAAATAAACCAAAGAGCATTCCGATCAAAGGAATGCGCCAATTGTTCAAAGCCTTTGTTACCGACCTAGACACAAATTGCATTAGTTGCGGAAATATTCCAAAACTTTTCCTAGCTCTGGAAAATTTCATCAGCGCGTCAAAAAAAACTATCAGCGAAGCATTTTTATGCTTAAGTCTAAAAAAAAGTTAAAGAAAAAAATCTGATGTGTTCCATTCACATGACATTCTCTACATCTCGCAACAAATTATAGTTAAAAAGCTTATTCTTCTATTTACTTCTTGCTAATTTAGAAAAATTAGCAGAAATGAACTTATTACTTGCTTCCTTGCAAGTAGAGGGAAAATAACGGAGTACCATAGGTTAAAGTGATGGTCGAAAGCTGATTGCTATGTGATTGAAGTTCCTTTGTTTGTATGGACAGGAGTTGACAAATTCCGAATGAGAAAAGCATGAGTTTTTCAAAGCTGAAACCAAAAAACAAGGAATATCTAAAAAACGAGCAACTCCACGAAATAAATGCGTCATACATAAATTGTATGTTTTAAAGTGCTCTACATTTTTTGTGTGTTAAGTTTTTGTCCATCTGTTACGGTTTAGCAGTTATGCAAAATTTCGTAAAATTCATCCAGAATAAAGTAGTCTTCAGAGGCTATTCCCAGAAAATTCAAGATATACATTTTATTTTTCAAGTAAATATCTTTAATATTTGACATTTTAATCAAAATAGTTAGAGCCATTTTTAAGAAAATAAAACTTTTCGAAAAATGTCCCATGTAAAGGGTAGTTGGGGTTGGGGGGATTTTCTTGAAAATCTTCCTGTCGCATTCTTGGAAGATGCCAAACTTAAATACCAAGTTTGATATTTAACGGTATTTTCGTTTTTGAGTTATGCTGTCCACAGACACACACACAGACAGACACACACTCACACACACACACACACACACACGGACCTTTATGTAAAAATGATTTTTTTGTACTCAGGGGATCCTAAAACATGGAATATAATACTTCCTCTATAGACTATGTACATAGTACGTGAGGAGAAAGTAAAAAGATCGTTTACAAAAATTGTCCCCTCTGTGTGTTCAGTTCTAAAAATTCCTATACAAAAGATAAGCTAAAGAGCTAACGTGTTCCGCTCATGTGACTTTATCTGTTCTGAAATAAATTATTCTTATAAAATCCGATTATTCTAGCTTCTTCATGCTAGTGGAGCAAAACATTAACAGAAATGCTCTTAATACTCATTTCCTTGTGGGTAAAAGGGAATAAGTGAAATAAGTAAATACACTAGGCCACATCGACAGTGTCATTTTTAAGAGCTAGTCGCTGTGTGACGACGAAGAAATTTGGCTCTCCTTGCGTAGTCTTTTCTACTGGAAAAATCAGTTAATACGCAATTTTCGACTTAATAGTTTACCTTTACTCACAAAATTGTAAGTCGCCATTGGGATATGTCATCTTAAAATAATTTTAAATATCCCTGTGGCTTATGGGTAAAAAGGCCACCTGGGATTTTATTGCCGGGTCGTCATGTTGTCATGGTAGCTCAACGGTTAGAGCAACTGGACGCAGACCAGGAGTTTCGTGACTCAAATACGGTCTATATCATTAAAGTTTTTGTTTGCCTCTACGTTTTCTATACATGTGAAAGTTATTGTTTTCATCTCTTTCATTGTAAAAGATGTAACTTTTTGCAGGAATAGCTACATTACACTTTTGATATTACCTGACTTTTTGTTTATGAGCTATGCGTTCATAAATACTCACACGTGAGTCTTTTTCAAAATTACTTTTTTACTTTCTCCATACGCACTATGTACATAGTGTATAGAGAAAGTATTGCACTCCACCAAAAAATTCGATACCAAGATTTCACCGGAAATATATATTTTAGGGTCCCCTGTATGCAAAAAGAATATTTTCAGAAAAACGTCCTGTGTGTGTCCGTGTGTCAGTGTGTCTGTGTGTCTGCGAACACGATAACTCAAAAACGAAAAGTCGGTAAAATACCAAACTTGGTATTTAAGTTTAGTATCTTCCAGGGATGCGACACGAAGACTTTGAGAAAAATCCCCCACTCCAAACTACTCTTTACAGGGAACTTTTTTCGAAAATTTTGATTTTCTCAAAAATGGCTGCAACGATTTTGATTAAAATTTCGTATATTAAATATATTTACCTGACAAATAAAATTTTTATCTTGAATTTTCTAGGAATAGCCTCTGAAGAGTAGTTTATTCTGGATGAATTTTGCTAAATTTTGAATAACTGCTAAACTGTAAGAGATGGACAAAACTTACTACATAAAAAGTGTAGAGCACATTAAAACACACAATTTATGTTTATACATTTTTTTCGTGGAGTTCGTCGTTTTTGTGACATTCCTTATTTTTGGTTTCTGCTATGAAAAACGTATACTTTTCTCATACAGGAACTTGTCAACTCCTATCCATATAGACAAAGGAACTTCATTGACATAGCAACCAGTTTTTGACTATCACTTTAACCTACAGTTGTCCCTTATTTCGCTTCTACTTACAAGGAAGCGAGTAATTAGACTATTTCTGCTATTTTTTTCTGATTAGCATAAAGTAAATAAAAGTATAAGCTTTTAAGAATAATTTGTTGCAGGGATATGGAGAAAGTCATGTGAATGGTACACATCAGATTTTTTATAACCAGGGGCACCAAACATTCTCTTCAATCTAAATCAATAAATGTAATTTAATCTTATTTTGATTTTTTAGACATCCTGAAGTCTACATTTTAAATCTCCCAGCATTTGGAATAATTTCTCATGTAATTTCTCATGAAAGAGGAAAAAAGAAGCACTTGGAAATTATGGAATAATTTGAGCTATATCAAAACATGTATTGTTTATATTTTGGATATTTAATTTTTCTCCTACTTATTAAACATAGTATAGAAAGTAACACGCTTTGAGGGACACTGGGATTGAATTTAGTAGAGAAAAATTCGTATGTCACATGCGTGTATGTCATTTTTTTCCGCTTAGTATCGTTCTTCGTCGTCTAGAAATAATATGCTATTCTAATCCACCGATCGTGTAGTCATCCGAAAGGTAATGGAATGAGAGGAAATGAGGGAAAGGAGAATCGTAATTGAATACCTATCCACCCCTGCATTCGTCTTGGATAAAAACCGCTAGCCTCTGGTTCCCAGGTCGAGGGTTCAAACTCGGTGAACGGCGATACATTTTTTGGGCGTAAATCCATTACATGGCTTCCTTCGGAAGAGAAGTAAATGTGCTGGTCCCGTATCGTAGATTTGCGGCATGTAAATAAACCAACCTCAGCCTGATAAAGAGCAAAATTAAGCGGTCTTTCACGCCCAATATAGAATGGGGCACTAAGAACCACATTGTCATAAATGAAACACAAATTTCAGCGTCTAATGTGTTTTGAACGATCCTGACGTATGCCTATGATGTCTTTACATACATCACACCACCTATAGTCGGGCGGAGCAAAGGAAAGGAGAGGGTCAACCATGTGACTGATATGTAAGCAACGAACGTTTGAGAGAAGGAATAATAGCCAACATAGCGAAATTTGCATCATGAACATAACTTTAGAAAATAGCGAAAAAAGTGTAAATACTGTATATCACATTATCCTCAAAAGCTAATTAAAATATTTGCACTTATTCACCTCCGAATTTCCAATTTCCAACTTATATATATATATATATATATATATATATATATATATATATAAATCCTTAGCATGGCTTCCTTCGGAAGGGAAGTAATGTCGTGATCTCGTGTCGTAGATTTGTCGTTTTAAAAGAAACTCAAGCCTGATAAAGAGGCCTCTGAGCAAAATTAAGTGGTCTTTCACGACCAATAATTGGGACGTGAGAACCACAACAGTTTAAGAGCGTCCGTAATTAACAAATCGATTTAATTTACTTTTCCTGCTTATTAATAGCGTTGTCATAAATGAAGCACAAATTTCACAGCTAATGCGCTTTGAACAGTGTTGAGGTATGCTGTGTTTACATACCTCACACCACCTATAGTCAGGCAGGGCAAAGGGCAGGGGAGGATCAACCGTGTGAGCTGTCATGTAAGCAACAAACGTCTGAGAGTGGGAATAATTGCCAACTTTTCATCATGAACAAAAAAAAGTATAAATACTGTATCATCGCATCATCCACAAAAGCTAATTCAAATATTTGCGCTTATTCACCTCCCAACTTCTAACTTATATACAGGGTGGCGCACGATAAGTCACCTGATTTGTTTTTTGAACAGTACATTTGTTTTTGACAGGATTTGTATTTTATTGATGTAGAAGTACAGAATACAGCTTGGAAATACAACCTAATGAATCACATGTTCAATATGGCCGCCATCTTGGTTTATAACTGCTACAAATCACACATGTGCATCTGTAACGACTCTTCGACACAAATCTTTGGCAATGGCGCGGGATAACTCCACAATGATAGCCCTAATTGCACTGCATTTTCGGGTTTTCTGCGGTACAGCTTTTCTTTAAGGAACCCCCAAAGGAAGAAGTCACATGGGTTAATATTTGTGGAGCGGCCACATTTATCCTCCTTCATAACGTTCTGGAAATCTGTTTGACAATTCCTAAGGTCAAGTGTTTCGTGAAGGAAATCAGGCAGGATGTTGGCAGTATGGGGGCGGGCTCCATCCTGCATGAACCATTGTGCATTGGAGCATTGGCCGGTTACTGTAGCATCGAAGAAGACTGGACCGATGATTCCATAGCTTAACATCGCGACCCACGTGCTCTTGCTCCCCGCAGGTGTCTTTCATATGGCTTATTCGCGGAGATTCAGTGCCCAGAATCGAACGTTCTGTATGTTCACGTAAAATTAAGCTTCGCCAGAAAACCATGTGTTGTGTCTTTCTCAATTGCAAACTGTAGTCTCCGCTCCTTATCTCCCGCAGTAGGCTTATACGTCACAGTCATCTTGTATGGATACAAGCAAAGCTCGGATTGAATAACTCTTTGTACAGATCGGCGTGAAATTCCCAACTCGGTACTGCCTCTTCTTGTGATTTACTCAAGACTACGAGTCAAAGCCACTCAAACTGCTTTAATGTTTTGCGGTGAACGTGCATGCGGCCGTTTACACTCAAAAACAGATCCAGTACCTGCAAATGTGTGACGTAATCTGCGTATTGTCTGTGGGCTGGGAGCCCACCGTGTGCCGAAACGAGCACGAAACCTTCTCTGTGTCAATGTAACACTGTTCGTCGCCGCGAACAGCAACACAATCTTCGTCTTTTGAGCGACGGTCAACCGTCCTTTGTCCTCCATCGCGAAAAACTGAAATAGCGGAACAAAAATCTGATGTGTTACACTCACATGACTTTCTCTAGCTGTTCTACAAACTTCATACATAAGATTCTTCTTCTTTCTGCACCTTGCTAATCGTGGTTATTATTATTTAGTTCCGTATAAGTAGGAAGAAAACAAGGGAATACACTAGGCTAAACCAATAGTCAAATGTTTTAAAAGCTGTGTTATGCGATTGTCATTATAAATCGCTTCTTTTCTTGGCCAGGAGTAGAACAAAAGAAAAACAGACACTCCCGTCTGAGAAAAGTATAAGTACTTCACAACTGAAACTAATAACAATGAATACCTCGAAAACGGTAAGCTCCACGAGAAAAATGTATATGACATAACTTGTGTATTTTAACAAGACCTACATTTTTTGTATAGTAAGTTTTTGTCTATCTCTTACGGTTTACTAGTTATACCAAATTAAGCAAAATTCATCCAAAATAAACAGGTCTTCAGAAGCTATTCCCAGAAAATTCAAGATATACATTTTATTTGTTAGGTAAATATCTTTAATATATGCTATTTTAATCAAAATCTTTAGAGCCATTTTTAAGAAAATCAAAATTTTCGAAAAAATTTCTATGTAAAGGGTAGTTTGGGGTGGGGAGATTTTTCTCAAAATCTTTGTGTCGCATCCTTGGAAGATACTAAACTTAAATATCAAGTTTGGTATTTTAGCTACTTTTCGTTTTTGAGTTATTGTGTTCACGGACACACGGACACACACACGGACCTTTTTCTGAAAATGCTTTTTTTGGATACAGGGGGTCCTAAAACATGTATTACCGGTGAAATCTCGGTATCGAATTTTTGGGTGGAATACAATACTTCTCTATCCCTATGTACATTGTACATATGGGGCAAGAGAAAGTAAAAATGGAAGCGATGAGCTCGTAACGACATCTGGAGTAATTTCCATGAACCGCACGAAGTTAAGCGCACAATTTGACAGCTATTGCCCCAATATTATACTTGTAGGATAAAAATTCAATCGGGTGACTTATGTATGTGTCATAAATGTATAAGGAGATACGTATCTATATAGTAAATGTCAAAGTTGGACTGAAAAATAACAGAAATATGTAGTATCCTATTCTGTAAGCAGTTTTGACTCGCATGCATTATGCTAGTATTGCTATGCAACAGGTAAATCCATAGTGAACAAATGGAGCCAAGATTATTGTATGATGTTCTGTAAACATATGTCTTGTCATTAAGTTTTGCTGGCGTTGCTACAACAAATTGAAACCAAGGTTAACGTTTGAACAGCGGAAAGCAATTTTGAAGTGGTACTGAAAATCGAGAATGTTGATGTTCAACGGTAATGGACAGAACCGCCAACGCGAATAACAATTGGATGTATTCCAGACAAATCGAGACTCGTGGTACCGTATGAGATGTTCAGAAGGGCAGATCTGGGAGACCTCTCACAAGTCCCGCATCCTGACTAAGGTTTTGAAAGTTTTGAGCACTCACCGCAAAAACCTATAAAGCAATGGGCACGTGAGCCTGGGATTAGCGTATGTCGTATAATTAAAACAGTAAAGCTAAAGGTTTTAATCCCAAGGCTTTTGCATGTAATAGATGTAGATGACTCTGATTGGAGAATGCAGAACTGAGGGTGATTTCGGAACATGGACGAGGCCTTCACAGGGAAAGTTGATGAGACACTATTTAAGTTGATTGCAACTGTTAGCTGGCATTACTGTGGCTATGTGAAAAGGCTGTTAATTTGTTAATTCATCAGGAATTAATATTTGGTGTGTGTTTTCCTCAAGGGATCTGAATGCCATTCTTTTTTAAAGGAACAATAACTGGCCAAGTGTATATAAACATGATACGTACATCCGTTTTACCATCCATTCATACTCTCTACTGAAATAAAGGAGTTTTCTTCCAAGAAGTTGGGGCACCACCACATTATCACCATGATGTACCTGTTTATCTTAATAACAACCTTCCAGGGCACTGGATATCACGAAGGGTCCAATTAGCGCATTGAAGCCCAGGCGTTTCTTTAGTTTAAGGGCCAAGACACCCAGGGTTTTTAGCCTATTTGAGTTATTATTTACAGTACATCAATCAAATCTGCCAAAAAGTATTGGAATAATCTAAAGGTATGGCATTCAAGGATTTCTCAACAAGTAAGAAAATAGTAATAACCTTCGTATTAATATTTTATTTTAAATGTACAACAAATATCAAATATAAGTTTGAAAATATCTGCGTAAAGCAGCTCTCCCTCGGTTTCGGAATTTTCCAGAGCTTCATTTGTATACTGAATTTCTTTTTCGGTTCAGAGATTCGAGGAAAATGCAACATTTTCAAAACGTAACAAATAGATCACTACCTTCAAGGAAAATGGCGGGACTACCCGCGAGCAACCAATATTACTAACTCTCCTAAATGTCCTAATAGTTGACTAAAGCAAGCAGAGATGGTAGCACGAATCAGACAACCAAACGATAACTGATGTATGTTCTTTGTCGCATAGCCCAAGACCGAGTTAAGGTCGTGGAATTGCATTAAAAGCGTTAGAAATACCTGCCCGAGCTATACTCGGGCATGGGTCTCATAAACATTTCGCACGGCCCGAGCTATACTCGGGCATGGGTCTCATGAACATTTCGCACGGCCCGAGCTATACTTGGGCATGGGTCTCATAAACATTTCGCACGGCCCGAGCTATACTCGGGCATGGGTCTCATAAACATTTCGCACGGCCCGAGCTATACTCGGGCATGGGTCTCATGAACATTTCGCACGGCCCGAGCTATACTCGGGCATGGGTCTCATGAACATTTCGCACGGCCCGAGCTATACTCGGGCATGGGTCTCATGAACATTTCGCACGGCCCGAGCTATACTCGGGCATGGGTCTCATGAACATTTCGCACGGTCCGAGCTATACTCGGGCATGGGTCTCATGAACATTTCGCACGGCCCGAGCTATACTCGGGCATGGGTAACATGAACCTTTAGCACGGTCCGAGCTATACTCGGGCATGGGTCTCATGAACCTTTCGCACGGTCCGAGCTATACTCGGGCATGGGTCTCATGAACCTTTCGCACGGTCCGAGCTATACTCGGGCATGGGTAACATGAACATTTCGCACGGCCCGAGCTATACTCGGGCATGGGTCTCATGAACATTTCGCACGGCCGGAGCTATACTCGGGCATGGGTAACATGAACATTTCGCACGGCCCGAGCTATACTCGGGCTTGGGTAACATGAACATTTCGCACGGCCGGAGCTATACTCGGGCATGGGTAACATGAACATTTCGCACGGCCGGAGCTATACTCGGGCATGGGTAACATGAACATTTCGCACGGCCGGAGTTATACTCGGGCATGGGTAACATGAACATTTCGCACGGCCCGAGCTATACTCGGGCTTGGGTAACATGAACCTTTCGCACGGTCCGAGCTATACTCGGGCTTGGGCTCCAATGTGTTAAGTTTCCACCGCATTCTCCGTGGACCTATGGATAACTCTATTACGTAGAAAAACACCTACATAGAGCACATCGGGTAGGAATTGAAACGGCATTGCTGAGAAAATGTTCGCTAACGCTGCTGGATCAGTAGTTTAACGTAGAAGTGTATTGATGGTGAGCAATTGTTGTTATTGCAAAAGTCCAAGATAAATTAGTGCTATTAATTTTCAGCTGTGTAAATTCCGCTTTGTTATGTTAACAAGGATTTTCTTTGCTTGAAATGTATATACATTTTTTGGCAATCGCAGGATACCTTTGGAAACCTATGAATAACTTTGGCCTGGAAGTTTGCATCAGCCCCAATTTTTAGAAGGCCAGCACTATGTTTAACTTACCCATTCGCTATCTTTAACGCACTTTTCCTTTCTGCATGTGGTTTTTTTTTTTTTTTTTTCCTCAGTTTTACATTTTTGCGCATCATATGTGTTCCTTGCTTTTCATTTTGCTCTGATTTTTATGCAAATTTACATACACAATTTCAAGTATGCCACCAAATATTTAATGTGGGTTTTATAATTGAATTATTATTTGCTCAAAAATATATGTAATGAAATAAAAAGGAACGTTTTAACTACAACAATTCATAGAAGGAAAATTATATTTCTCCACAACTAATAACAATTAATAATATTTACATTTATTTTATTGTATTAAAGTATCAAATAAAGTCGCTGTTACACTTTTCTGACAAATATAAATGCAGAAATGTATTTAATTATACTCTCTGAGAAAGTGTTTGAGCTGGGGCTTTCAGTTTTTTTTCAGTCACTTCTTTGTTTGCTCGTATTAGGTGTCAATTTTAAAGTAAGCAACTTCAAATTTTAAAAAGTTTGAAAACTGTACTCTAGTGTCCTTTAATCAGCTTCTACATGTACCGCAGTTGTTGTAGCTGTATGAGTATACATAATAGTATAAATCTAAAATAAATTCATGAACCTTGGTAGCCCAATATATTATCAAAAATCTGATGTACTCAATTCACCTAACTTTCTCTAGCTGTTCCATATGCCAACTAGGTATTCTTACAATAGATTATTCTTTTATCTACTTCATACTAATCAAGATAAAAATTAGCAGCATTGGTGTTATTACTTGCTTCCTTGTAAGTGGAAGGAAAATGATGGTAACATCTTTTAAAATCTCATGACTATGTGAAACAATTGAGCTTCGGTTCACTTTCCATGGTTCAGTTTGAGAAAATTTAGGTAGTTCAAAGTTGAAACTAATATCAAGAAATATCTCGAAAACAGCCAGCTCTACACGAAAAGCGTATACAAGGTAAATTGTGTTTTTAATGAGACTTACATTTTTTGTGTTGTAAGTTTTGTCTATTACTGATCCTCCTCTTAAAGTTTAACAAAGGAAGATTCTTGATATTCTGAGGTAGAGTTTTGGAAAATTTAACTGACATACATGAGAAACTGATAAGAGTTTTATTATATTTACATTTGCATAAAAAGTGGTTTACAGTGAGTTCTTGGTGAAACTCCAAATATGATACGTCCAGATTTCCTCTAAGAATGAATAACTGACCAGCAGAGGTAAGATTTCCCCACAGCTGAGTACCTAAACTTAGGTAACTGTATAAGAGATAGTTTCTTAATAATCTTCGTGTCGTATTCTTGGCAGATTTTGTACTTAAATGTCAAGCTTGTGATTTAATCAATTCATCGTTTTTGAGTTTTACTGTTCTCAGACATACTGACACGAACAAACGCATGCGCAGAACTTTTTCTAAGGCTGCTTGTTATAAATTCAGGGGAGCACCCTAAAACGTGCATTTACGGTATCTAGTTATAGGTGGGATGCAATACCCTCTCTACCTATGTAGTATGTACGAAGTAGAGATAGTGCAAGCATACTATTAATACGCCTAGTATTTGGAAAAATCTGATGTGTTCCATTCACATGACTTTCTCTACATCTCTGCAACAAATTATTGTTAAAAAGCTCTTGCGTCTATTTACTTCATGCTAATCGAGAAAAAAAAATAGCAGAAATAGTCTTATTACTTGTTTCCTTGTAATTAGAAGCGAAATAAGGGAGTACCATAGGCTAAAGTGACAGTCAAAAGCCGGTTACTATATTATTCCTTTGTTCGTATGGACAGGAGTTGACAAATTCCCGTATGAGAAAATTACCTATATGTTTTTTAAAGGTGAAATCAAAAACACTGAACATCTAAAAACGATCAGCCCACGAAAAAACTATATAACATAAATTGTGCGTTATAACGTGCTATACATTTTTTGTGTTGTAAGTTTTTGTAAATTTTTTACGGTTTAGCAGTTATGCAAAATTCCATAAAAATCATCCAGAGTAAAGTAGTCTTCGGAGGCTATTCCCAGAAAATTCAGGATATACATTTTATTTGTCACTTAAATACCTTTAATATATGACATTTTAATCAAAATCGTTAGAGCCATTTTTGAGAAAATAAAAATTTTCGAAAAAAATTTCATTTAAAGAGTGATTTGGTGTGGGGGGGGGGATTTTTCTCAAAATCTTCATACGGACATACAGACACACGGACACACACCGACCTTTTTCTGAAAATGCTTTTTTTTTTTTTTTTTGGATACAGGGTACTCTAAAACACATATTTCCGGTGAAATCTCGGTATCGAATTTTTGGGTGGAGTGCAATACCTTCTCTACACACTATGTACATAGTACGTATAAAGAAAGTAAATATGACCAAACGGTATTTAAAGTACCTATGTACTTAATCGTGTAAAAGTTTTAAGTCCAACAAATGAATTTCTCCTCTCTGAGCTAAGCATTACACGTGAGCAGGTTCGAATACATGCGATTTTGAAGCTAAACGCAACTGTCAGCGGTTTGTCTGGCCAATTGTTTATGAAGCATATAGGTAGTTAGTTATATGCATGAATTTACATGTGGAATGCTGACCCCAACATTTTACACCCTGTTTTCATCATTAACCTTTTGACCTTTAGAGAAGGTTGCTAGGTAACAGGGATGTAGGCCGCTTTATCCGGTTATCGTGGTGAAATTATATTCAGGAGGCCGTTTTTACCTCTATATTTAAATATATTTGTATGGGTGTTTGCAGAATTACGCTTGTTCATGTTTAAACTTAAATGATTCTAAAATCAACGGACATTTAAATGAATAAATCTGGTGTATTTCATTTCCATGACTTGCTCTACTCTATGCCATTTATTAGTGGTTATCCAAAATATTCTTAAGAAAGCTTATAACTATCTCTACTGCGAATAATTACTAGAAGAAGCATTGCATTCCATCCAAAAATTGGATATTCTGAGTTCACTGGAAAATCAGTAAAATTATTTGCTTCCTTGTAGTTGGACGGACATAAGGGAATACACGAGGCTAAATCGATAATCAAATCTTTTAAAAGCTCCCTATGTGAGACAATTGAAGTTCGGTTCGCTTTGCATGACCTGCAGTAAAACAAGAGAAACAAAACGAAACGTCATTTCCAGTTTGAGAAACGTTTAATTTAAAATTAAACCCAATAAAAATAATACCCCAGAAACGTATAGATACAAATTATGTGTTTTAACGAGATCAGCATTTTTTGTGTAGTATGATTTTGTCGGTCTCTTAAAGTTTAAGCGTTATGAAAAATTCTGTAAAGCTCATCCAGAATAAAGGCTATTCACAAAACATTTAAAATGTACATTTTATTTGTGGTTTAAATATATTTAATATACGATGTTTTAATCAAAATTGTTATAGCCATTTTTGAGAAAAGCAACATTTTCGAAACAATTTCCATGAAAGGGTAATTTGTGATGGGAGATTTTCTTTAAAGTCTTCGTGTCGCATCCTTAGAAGATACTAAACATAAATACCAAGTTTGATATTTAATGGTCTTTTGGTTTTTTTTTTTTTTTTTTTTTTTTTTTTTTTAGCTATTCTGTCCAGAGGCACACACACATACGGACCTTTTTCCAAAATTGGACTCGGGGGACCCATAAAATATTATGGTATTGCACCCAAAAATTGATGGCGAGATTTCACTGAAAATTTATGATGTATGTGTGTGTGCGCGTGTCTGTGGACTCCATAACTCAAAAACGAACAGCCTGTTAAATACAAAATTTGGTATTTATGTTTGATATCTTCCAAGGATGCGACGCAAAGATTTTCAGAAAAACCCAAACTACCCTTTACTGCATACTTTTTCGAAATATTCGATTTTTAAAGAAATATCCATTAACGATTTTGATTAAATTATGGTATATTAAATATGTTTATATGGTAAATTAAATATATATCCAGAATTTTGTGGAAACAGCCCCTGAAGTTCGCTTCATGCTCAATGGCTTTTGTATAACTGGTAGACGGTAAAAGAGACACAGAAAATTACTATACAAAAATGTAGATCTGTAAAAGCACACACTTTATATTATATACATTGTTTTAGAGTTAACTTCTCAGAGATATTCCCTGTTATTGGTTTTAATTAGCTTCCACTTTTCTCAAACGGGAAGCCCTCATCCCTTTCATTTGTCTTTTATTTTACTCTTGGCCACGGAAAGAGAACCAAATTTTAATGACAGTCGCATAGCAACACATTTAAAAAGACTTGAATATTATTTTAGCCTAGTATATTCCTATAAGTCCATTCTGCTTAAAAGGAAGCAAGAAAGATGCACATTTCTGCTAATGTTTAACTTGTTGGGCATGATAGATAAATTAATATGGTTTTGTTAAAATAGTCTGTTTGAAAAAGACATGTGAAGGAAAGGCTCAGAATTATTTTTTTGTAAGATTCTCTGCGTAGTACATGGTACATAGGTAAAGAAAATATTGCACTCCACGCAAAAAGTCGATTCCAAAATTTCACCGTAAATACACGTATCCAAAAATAGCATTTTAAAAAAAAAGTTCCGTGTGTGCGTGTGCCTGCAAACAAGATAACTCAAAAACGAAAAGTCAGTAAAACACCAAATACCAAATTTAGTATTTAAGTTTAGCAATATCCAAGAGAAATCTATCCACATGACCTACGTAGATTGAGAAATCTATCCACTGAGAGATTCAGTTCAGTGGTAGTTCTAATGGCCCCAAGTGGAAAAAACAATATTTTTTATTAAAGTTTATAAGTCATTATTTTATTCTGAATGAAAGTAATTTTATTGTTTTTTCACAGGTTTTTTTTCTTCAAATTTTATTTAATATTAATCGCAAAATTCGATTTCTTTTTTTTTTTGCAGGTGCTTGCAGGGAACACTAACACTTACCTGTCGGTACGGCAGGAGTTGGAACTACCCTTCGTGGCCAGCAGGGTGCGCTTCATCCCCTACAGCCAGCACACGAGGACGGTGTGCATGAGGGTAGAGTTATACGGCTGTCCATGGGAACGTAAGTACTACGTATGTTAGTTACCCGTACAATAGAACATTAAAAATGGCGGACTGTTTCATATAGACCTTAAGATTTGTGTGTATGAACGGTATTTACGCATCATCATCAGTGTTGCCAATTGGCTTTTTTCTCGCAAAATCTAGCTTTTTTAGATTTCGTATTAGCGGCAAAAAATTATTCCGGCTCGGCGGCAATAATTTTGCATTGCTAAATCACATATATGATACATTCACACCTACGTATAGTAGATGGAAATATAAACTGGTGCGTAAACAAAATACAATCGAAATAAGGATTAAAAATGGGGTTTCCGAAAGTATTTCAAGGGTTTTTGAAACAGCAATGCAAATTATGGTTTTTACTTTTTTTTTTTTGTAGAAGAAAGAAGAATAAGGAAAAAAACCTGAAATACGTTCTGTAGTCAAAGTAAACTTTTATCGAGTTCTTTTTTTTTTCGAACTATTTTTAGGGTTTTTGAAACAGCAATGCAAATTAGGGTTTGTTTGTTTTTTTGTAGAAGAAAGAAGAACAAAAAAAAACCCCTCAAATCCGTTCTGTAGTCAAAGTAAAGTTTTATCGAGTTTTTTTTCCATTGCCTCCCCCCCCCCTTTAACACATATGCTTTGCATTTGAAACAACTCGCTGATTGGAGGTTGGGTTTTTAATCATTTTATTTTCTTCATCACACATTCACTCCCACATCCAGACTCAGTAAGGAATAGAGAATTAATCTGGTTGATAGAAAATTCCCCGCCCCAACCGGGAATCGAACCCGCGACCTCTGGAATAGAAGCCAGAACGCTGAGCACTCGACCGCAGAGGCAATCATTTTTATAGAACTTTGTTAACTAATAATCACAGCTATTTAAAGTGTTAGCTTTCTTTCTAACTTTTAATTTCTCTACACGTACTATGTACATATTATATAGAGGAAGTATTGTATTCCACTCAAAAATACGATACCGAGATTTCACCGGAATGTTTTAGGATCCCCTGAGTCCAAAAAAAAGCATTTTTAGAGAAAGGTCCGTGTGTGTGAGTGTGTGTGTGTCTGTGTGTGTCTGTCTGTCTGTGTGTGTCTGTGGACAACATAGCTCAAAAACGAAAAGATCGTTAAATACCAAATTTGGTATTTAGGTATAGTATCTTCCAAGGATGCGACACGAAGATTTTCAAGAAAATCCCCCCACTACAAACTACGCTTTACATGGACAAATTTTCGAAAATTTTGATTTTCTTAAAAATGACTCTAAGGATTTCGATTACAATCACGTATATTATAACTATTTGCACCCCGAATAAAATGTATATCTTGATCTTTCTGGGTATAGCCTCTGAAGAGTAGTTTGTTCTGAATGAATTTTACGGAATTTTGCATAGCTGCTAAACCGTAAAAGATGGACAAAAACTTACCACACAAAAATGTAGAGCACGTTAAGACAAACAATTTATGTAATATAAATTTATTTCGTGGAGTTGATAGTTTTTTTAGATATTCCTTGTTTTAGGTTTCAGCTTTGAAAAACTTATACTTTTCTCATACAGGAATTTGTCAACTCCTGTCTGTACAAACAAAGGAACTTCTGCCACATAGCAACCATCTTTTGTTTATTACTTTAACCTATGGTTCTCTCTTATTTCACTTCTACTTTTAAGGAAGCAAGTAATAAGAAAATTTCTGCTAATTTTTGTCTCTGTTAGCATGAAATGGATATAATAATAAACTTATGTAACAATAGTCTGTAGAGAAAGTCATTTGTATGCAATACATCCCATTTTTGCAGTGTCATGTTATACTCCAAATCTATGGAAACAGATTTTTACTTATATAGTTTATTTATTTCCTCTAAAGGTCATAAGGTAAGACATGAACAAATCTTGCGCATAGAGCAGGTTCGCCTGCGGTGCCAGAGCAGTAAAATCGGACGTTAAACACTACCAAAAAAAAAAAAAAAAATAGAGCAGGTTTCTTTCCCTCTCTCTCTACAACGGCTGAGAGGGGTAATAGAGATGCTAGCTCGGCGCGAATAACACAACCACAATAGCGTGCAACGTTAAACAATTATTTCTATTCACATGAAAGTAAATGTTGGCAGTTTGCTATAAAGCTAAATTTATACACACATAATATATTTTTAACAATATGTAGAGAGTGTGACGGGTATTTTTCTTGAAGGAATGTCGACATGTTTATTTTTGGTTGCAATCCAGCTTATCATTCAATGCGTTGGTAACCATGAACATAACCAATATTACTGTACTCAAATGTTTGAAGAACTCGTCAATTCCGCTCTCTTCGTCCTCATAACCAGCATTATTATTGATGTCGTCGGCATCACTTTTATTTTTCCAAGTTAACAATAATATGCTAGCGTTTATTTGCATGGACACTGAAGAATGCCACACTAAAACTAGCTTGTGTTTTAATGACAGTACGTGGTGTAATATGGTTTTGTCTACCTCTTACATACCAGTTATGTAAATTTCATTCAAAATAAAGAGGAATTTTATTTTTCTTGTAAATAGCTTTGATATAAATCATTATAGACCTTTTTTTTAGAGGAACTTCGAAAAACATTCAATTTTTGTTGTCTTTAACGCCCGCTTTAACTACTTATGACACCGCAGGCGGTGACACTGATGATACATGATTGATGATGGAGCATCGGTGGAATGCGATGGCGGGGGAAATCGGAATACCCAGCGCCGCTTTGTCCACCACAAGTCTCACATGCGGTCGCTTGGGATCGAACACATTCAATGTAAAGGGTAGTTTGGGCCGGGGGGAATTTTTTTAAAACTTTCGTGAAGCATCCTTGAAAGAGACTAAACTTAAAATATGTACTAAGTTTGGTATTTAACAAACCTTTCGTTTTGAGCTATGCTGAATAAATATATGCATACACACAGACGCATATGTCCTCTTTCTTAAAATATTTTCGGTTCAGGGTTCCTCAATATATGTATTTCTGGTGAAATCTCAGTATTGAATTTTTGGGTGGAATTCAATACCTTGTCTATCTGTTATGTACATTCTACAAAGTACTAGATAAAAGAGGTAAAAATATACTTCGCAACACATGCATTTTATTTATTTATTATTATTAGTTTTATTTATTTATTGTAGCTTAAAGGTCATTAACCTGGTTGAAGCTTAAAGTTACTCGACTTTCGTCTTCTCAGGATAAGGGAAAAACCCCAAAAAAACCCTTATCCGGATAACTCACCCTAAGCGAGGTTCGAACTCGCGACTTGCAGATTTACTACCCCGGCGAACTGTTGGTACATTTTGAGCCAAAATTCTAACCCTATAAGTACGCCGCTCTAAAAAAAATAATTCTGTTTTCTATGGGCAGCATAAACAGCTATTAGCAAAGTTTTCGTCGAGGTTTACGTTTCGAAAAACCGAGAGGGGTTCACACTGTTTTTTCAACACACTGCTAAACCTGCGCACCTGTAGGCGAATAGTGAAGTTTGTTGCGGGAACCCTGTAGGTATAGAGGCTTCCATTTAAAATGGTTCTCGTTAATTTGCTGTTCTTTGCAAACCTTTTGTTTCACAAAATAAACATTACATGCTGTGCATTTTTACGCGAGTTTATTTTCGATTTAAAGCCCTCTCTTTTCCCAACCTTTTTCATTACATTAGCATTTCCGAATATAAATACACGTTTTATGTGGGATACAATAGCATCCATTTAATGAAAAGAAGAAACCCCTTGTTTATTTTTTTTGTTCCGTTTATATCAAAGGGATGATGTTCTGATGAACAACGCAGTGTATATCATAACTTCACCGGATCACCAACAGTTTCGCGTTTTATAATTCTAATTAGGTATTTCCTACTCCTGCTGTCTAAAACAGCCTTACATTATGTGTCTAGAATTCTCATTTAACTCCCTTAGATACGTTATGCATCCCCGTTGACCTCTCGGGTCCAAACGCCTATGAAAGCATGTTCCTGTATTTATTCTATAATTAGAGAATCTTAGGATTTCATTTGTTTCATATAGGATAGCTTTAAAAAGATTTGACTATCGCGTTAGCCTGGTGCTTACAAGGAAGCAAGTAATTAGACAAACTTTTATTAATATTTATGTGAATTAGCAACATGTAGACAAATTAATAATATTTTGTAACAATTCTTTGTGTATGGAACAGGTCATGTGATTGGAACACATTATTTTTTCTTCTTTAGAATGTGTGTGTATTGCATAAAAACGGTTAAAAGACCCACTTGGCTTAGACCAAGGATGAGGAGCTGCTTCAGGAGGAGTGGTATGTCTTCAGTTTCCTTCTACTTCCCAATACAAAGAATCAGTAGTTTCTCTCGTCTGGACATATCAGTGGTAGCACACACTTTGACCCTGCAAACTCCGTATTGGTGCACAAATTAAGTTTAATTTTACAGAATTGGATTGCTTTGTGAGGGGTAAATTGAGTAAAATAAAACAAAGACCCTGCCTCCCCAAAAAAGAATTTTCGCCCAAAAATTCGAACTCTTAAGAACAAATAAAACATTGGTTTTATTAACAATATTTTTATCATATTTTATATACTCATAGATTCCATTTTTATGAAGAAGAAAACAAGTGGAGTTGTTACAAACTTCAAACTTCCACTTCCCATTGCACGGGAATCAGTTCTTTCGTTTGTCTAGGCATATCAGTGGCAGCACACACTTTCAACCTGAAAACTCCAAACTGGTGCACAAAAAAAGTTTTATTTCACACTAAGTTTGTTACAAAACTTGGCCGAAAGGAGCACGGCCCACTTGATCTTCACTGCATTTCCATGCGCGCGCATCCTACATCTGTTCTGTCGTCACAGTGGGTTAGTCTTACTTCTGTTCCAGTCCAGTTCAACTTAGAAATGTTTAGAGGCGTTTAGTTTTGCTTGAAGTAATTTCAAAAAGCAGTATACAGTACTGCAGGTCGTCTCCTTAGCGCGGTGGTAGCGCAGTTGCTGAGACCTGGTTTCGATCCCCAGTACCGGCATGGGAGACCTCGTAAGGGCCCTGGGGGGGGGCAAATTGAGGAGCTACTTGATGGAGAACTAGCGGCTCCAGGTCATGAGAACCGCATTAACCGGCCGGGGGGGGGGTTCGAGGCACTGACCACATCTCACCCTCCAATTCTGCACCCCATCCATGACGGGACCGGGCCGGGCGGTAGACCAAGGTTCCCCGTGAGCTGTCGTGACATGCAGTTATAGCATACAGTACACAAATAGTGTTTATATACGATAGGAGTGTGCTTACATCATCTTGTAGGGAAGTTGTACGGAAGTTGTATGTTCCGTACGTTTGCTTGTAAATCTATTCAGAGAGTTTCATTTCTGATAGGAAAAGAAAATTAAACAGAGCTTACGAAATAGACGAAAGCGGAGAACGGTTAGAACGGTCGCCTCAAAAATCTCTTTGGCGCCTTGCACAAGAAACTGACATTTCGAGAACTTCAGCATGGAAAGCGACAAAACTTTTAAAACTCAAAACATACAAGGTTGCTGTTGTTCAGGAATTTCTACCACGTGATCACAAGCGGATTGGATTTTGAGGAATGTTAATGATGAAACAATGGATCCACGATTAATACTGTTCAGTAACGAGGATGGTTTCATTTATATGGTCATGTGTCATCACAATACAACTTATATTACACTACACACAACCGCAATTTTGTTCATGAAACTCCCTTGCATGATCAAGTCTTATTCTTGCTTTATTGTAACTAGAAGTGACATAGGTTAAAGTGAAAGCCAAAAGCTGGTTGCTATGTGACTGATGTTCCTTTGTTTGTATGGACAGGAGTTGACAAATTCCTGTATGAAAAAAGTATAACGTTTTTAAAGCTGAAATCAAACACAAGGTATATCTCAAAAACGACCAACTCCACAAAAAAATGTGTATTATATAAAATGTGTGTTTTAACGTGCTCAACAATTTTTGTGTGGTAAGTATTTGTCCATCTCGTACGGTTTAGTAGTTATGCAAATTTCCGAAATAATTCCAGAATAAAGTAGTCTTCAGAGGTTATTCCCAGAAAATTCAAGATCTACACTTTATTTGTCAGGTAAATATCGTTAATATACGATATTTTAATCAAAATCGTTAGAGACATTTTTTAGAAAATCAAAATTTTCAAAAAAAAGATCCATATAAAGGGTAGTTGGAGTGGGGGATTTTCTTTAAAATCTTCGTGTCGCATCCTTGGAAGATACCAAACCTAAATTCCAAGTTTGGTTTTTAACCGACTTTTCGTTTTTGAGCTATGCTGCCCACAGAAACACACAAATGCACACAGACAGACAGACAGACAGACACTCACACAAACGGACATTTTTATAAAAATGCTTTTTTGGGATTCAGAAGGTCTCAAAACATGTATTTCCGGGGAAATCTCAGTGCATTACAATACCTTCTCTATAGAGTACGTTTAGAGAAAGTAATAAAATCTGTAGTGTTCCAATCACATTACTTTTTCTATCTTTTCTGCAAACAAACTTATCTTACAACAGGCTGTTCTTTTACCTGTACCTTACTAATCGAGATAAACATTAACAGAAGTGATCGTTCTACTTGCTTCCTTATAAACAAAAGATAAACATGGGATTGCACTAGGCTAAGCTATACAAAACTATTATAAGTTGGTCACTATCCGAAACGATTTAAATTCGGATTTCTTTGCATGGCCAGAAGTAAAACAAAAGAAATATGATACTAAAGATAGATTTCCGTTGGGAAAAGTATAAGTATTTTAAAATTGTAGCCAAAAACATATCTCGGAAACGGTTAACTCTACAAAAAAGGTATATGACATGAGCTGTGAGTTTTTAACGTGATTTATATTTTTTCTATTTTTGTGGTTTATGCTTAAACAAATGTTATCCAGAAAGAAGAGCCTATTCCCAGTAAATTAAAAATATAATTTCGTTTGTCTTGAAAATAGCTTGAACATATGGTATTGTAATAAAATCGTTAGAGCTATTTTAGAAAAAAATAAAACTTTTCAAATAATGTTCCATGTAAAGGGTAGTTTGTGGGGAGGAGGATTTTTTGAAAACTTTTTGTGGCATACTTTAAAGATTTTAAACTTAAATACCAAGTTTGGTGTTTAACGAATTTTTCGTTTTTGAGTTATATAGTCCAAAATCATACACACACATAGACAAACATAGACAGACAGACACTGACCTTTATAAGTTCTTTTCAAGGGTGCTCAAAACATTTACTTCCGTTGAAATATCGGTATCGAATTTTTGGATGGAATACAGCACTTTTTCTACCTACTATGTACAATGAGCATACCAGGTAGAGAAAGTAATATTGTTTTTATGGATCTTAGAAACATAAATAAGTTAAAATAAGAACTAAAGCTTTCCTGGCGACGTGTTAATTCAAAATCTTCTCGGGCTTCTAGCCAGTTTTTACCTGGCTAGAAGCCCGAGAAGATTTTGAATAAATAAGTTGATTACAAAGGGGAAGTGTTTTACTGTTTCTATTCAATTAAAATATTTATATTTTTGATAGTGTTTATCGCCCGCTCTTACTACTTGTGGCACCGCAGGTGATGACACTGATGATACATGGAATGAAGATGGAGCACCGGTGGAATGCGATGGCGGGAGAAACCGGAAAACCAACCCTTGCACTGCTTTTTCCACCAAAAATCTCACATGCGGTCGCTTGGAATCGAACCCATGCAGTCTAGATCAGAGGTGACTGGTCTAATCACTCGGCCATGGCGTGGCAAAAATAAAAGGAGAATGTGCGAGATGTAAATTATATTGCAAAAATGCTGACTCCTATGCCAAGCAGAGGGTAACGTTATCCTTCATCGCACTCAGACAACGGAGCGAATGAGCCATTATCTATCCTTCCCTACCAGCATGCATCTAACGTCCCAAGCTAGGTAGCCCGACAAAATTGGCAAATAAGCCGGAGATTTATTTGTCACTTTCTCCTCTATCGGGCTCCAAGATTAGTAGTTGAGTACGCACGAGTACTCTGATTCAGACGCGTATATGTGGAACCACCTGCTCTAGATGGATCACACCATTTTTAACTTACCTTGGACACATTTAGGAAATGCATAGTACACGCCACTGCATTACTAATGTTTAACAATGTACTACTTTGCAGTGCAGTACATTCACCACACAAGTGAGGCATCTTATGCTTACCATTAACGACCCTAACAGTGGAGCGGAGCTGCCTCTAAAAACCCTCAGTAACTGCCAACCCTTTTTCTCAAGTGGTTCTCGTTCGCTAAAAGGGTTAGAGCAAAAGAAACGATAAAACTTGTAAGCAGTGGAGTGAAATATGCATTTGCTCGTTTGCTTTACCATTAATATCACGTCATTAGCACTAGTAAGGCGACACCAGAAGACACAAGTGCACTTTGTATTTGAATGACAGCACTTAATTAACAGATCTGGGGGAGATAATTGCATTTGGCAGCCCAGTATCGGGTGTTTGATGCTGGACCAATCAAGGCACAGCTAAGCAAACATAAACAGACATAGCGGTGCCATGCGACGAATTAGCGAGACTGATCAGGTTGGAATCGAACTTTTACTATACGAGCCAGCCTGTACAGGTGGTCTTAATTAACTTCTGATGTGTTCCTTTCACATGGCTTTCTCTACATCTCGGTAACAAATTATTGTTAAAGAGCTTATTCTTCTATCTATGTCATCCTAATGGACATAAACATTAGCAGAATTTGTCCTTATCACCTTGTGTTCTAATGTGTTCCATTCACACGATGTCCTCTAGTTTTTCGGCAAAAAATCCGTTTATATACAACAAAAATGGAAATGGTGTGTTATTTATGGACGCTCTTTAACTAATGTGGTTCTCAGCGTCCCATTCTGTATTGGGCGTGAAAGACCGCTTAATTTTGCTCAGAGGTCTCTCTATCAGGTTTGAGGTTCTTTTACGTGCCGTAAATCTACGACACGGGACCAACGGCTTTACTTCCCTTCCGTAGGAAGCCATGCTGAGGATTTTTACACCAGAAAAAATCCATCGTCCTCCGCCGGGTTTGAACCCGCGACCTTGGGTATATGAAGTTAGCGTGGTAACCATTACACCACGGAGGGCGACTTTATATACATGCTAATCAAATTAAACTTTATCAGAATAATCTTATTACTAGCTTCCTTTGCGAGTAGAAGGAAAATAAGAAAATGCACAGGCAAAAGCGATAGTCAAATATTTTAAAAGCCGGTCGCAATGCGAAACAATTCAGGTTCAGTAATCAAACAATAAACAAGAAGAACAATATCTTCTCGTGGCTAAAATTGAAACAAATTCTCCGGATTATCTCGAAAAGGCTTACTCTGCAAAAAATGGTATATGACATAAGTTGTGTGTTTTAATGAGCTCTACATTTTTAGTATAGACAGCTTTTGTATATCTCTTACGGTTTGCCAGTTATACAAAAGTCATCCAGGATGAAGAGGTCTTCAGAGGATATTCCCAGAAATTTTAAGATATGCATTTCGTTTGTCATATAAATATCTTAAACATAAAGTATTTTAATCAAAATCGTTAGAGCTATTTTTGAGAATATATAATTTTTTTAAAAATGTTCCATGTAAAGGATAGTTGGGAGTTGGAGGATTTTCTTGAAAATCTTCGTACTGCATCCTTGGAAGATACTTATCTGAAATACAAAGTTTGGTATTTAACCGACTTTTCGTTTTTGGGTTATACTACCACAGTCACAAACACGGATATTTTTCTAATTTTTTTTTTAATCAGGGGATCCTAAAAGGTCTATTTTCGTTGAAATCTCGGTATTGAAATTTTGAGTGGAATACAATAGCTTCTCTATACTCTATATGTACATAGTACGTGTAGAGAAAGTAAACATGAGCAAAAATTGTGTTATTACTTAGTTCCTTATAAGTAGAAGGGAAATAAGGGAAAACATAGGCTAAACCGATAGTTAAATAAAAGCTGCTTGGTATGTAATTGAGTTTTGCTTCTCTTTGAATGGTCAGAAGTAAAACAAAATACCGGTGTGTTGCAGTCACACGATTTTATTTAGCTGTTCTACAAAATAACTTCCTTCAAAGGTTCTTTTTCTCTCTACACCATGCTAATCGAAATGAGCATTAGTATAATGCTATTATTACTTAGTTCCTTAAAAGTATTGCACTGCATTAGAATAAAAAGGCATCCAGACTGAAGAGGACTATAGAGTAAATCCCTATAAAATACAAGATTTTCTTGAAAATATTCGTGTTGTATCCTTGGAAGGTACCTACTGAACTAAAGCATCAAGTTTGATATTTAGCGGACATTCTGTTTGTGAGTTATTCTGTTTACTGTCAGAAGACACACACACACACACACACACACACACACACACACACACACACACACACACACACACACTGATTGCTCTACGTTGTACATACGTGCTAGAGAAGGTAAAAACACGTGTCGAATTGCCATTCGAGGAAACTTTAAATATTTTAAAATTGAAACCAATAACAAAGATGATCTCAGAAATATTTAGCTCCACATTTTTTGTATTGTAGGCTTTTCAGCATCTTTCGCTTTTTATAGTTATGTAAAAGTTATCCAGAATGAAGATATCTTTAGAGGCTGTTCTCAGAAAATTTAAAACATACATTTTATCTGTAGTGTAGATATTTTCAATACATGATAATCAAAATCGGTAGAGTCATTTTTGAGAAATTGATACTTTTAAAAAAAAATTGTAGTTTGGGACTGAAGAGATTTTTTTTAATGTCTTCGTGTCGCATCCTTTAAAGATTTTCTTTCTTTCCTTCCTTCCTTCTTTATTTTTATGTTTTCCCTCCTCTTATGTATGACTTACACCACCCCCAAGACCAACAAGCTAGTATATGTAAGATCCCTGTTGAGATCAGAGAGAAACTGGGATAGGTGATACGCCCGGTGTCTGGCATGAAAGTGAAATAGTGGATGATATGAAATGAGGATGAAATGAATGGTAGGAAACATGATTATGGAATAATGGTGGAATGAACGGCGGGGAAACTGCAAGACCCAGAGAAAACCCGCTCCGATCCACTTCATCCACTGCGATTCCCTCTAATGGAACACGGGCCACTTAAGTGAGAGGCAAGTGGTCTAACCACTTGGCCAAGCCGCCATATACCTGGAAAATACTAAAGTTAAAAACAAAATTTGATCATTAATGGGGTTTTCGTTTATAAGTTATGCATGGTGTGTGTGCGCTCTGCTCTGAAAACAAACTTCTTACAAAAGATTATTCTTCTTTCTGCATAATGCTAACCAAGATGTACTTATTACTTAGCTCCTTATAAGTAGAGGGAAACTAAAGGAATGCACAAGGCTAAAGTGATAGTTAAAGGTTTTAAAAGCCATCATTATACGATTGTCATTGCAAATCGCTTCTTTGCTTGGCCAGGAGTAGAGCAAAAGAGCAACGGATGTGTTCCATTCACATGATTTTCTGTAATTGTAACATAAATAACTTTCCGTACAAAAGATTATTCTTCCATCTAATACGTGCTAATCAAGGTAAAAATTAGCAGAAATAGTCTTATTCCTTGCTTCCTTATAACTAGAAGGGTCATAATAGAACAATATCGATAGTCGATAGTCATATCTTTTAAAAGCTGGTCTAATATGAAACATCAGAAGTTCGGTTCGCCTTCATGGCTTGCAGTAAAACATGAGAGATGAATCGAAATGTCATTTCCTATTTGAGAAAAGTTAAAGTAGAGTAAAATTGAAACTAACCACAAGGAATATCCCTAAATCGATCAGCACATAAATTATGTGTTTTAACGAGATCTCCATTTTTACTTTCTCTACGCGTACTATATATTCGATACCGAGATTTCACCGGAAATATATGTTGTAGGGTCCCCTGTATAAAAAAAAACATTTTTATAAAAAGGTCCGTGTGTTTATGTGCCTGTGAACACGATAACTCAAAAACGAAAAATTTGTAAAATACCAAACTTGGTATTTAAGTTCAGTGTTTTCCAGGGATGCGGCACGAAGATTTTGAGAATACTTCTCCTCCCCAAACTATATGGAACTTTATTCGAAAATTTTGATTAAAATATCATATATTCAAGACATTTACCTGGAAAATAAAATGTATACATTGAATTTTCTGGTAAGAGCATCTGAACATTACTTTATTCTGGATAAATTTTATGGAATTTTGCATAACTGGTAAACTGTAAGAGACAAAAACTTACTCAGCAGAAAGTGTGGAGCACATTAAAACACAGAATTTATGATATATACATTTTTATCATGGATTGGCTCGTTTTTGAGACATTCCTTATTATTGATTTCAGTTTTGAAAAACATATTTTTCTAATACGGAAATTTGTCAACCCCTGTCCATAGAAACAAAGGAAGTTCAGTCATATAGCAACCAGCTTTTGACCAATACTTCAGCCTATGCTACTCCCTTACATACTTCTTGCATAGATGCAAGTAATAAGACTATTTCTGCTAATTTTTTCTCGATTATAATGAAATAAAAAGAAGCTTAAGTTTTTTAACAACAATTTTTTGCAGAAATGTAGAGAAAGTTGTTCAGTATCTATTTTCGAGGGTGGAATACAATTCGTTCTCTACCTTTTTAGTACTTAATAGAGCAAAAAAGAAAAATCTGATGTGTACCATTCACATGACTTTCTGTATATCCCTGCAACCAATTATTCTTAAAAAGCTTATACTTCTATTTACTTTATGCTAATCAGAAAAAATAGCAGAAATAGTCTTATTATTTGCTTCCTTGTAAGTAGAAGCGAAATAAGGGACTACCATAGGTTAAAGTGATAGTCAAAAGCTGGTTGCTATGTCAATGAAGTTCCTTTGTTTATATGGATCAGAGTTGACAAGTTCCTGTATGAGAAAAGTACAAGTTTTTCATAGCAGGCACCAAAAATAAGGAATGTCTCAAAAACGACGAACTCCACGATAAAATATATATAACTTAAATTGTGTGTTTTAGCGTGCTCTACATTTTTTGTCAAGTAAGTTTTTGTCCATCTCTTACGGTTTAGCAGTTATTCAAAATTCCGTAAAATTCATCCAGAATAAACTACTCTTCAGAGGTTATTCTTAGAAAATTCAAGATATACATTTTATTTGTCAGGTAAATATGTTTAATGTACGAAATTTTAATCAAAATTGTTAGAGCCATTTTTGAGAAAATCAAAATTTTCGAAATAAGTTCCATGTAAAGGGTAGTTGGGGGTGGGGGGATTTTTCTCAAAATCTTCGTGTCGCATCCCTGGAAGATACTAAACTTAAATACCAAGTTTGGTATTTTACCGACTTTTCGTTTTTGAGTTATCGTGTTCACAGACACAAGGACACACACACACACTCTTACAAGGACCTTTTTGTGAAAATGCTTTTTTGGATATTGGGGACCCTAAAACATATATTTCCGGTGAAATCTCGGTATCGAATTTTTGGTTGGAGTGCAATACTTCTCTATACACTATGTTCATAGTGCGTATAGAGAAAGTAAAAATTGTCCTGAATAAATACTACACGCTGTACGAACACGAGCTTCTTCGAACACTGCACACGTATAGCGTTGGGGTGAAGGTCAGCCGGGCGCACATGTGTGTGGAAAATCATTAAAACTGCACCAGTTCACCTCGAGGTGGTGGTACATCTCACCGTATGCAAATATAATGCTCTTGTTTAACATTTTCACAAACACTACTGTTGGCAAGTTTATTTTACTGCTCCTGTACTGCGTTTCCAGCAGCGAGAATGTTGGCAGTACTTTGTCATACGTTTGTACACTCTGCCTAATAGAAACTCTCTAGCAATATAGTAGTTTTTACTTTTTTTAGTTCGTATGTGCAATGTACATAGTACGTAGAGAAAATAGTATATTCTACCCAAAATTTCGATAAGTAGATTTTACCAGAAATACATTGTTTGAGGACACATGAATCTTAAAAAAAATCGTTTTTAGGAAAACATCAATGTATTCTTTGGACATCATTACTCAATAGCGAAAAGTAGCTTAAATACCAAACTTATTAATTAGGTTTGGTATCTTCCAAAGATGCAACACGAAGATTTTCAAGAAAATCCTCCCCCTCCAAAAAAAAACCCCTTAGATGGTAAAAAAATAGAATTTTTTTTATTTCCTCAAAAATGGCTAAAATTATTTTGATTAAAATATCGTACATTAAAAATATATACCTGTCAAATAAAATACATATCTTGAATTTTCTAGGGATGGCCTTTGAAGACTAGTTTATTTTGAATGAATTTTACGGCATTTTTTTCAGCAGCTAAACCGCAAGAGATGGACAAATGTAGAGCACGTTAAAGCACACAAGTTATGTGATAAGCATCTTTTTCGTGGAATTGATCGTTTTTGAGATATTCCTTATTATTACTTTCAGCTTTAAGAAACATACCTTTCTCGCACAGGAATTTGTAAACTCCTGTTCACACAAACAAAGGAACTTCCGTCACATAGCAACCAGCTTATGACTATCACTTTAACATATGGTATTCTCTTATTTCCTTTCTACTTGCAAGGAAGCAAGTAATAAGACTGTTTCTGATAATTTTTCTCGATTAGCATGAAGTAAATAGAAGCATAAGGTTTTTAAAAATAATTTGTTGCCGAGATGTAGAGAAAGTCATGTGAATAGAACACATCATATTTTTTACTTTTAGTACATATGTGCAATACACATACAAGGTAAAGAAAATAGTGTATTCCAACCAAAACCTTGGTACCAAGAATTTACGAGAAATATATTGTTAAGAGGACGATTTGACGTCTTCCACTCACATGACTTTCTCTACATCTTTGTAACAAATTACTGTTACTAAGCTTATTTTATATATTTTCATGCTAATCGAGATAAAGCTTAGTAGAAATGGTCGCATTGATTAGTTCCTTATAAGTAGAAGGAGAATAAGGGAATATACTAAGCTGAAACGACAGTCAAATGTTTCAAAATGTGATTGCTATTGCATTAAAATCTGTTTTTTGTATGGGCAGAAGTTGATAAGTTTCCGCATTAGAAATGTATTAATATTTAAAAACTCAAACTAATTACAAGGAATATCTAACAAACGACGAACATATATGACATAAATTGTGTGTTTTAAGGAGATCTACATTTTTTGTGTAGTAAGTAATTTTCTGTTACGGCTTACTAATTATGCACACTTTAGCAAAATTCATCCAAAATAAACAGGATTTTACAAGCTATTTCCAGAAAATTCAAGATATACATTCTATTTTTGATGGAAATAGCTTTAATATGTGCTATTTTAATCAAAATCGCTACAGGCATGTTTGAGAAAAACAAAATTTTTGCAAATTTTTCACTATCACTTTAGCTTAATATTTCCTTTTTACTTTCTCTATACGCACCATGTACATAGCGTATAGAGAAGGTATTGCACTCCACCCAAAAATTCGATACCAAGTTTCCACAGGAAATATATGTTTTGGGGTCCCCTATATCCAATAAAAGCATTTTCACAAAAAGGTCCGTGTGTGTGTGCATGTATCCCTGTGTCAGTGTGTCTGTGAACACGATAACTTAAAAACGAAAAGTCGGTAACACACCAAACTTGGTATTTAAGTTTAGTATTTTCCAGACATGCGACACGAAGATTTTGAGAACAATCCCCACACTCCCAACTACCCTTTACATGGAACTTTTTTCGCAAATGTTTAATTTTCTCAAAAATGGCTCCAACGATTTTGATTAAAATATCATATATTAGAGACATTTGCCTGACAAACAAAATGTATATCTTGAATTTCCTGGGAATAGCCTCTGAAGAGTGGTGTATTCTGGATGAGCTTTACGGAATTTTGAAAAACTGCTAAACCGTAAAAGATGGACAAAAACTTACTACATAAAAATGTAGAGCACGTTAAAACACACAATTTAAGTTATATACATTTTTTCATGGAGTTCAGCGTTTTTGAGACGTTCTCTGTTTTTGGTTTCTGCTATGAAAAACTTATACTTTTCTCATACAGGAATTTGTCAACTGCTGTCCATACAAACAAAGGAACTTCAGTGACATGGCAACCAGTTTTTGACTATCACTTTAACCTATGGTACTACCTTATTTGACTTCTACTTACAATTAAGCAAGTAATAAGACTATTTCTGCTAATTTTTTCTGATTAGCATGAAGTAAATAGAAGTATAAGCTTTTTATGAATAATTTGTTGTAGATGTGTAGAGAAAGTCATGTGAATGGTACACATCAGATTTTTACTTACAGCGAAGAAAGTAATAAGAGCAATTATGCAAGTATTTATCTCGATTAGTATGTTGTAGATAAAAGAATAATCTTTTTGTAAGAATAGTTTGTATATAGAACAGCTAGAGAAGTTATCTGAATGGAACACATCAGAGTTTTTATTTCTAATTCAGGTGATCCTTAAACGTATACTTTGGGTGGATTGAAAAATCTCCTCTACCTTAGTAAATGTGTGAAGTAGAGAAAGTAAAAGGTTTTAGAATTTTTCCATCAAATACTTCTTTTTTTTTTTTTAATTCCCTACAAAGATGTAGTAAGGAATAGAACACATTAAAATGACCATTGTACTGTTATACACAATGCGACAATGTTAAAATGGATTCCATTCCATAGTGGTAAAGAGAGACATTTTCTTTTGAGGTGAGTGTACAGAAGTGTGATATACCGACTTGTGGAAATCCATATGCAGCCCGTTTTAGCAACACACCTGTTGTAACTGGACTGATGCCAGCTGAATGGGTTTTTATTCCTGAGCCGCTTGACATATTCTCCAGCAAAAGGGGTGTGCAAATTGATTACTGGAAAGTTTACTTCATTGTATGGGATTAGTGGCCAGGTGCCCTTTCAAATATATTCCTTTAAAGGAATATGTGTTATCAACAAACCTGGTGTGTACTATTCATGCAACTTTCTCTGCCCAAGAACATGACTTACATTCACACGACTTTCTCCAATCAGCATCTTGTACTTTTATGCACTCAATATATACATTCTTTCTATATATAATTTATTTCTCTGCCATGTACGATCTCATCGAAAATAAATACTTGTTGTAGGGAACCCTGACTCAAAAAGAAAACAATAAATAATTAAAATAGAAAAAGATCCCAGTGCGTACGTGTTTGGTGTGTATGTGTGTATCTTTATTGTTAATAAGATCACAATTCTATTTCATGCTAATCGAGATAAACCATAGTATTACTTAGTTCCTTATTAGTAGAAGGGAAATCAATTAATACACTAGGCTAAACGGGCAGTCAAATATTTTAAAATGTGTTTGCTGTGTGATTGAAATCCGTTTCTTTGCGTGGTCAGGAGTTGACAAGTTCCCGTATGAGAAAACTAAGTATTTTAAAATTGAAATCAGTAACAAGAAATGTCTCGAAAACAGCCACCTCCACAAAAAAATGTATGTTATAAATTGTGTGTTTTAACGAGCTCTACAGTTTGTTAAACTACTTTTTGTCTATCTCTTACGGTTTTCCAGTTGTGCACAATTCAGTAAAATGCGTCCAGAATGAAGCTATTTCCAGAAAATTCAAGGTATATATTTTATTTGTCAGATAAATATCTTTAATATACTATATTTTAATCAAAATAATACAGCCATATTTGAGAAAATCAAAAATTTAAAAAAAGTCGATATAAACGGTAGTTTGGGGTGGGGGATTTTCTTGAAAATATTGAAACTTTAAGTACCAAGTTTGGTATTTAACGGTCTTTTAGTTTTTGAGGTATACTGTCAACAGACACACACAGACAGACAAACTGACCTTTTTATAAGAATGTTCTGCGACTCAGTGAACCTCAATACACATATTTCGGGTGAAATCTCGATATCGAATTTTTGGGTGGAATAAAATACCTTCTCTATCCACTATGTACATTGTAGATGCGGGCTAGAGAAAGTAATAAAAGTTGCTCAACAGATAACTGAAATTCCTGCCAAATTCATGCTAGTAATTAATCATTTGTTTACTTTCTCTATACGCACTATGTACATAGTGTATAAAAAAGGTATTGTAATGCACCCAAAAATTCGATACCGAGATTTCACCGGAAATACTGTTTTGGGTTCTCCTGAATCCACAAAAAAAACAAAACATCTTTAGAAAAATGTCTGTGTGTTTGTCTGTGGGCAGCATAGCTCAAAAACGAAAAAACCGTTGAATACCGAACTTGGTATTTAAGTTTGGTATATTCCAAGAATGCGACAAGAAAAAGTTCAAGAAAATTCCCCCACCAAAACTACGCTTGTCATTAGAGCTATTTTTGTCAACAATTTTGATTTTCTAAAAATGGCTCAAACGATTTTGATTAAAATATCGTATATTAAAGATATTTACCTGACAAATAAAATGAATATCTTGAATTTTCTGGTAATAGCTTCTGAAGGCTACTTTACTCTGGATGCATTTTACGGAATTTTGCACAACTGGTAAACCGTAAGAGATGGACAAAAACTTAGCACACAAAATATATAGAGCACATTAAAACACACAATTTATGTTATGTACATTTTTAATTTCTTTACACCTACTATGTACATAGTGTAAAGAGAAGGTATTGCACCCCACCAAAAAATTCGATAGTGAGATTTCACTGGAAATATATTTTTTAGGGTCCCCTATATCCAAAAATTTTTTTTTCAGAAAAAGGTCCGTGTGTGTGTCCATGTGTCCGCGTGTCCGTGTGTCCGTGTGTTTGTGAACACGATAACTCAAAAACGAAAATTCTGTAAAATACCAAACTTGTTATTTAAGTTTAGTATCTTCCAGGGACCTGACACGAAGATTTTGAGAAAAATCCCCCCACCCCAAACGACCCTTTACTAGGAACTTTTTTCGAAAATTTTGATTTTCTAAAAAATGGCTCTAAAGATTTTGATTAAAACATCGTATATTACAGATATTTACCTGACAAATAAAATGTATATTTTGAATTTTCTGGGAATAGCCTCTGAAGACTACTTTATTGTGACTGAATTTTATGGAATTTTGTATAACTGCTAAATCGTAAGAATTGGACAAAAACTTACCACACAACAAATGTAGAGCACTTCAAAACACACAATTTGTGTCATATACATTTTTTTTTCGAGGAGTTGATTATTTTTTAAATATTGCTTGTTTTTTATTTTAGCTATGAAAAACTTAACGTTTCTCACACAGGATTTTATCAACTCCTGTCCATACAAACAAAGGAACTTCAGTCACATAGCAACTAACTTTTTATTATCACTTTAACCTATGATAATCCCTCACTTCGCTTCTGCTTTCAAGGAAGCAAGCAATAAGACTGTATCTGCTAATTTTTTCTCGATCAGCATGAAGTAAATGGAAGCCTAAGCTTTTTAATAATACTTTCTTGCAGAGATGTAGAGAAACTCATGTGAATGGAACACAGATTTTTTTCATAGAGTTGATAGTTTTTTATGTGTTCCTTGTTTCTGGTTTTAGCTTTGAAAAACTTATACTTTCCTCATATCGAAATTTGTCTACTCCTAACCACAAAAACAAAGGAACTTCAGTCATACATCAACCAGCTTTTGACTATCACTTTAACCTTCCTTATTTCGCTTCTACTTACAAGGAAGCAAGTAATAAGACTATTTGTGTTATTTTTTTCTCTATTAGCATGAAGTAAATAGAAGCATAAGCTTTTTAACAATAATTTGTTGCAGAGAGGTAGAGAAAGTCATGTGCATGGAATACATCAGTTTTTTTGGTAACCTGTAAGAGTCCACGATGGTAACACCAACTGCCTTAGTAACACATGTGTTTTGAAAGACATTTATTTTTCAACTGCTCTCATAACATATATCTTTTCATAGTTTTATTCGTGAAATGGTGTAGTTTATGAGCCACAGTAATTTTCTCAAGATAAAAACGTACAGTTTCACATATTTTAGCAATGCTTTCTAAAGACGAGAATACTAAAAAGATCTCACTAAAGTAATTGGTAGATACGCCGACACTAGTGCCGGACTATGCATATGGATCCTGTTTCTGTTACTATCCGGTGGAGTGGAAGAGAAGTTTTCACAGCCTCAACTATTGCCAGGCCGAACAAACAAACAGACATGGTGCCTGCCACTGGTAGCCGTTTTCGCTCCGGGTTGGAGCCGCTGTAACTTGCAAATTGAAGTGTTTTACACTGGACAAAGGAATGTGCAGGACACGTGTGTGTCTCTCTCGATAGGAACACACCCCGCTCGCTGAAATGGAATTAGCAGACATTATCTGGAAACGAAAGTCTCTCCTCCCAGGGTCAATATTGAAGAACGGGTACCTGCGTTATTTAATTCCCCCTGCATTATCAAATGATTCACTCGAACGCACTAATATGGACACGGTCTTTGATGTGTCCCTGGACAGAACGGGTTTAATTTCGTCAAGTTCTTTGTTTGGGCGTTATCTACCACTCTTGGCTTTGGACTAGAACTTTGCGCCTCTCCGCTGTGACTTTTGTAAAGCGATTCTGATTAACAAACATCCCTAGAAAAATGTTGCAAATATACTTCGTAATTATCCACATGATTCTTAATTTATTTCAATTATATGACGTAAATCCTATGGGTCCGTTTTTGATTTCTTATAGCTTTCCAAGGGCAGAATAATACTGAAGTTGACTGAGGCAGTCAGCGAGATGACTTCTCACCCGGAGTCCCAGTTTCGACTCCTGGCTGAGGCGAGGAATTTTTCTTTAACAAGAATTATCCCCTATCCCCCACAGAGTCTGGTAGTATGTTGTCGCCCTCCGTGGTGTAACGGTTATCATGCTAAATTCATATACCCAAGGTCGCGGGTTCAAACCCAGCGGAGGACAATGGCTTTTTCGGGTGTAAAAATCCTTAGCATGGCTTCCTTCGGAAGGGAAGTAAAGTCGTTGGTCCCGTGTAGTAGATTTACGACACTTAAAGGAACCTCAAGTCTGATAGAGAGCAAAATTAAGCGGTATTTCACGCCCAATTTAGACTGGAACGCTGAGAACCATAGTAGTTAAAGAGCGTCCATAAATAACACGCCATTTTGGTAATATGTATGTGGGCATGAACGTGCGTGTGTTAGAGGGGAAAACAATTAAAAAAAAACAAGTAAACAACGCACAGAAAACGCAAAGCCCCTGATGAGATCTTAGATGTTAAAGGGGGTTATATAAATGAAACAATAAGAAAACACTGCCTGCGTGGTCGAGTGGTCAGCAAGCTAACTTCTCACCCGGAGGTCCTGGGCTCGATTCCCGCCTGGGGCAGGGAAGTTTTCTTTAACCAGAATTATTCCCTATCCCTCACAGAGTCTGGAAGTATGGACGTGAGATTGAATGTATGTGTGTGTGTGTTTGAGGAAAATAAAACGCTTTATACCCAACACAAATAAAAACACACACCATACCTCAAAAGCTAAAACATCCTTTGCGTCTGTCTTTGTATATTGTACTGTACATAAAATTTTGATATACCTATAGATTTCACCGGAATATATTTTGAGGTATCTGAATCAAAAAAGACAATGTTCACTTTCTCTACACGATTTATGTATATGGTTTATAGAGAAGGTATTTTATTCCACGCAAAAATTCGGTACCGACTTTTTATCGTAAATAAAAGTTTTGAGACGTCTTGAATAAAAAAAAAAAAGAATTTTTAGAAAAATGGCCATGTATGTGTGCGTCTGTGTATCAGTGAACACGATAACTGAAAAACGAAAATTCGGTAAAATAACAAACTGGGTATTTAAGTTCAGTATCTTCCAAAAATGCCACACGAAGATTTTGGGAAAAATTATTCTACCCCAAACTATTGTTTACATGGAAAAAAACTTCGCATATTTTGACTTTTTCAAAAATGTTTCCAAAGAATTACATTAAAATGACTTATATTAAGGAAAATAAAATGCATACTTTAAATTTTCTGGGATAAGCCTCTGAGGAGCTCTTCATTTTGACTGAATTTTGCATAACTGGTAAATCGTAACGTAAAAAAAAATGTATGCACAAAAATGTAGATCTCATTATAACATACAATTTATGTCATACGTTTCTTTTCGTGGAGTTGACCATTTTTTGAAATATTTCTTGTTATTAGTTTGTGTTTTAAAATACTTTTCTCATACGGGAATTTGTCAACTCCTGGTAGTGCAAAGAAACAGCATAGCAACCAGTTTTTAAAACATTTGTCTATCGCTTTAGCCTAGTATGTTCCCTTATTTCCCTTCTACACACAAGGAAGCAAGTAATAAGACCATCTCTGATTAGTATGAAGTATATAGAGAAATAAATTTTTAACAATAATTTGTCACAGAGGTGTAAAGAAAGCCATGTGAATGGAACACAAGATTTTTAGATACAAGTCCCTGAACAGCATTGTGAAACGACAGTTATATACCAAATATGATATTTCAGTTCTGCATCTCCCAACGATGTGTCACGAATATTTTTAAGAATATCTCTCATCCAAACTACCCTTTACGTCGAACATTTTTGAAAATGCATATTTTCTCAGAAAAAGCTGCAACGATTTTCATTAAAATATATTTTGTGTAAGATATTTTCATGAATATGTAATGTAAATCTTGGAGTTTTGTAAAAGCCTCTGAATTCCTCTCTGAGAATGGCTATATGACTGGTAAAAATAGACGAAAACGTTGCTTTGAAGATTTTGGTTGGTTTAAAAATGCTACCCTTCTAGCCACGTCTTCAGTTCAGGGAAAAGGTCAAAGTCACTGGGTACCAGGTCAGGACTATACGGCGGATGATCAAAAATGTTCCATTGAAATTGTTCAAGGAGCCGATGGGTTGCGCCTGCAGTATGTGGACGATCGTTGTCATGGATCAACACAATTCCTGAAGTCAGCATTCCTCTTCGTTTGTTTTGAATGACTCTCCGCAAACGTCGTAAAGTACGAAGATCTTCCAAACAACGTCAATACTCATTTGAAATCATTGGCGTCAACATTTTTTTAAGTGGGTATTTGCAAAGCTTGTGCACAGGTACGATAAATCTTTTCGGTGATTATGTTAAAAAGTAACCATAAGTATACAAAACTTTTAGTAATAAAATAATGATCTATGAACTTGTCTTTTATTTATAACCTATCGGAAGTTTAGAAACAAAGGCCCTCGTATATTGGATAGATGGGACTCAAAAACATATATTTCCAGTGAAATATCCCAGTGTCAAATGTTTTAGGGGAATGTAATAGCTCAGGTACTATGTACGAATTAAAGAAATTAAAAACGACACATGTGTACATTTAGACAAATAATAACGGGTATTTTGGAAATAGCTGACGCCACAAAAAATGTTATATAAAATAAGTTATTTCAAAATCTTCTCGGGCTTCTAACAAGGTAAAAACTTGACTTGATACCAACGTTTCGAAGAAGTGCCCGAGAAGATTTTGAATTAATACGTCGCCAGGAAAGCTTCAGTTCTTATAAAATAAGTTCTCTATTTAAAATCGATTCAGACTTTTTGTGTAATAAGTTTTTTTTTTCTCTTATCTATGGCGTTTTTTATGGAAGAAGAAGAAGGAGGAGGAGGAAGAAGAAGACGAAGAACCAGTTTGGTCCTTGTTTATATCAATTTGACCGGCGCGTTACCGGAGCTCCATCAGGAGTTGAGTCACGACCGCCTCTCTCATTTCATGGCCGGGTGAAATACTTGTAGTGGTGGATACCCAGGGGACCACATCAGTTGGTAACACTGACGTGACTCACGCCTCAGTTCTACTACAAATCACAAAAATACTCGTTCTCTTGGCTTTCTCTTGGTGGTCTACAGAGATCGAAGCAACAGCCCCCAGATTCGAGTCGTGTACCAACATTTATTACACTAGATATCGCCTTTGGGCGATCAACAAAATAAATGAGTTTCTTTAAACGAAACAGCATGCGAATTGAAGCAAAATGGAACAGAAATCTATTGGAAGTTATGCAATAAATGGATAACTTTAATATTTGTAATTAAAAATCTGATGTATTTCATTCCCATAGCTTTCCCTAAACGTCTGTAACAAATAGTTGTTTAAAAGTTTATTCTTCTATCTACTTTATGCTAATCGATAAAATATTAGCAGGTATAGTCTTATTACTTGCTTCCTTGTAAGTGGATGGAAAATAAGGGAATACCATAGGTTAAAGTGATAGTCAAAAGCTGGTTGCTATGTGACTTAAGTTTCTTTGCTTGTATGGACAGGATTTGACGAATTTCTGCATAAGAAAAATATAAGTCTTTTAAAACTGAAACCAATAATAAGAATATCTCAAAAACAGTCAGCTCCATATTTCATAATTATGTGTTTTAACCTGATCTACATTTTCTGTGTAGTACATTTTTGTCTATCTCTTACGGTTTTCCAGCTACACAAAATTCCGCAAATATCATTCGAAATAAAAATGTCTTCACAGGCTATTCCCAGAAAATTCAAGATATACACTATATTTGGGATGTAAATATCTTGAATCTACGGGATTTTAATCAAAATCATTACAGGCATTTTTTTCGAAATTTTTCCCATGTAAAGGATAATTTGTAGTTGGAGCGGGGGTTTCTTGAAAATGTTCGTGTCGCATCTTGGGAACATAGTAAATCTAATATCAAGGTTAGTATTTAACAGGTTTTTAGTTTTTGAGCTATGTTGTCCACACACACACACACACACACACACACACACACACACACACACTCAGACACGCTTTTTTGGACTCAGGGGACCCCAAAACATATATTTTCGGTGAATTCATGACATTGAATTTTTGGGTGGAATACAGTACCTTCTCTATCAACTATGTGCATTGTACATGCAGGTTAGAGAAAGTAAAAATGTATGTGTCCCGTTCATATGACTTTTCTATATCTCTTTAATAAGTTATTGTTAAAAAGCTTATTCTTCTACCTATTTTATGCTAATTGAGATAAAATTAGCAGAAATTGGGTTATTACTTGCTTCCTTGCAAGTAGAAGAGAAATAAGGAAGTACCATAGGCTAAAACGGTAGTGAAATATTTTAAAAGCTGGTTAGTATGTGATTGAAATTCCTGTGTTTGTATGACCAGAATTTTACAGATCTGGATTGTCTTTTCAAATAAAACTCGCGTTTTCATCTCTTAGGTCTTTTCACTCCCGTGAATTATCGACAAGATTAAAACACATGTGGAGTTACTTATGATAATATTACGTGAGTAGAGGATAAGATTAGCAATCTTATAGAGCCTTTAACTTACATAAAGAGATTATTTACTATAAATTATCCAAAAATTATCCCCTAATTCAAACGGGTAATGAACATGCTGCATTTAGAAATGCAGGTCGTAACCTATAAATAGCACATTTATCTGGTTTACTTCCCAAACCATCTGTAAAATGCTTAAAGCGAGGAATTTTTGTAGTATCGTTATCTGATATTAATTTTATTTATTGCTTCGTTGCGGAAAATGTCGTTCACAAAGCCATAAATATATAATACGCCAAAGCCACAATTTATTCGACTGTTTACCTCCCTAGCGTTATTCGACCATTAATTTCACATTGCATGTTAGCGATGAATTTGTCAGAGGTCAAATTAGCAAATATAAATCCACCGTAGCACAGAAAGCATAAAAAATAAAAATGTTTTTCGAAACACTAATGTGTGTTGTGAATAAACAAAAGTATTGAATCGGGACAACACGCTCTCATACGATTTAATGGTATTAAGGGAAGTTGTGGACGATTGCGCAATGTTGTCTCATTCCGTTATTACTTTGTTTGCTGTGGAATAATTCATTATCTTTGATCAGAGACGGTATAGATGTCGCCAGTGTCGTTCTGTACACAAATAATGTAATACATGCTATTTTATAATTAAATACTTCATCAAATATCATTTAATTCAGAGATATACAGCTTTTTTTGTTTATGCAGATTTTCCATGATTAAATTCTGCATGGGTTTGATTTCTGTCGTTTCCAAAATGCTGTTGGAAGGAAGTAATCAAGAAATATTGGCTGAGCTAATTTAACGAAATGTTCAATTACTGATTTGAGCCCGAAGGAAAAGACAAAAAAAAAGATTTAATACAGTTATTAACAAATGTTTAGTTTAGAATAAAATACACATAAATCACAAAAAAATATAAAATAAAATATTATAAACATTAAATGACATAACAATTTAAATAAACTCTTATGTGTTGCAGTCACATGACTTTCTCTAGCTGTTCCATATACAAACTATTCTTACACAAGATTATTCTTGATAATTGAGATAACTATTACGAAAATTGGCGTCATTATTTGCTTCATTGAAAGATAAGAAAACTATGGAATACATTAGTCTATAGTAACATTAAAATATGTTAAAAACTCGTCATTATGTGAAACAATTTATGTTCGGTTCACTTTGTATGGTCCCATTTTAGTAATTTAGAGCTGAAATCAATAACAAGTAATATCCCAGAAACAGCCAGTTCTATAAAAAATTAGATAAATTATGTATTTTTACGAAATATACAGTTATTTAATACAGTAATTAACAAATGTTTAGTTTAGAATAAAATACATTAAATATTTTATTTAAAAGTAAAGCGACTGAAGTCTGGAAAAAAGAGTATATTAATAATAAATGGATTAAGATAGATAGAAAAATAGCGGTAGTTGAAATGTTTCAAAAAGACAGTATAAGGAGATTGGAACATTCTTATATATAGTGAAAATTTAGGTAAATGTTTATGTACAGCAAATGGTCAAAAATGGTGTAACAAACTAGGATTAAGATACTATTGTAAAATATGAGTCTATCCGGTATAGAACCAGGGCTGAACACCGGCCATATTCACCTGTTATCAGCCTAGCAGAAATAAATAAAGCAAACAAAAAGACAACAAGATAAACATAGATTAATTATTGTGTTGAACGCTGGATCTAAGTCTTTGCATAGCTTGCATTAAAATTCTGCGAAAACTCTGAGGGGTTGGATAGTAAATCGACTCCATTTCCTGCCTCATGACCTTCCATTAAGTCCATTTCCCCCTCTGCTGCCACGATGGTGCACCACTGCATGCGTCTCCCTTGAGATAACACCAAGTTACCCTTCTGTACCAGGTTATCCCTTTGCACCTTAGGGAACTCGCCTTGCCGCTACACATGGTTAATAGAATGTTATGCTGTCGTAAAATATGATCAACGGTTGCTATGTTTTTGGTCACGCATTGAAAATAATTCGTACAAACCATGCCATATTCTTCGAAATAAATATTACTGACTACTTATGTTTTATTTTGGCTTTCTCTACCACATATATACTAGATATAGAAGATATTGCCTTCCAGCTAAAATTTTGACATTGAGACTGCACTGAAAATACACGTTTTGAAGCAACTTCATCCGAAAAACTGGTGTGTTCCATTAACATAACTTTCTGTATCTATTTTGCAAACAAACTGTTCTTAAAAAGCAGTGTTTTGATTTACATAATGCTAAAATATAAGCATTTCCTGAAATAGTCTCTTTACACAGCTTTTTATAAGTATAAGGAAAATTAGAGAACGCAATAACTTACAGTCAAAATATTTTAAAAGGTGTCGCTACGCAATCGTCATTGAAATTTGGTTATTTTTCCATTACCAGGAGTAAAGAGAGAGAGAGAGAAACAGACAGACAGAGTTGAAACAAATGAGGAACTCCCGTTTGAGAAAAATATTTTAGAATTGAAACAGTAAAAAAGAACATCTCTGAAATGGTTAGCCCTACAAATAAATTTTATATGACATAAATTGTCTTTTAACGAAATCTAAACCTTTTGTGGAGTAAGTTATTTTCTGTCTTACGGTTTTCCAATTATGAACAAATCGTCCAGAATGAAGAGGGCTTCACGGGTTATTCCCAATAAATTCAGAATATATATTTTATTTTCCATGTAAACATATTTAATATAAGGCATTTTAATTAAAATATTTAGAGCCAGGTTTTTAGAAAATCGAAAATTTCGAAAGATGGTCCATGTAAAACGTAGCTTAGAGTGGAGGATTTTCCTGAGAACCTTCGTGTTGCATTCTTGGAAGATACTGTACTTAAATTGCAAGTATAGTAACTAACACATTTTTTGAGTTATACTGTCCCAGACACACTTAAGTAAAAATAAACAAAGGCCTTTCCTCCCTAAAAAAGAATTTTTGCCCAAAATTCGAACTTTTAGGAATAAAGAAAAACATTGGTCCTATTTATATACTTTTAGTTATTTTTATACCCATAGATTCCATTTTTTTTAATTCTCTTAAAAAATGGAATCTATCACACAACACACACACACACACACACACACACACACACACACTCAGAAATACATACATACACATTGCCTTTTTTAAATTTGTTTATTCAGAGAACCTCAAAACATGTATTTCAGTAAAATATCGGCATCGATTACATGATTAGAATTAAATATATTCTATAAGTTATGTACATTGTACACAGAGCACAAATAGTAATTGACATCGAATTTCTGATTGTCTGTAGGAGCATTTATAGGGCGTGTCTTCTGATATCCGCTCGCCGCTCCGTCACTCTAATTGGGGAAGGAGGAGGGGTTGTAGCTTGCGGTTGTAGTACACGTTACCTAATCTCTTTTTCCAATTGAGTAAGGTGATTATACCTATTAGTGAATGAGTTGACAAACCCAGCATAGGTTCGATATAGAACACGCACCTACAAGGTGACAGTATCTGCCAATAAATTAAAAATATGACGTAATAAAGTACCCTACAAACAGTAAGGAGTGCGGTGTACGGAGTAAGATAGTGCCGGTTTCTTTTTGTGCCTTTTGTACATAAGTGCTAGAGAATGTAAAGATTACAAAAGTGGTCCGCACGCGTGAAGGTGTAGCTGTGAAATACAAAGTTCCAAAAATCAAATTCGATTAAATTCCAAACTTGGTATTTAAGTTCAGCATCTTTCAAGGGTGTGACACAAACATTTTCAGAAAATTTCCCTGCTCCAACTTACCCTTACATGGAATATTTTTCGAACATTTTGTTATTCACGAAACTAGCTCTAAATATTTGGTTAAAATACTGTGTTTTATACTTGCTTATATTTTCGTCACATATGAAGTGTATTTTTTGAATTTTCTGAAGCCTCTTCATACAGAATGACGTTTGCATTGGATGTTTCCGCATCTCCGTCCACATTGTACGAATTGGCAACGCACGTGACAACGTCAAGGATGGTATAACACCTCTACTATAGTATCATTATATTAAATAGGACCACTTGCTGCCATTTCAGATCTTTTATTTACTAATTTTCTCATACTGCCAACACGGCTACGGATCTGTATTTGGTGTAATATTCCATTCAAAACTTGATATCGAGTTCAACGAAAATGTATGATTTCAGGTACCCTGAATCCCCCCCCCCCCAGAAAAAGCATTCTTATAAAGAGGCCCATGTGTGAGTGGTGCATGTATGTCTGTTGAAGCATAGCTAAAAATGACGTCCATTAAATACCAAATTTGGTATCTATGTTTAGTATCTTGCAAAGATTTTCAAGCAAATTCACTCCCCCCAGCCTAAACTTCCCTTTACATTGAAAAATCCTTGTAGTTTTTGTTTTCTTAAAAGAGGCTCTATTGATTTTGATTAAAATACTCTGTATTAAAGATATTTACATCAAAAATAAAATGTCTATCTAGATCTCTTTATTCTGGATGAATTTTGCTGAATTTTGCTTAACTGGTAACAGGTGGGCAAAAACTTACTACACAAAAAATGTACATCTGGTTAAAACACATAATTTATGTCTATACGTTTTTTGTGTAGAATCGACCGTTTATAAGATATTCCTTGTTTTCAAGTTCTCAAAGGAGACAAGTTACCTTGCGTGTCATTTCTCTTGTTTTACTGCTGGCTATGCAAAGCGAACCAAACTTTAATTGATTCACATAGTGACCAGCTTTTAAACGATCTGAATATCGGTGTAACCTAGTTTATTCCTTTACTTACAACGAAACAAGCAATAAGAGGATTTCTGTTCATCTTTATCTCGAATAGCATGAAGTATATAGAATAACAAGCTTGTTAACAATTATTTGTTACTGAGAGGAAGAAAAAGTTATTTAATAAATACTTTTTAATTGGCGAATCTCAAAACAAGTACTTAGGGTGAATTTCAAATTCCAATATTCGTGTGAAATGCAATTCTTTTTACTTTCTCTACACGTACTCTGTGCATACTGTATAGAGAAAGTATCGTATTGCACCAAAAATTCAATACTGAGATTTCACCGGAAATATATGTTTGAGGACTTTGTGTGTTTGAGGACAGCAAAGCTCAAAACTAAAATTCGTTAAATACCAGACTTGACAGGAAGATTTTCAAGAAAATCCTGCAACTCAAACTGCACTTTACATGGAACACTTTTATAAAATTTTGTTTTTCTCAAAAACGGCTCTAACAATTTGGATTAAATACCGTATATTAAAGGTATTTATATCAAAAATAAAAAGTAAGTTTTCAATTTTCTGGGAATATCCTCTGAAGAACTCTTTATTCTGGATGAATTTTGCATAACTGGCAAGGGGTACTAAAAGCTTCCAACAAAAATGTATATCTCGATTAAACATATTTGTCATATTTTTTATTGTTATTTATTTATTAGAGTTGTCAGTTTATAGGTATACCTTGTTATTGGTTTAAAATTCAAACTACGTAACTTTTCTCAAACAGCAAATTTCATTTCCTTGTTTTACTACTGACCGTGCAAAACGAACCGAACTTCAATTGTTTGACATAGCGACTAGCTTTTAAGAGATTTGAATATCGCTTTAACATAGTGTGTTCCTTTATGTTCTTTCTGCTTAGAAGTAAACAAGTAATACGACAATTTCTGTTCATATTTATCTGGATTAACATGAAGAATATAAAAGAATACGTTTTTAAGTATAATTTGTTACTGAGAGGAAGAAAAAAAGTTTAATAAATAATTTTTAATCAGGGAATCTAACGTTTGTTTCTGGTAAATCTGGATATCAAAATTTTGTGTGGAATGCGTTAATTTCTCTATTTATTATACGTAAGAAGTTTTGAAATAACTGGTTCTTTAATAACTTTAACCATTTTGACCTTCTGGCAGCAACCCAAAGTTGGCAACACCGCATTTTACAGCGCAGCATACCGCATATTTAACCGAAGAGCACATTTCTCATTGCTATTATTTTATGATCCTGTGAGGTTTAGCATTATTTAGATTATCTTAATGGTTTTGCTAATGCAGCTTTCAGCGCGCCTGGTGCTACAAAACGGTAATGGATGCATTACAGCATGACCTCTCTCTTGAGAATGCGCGGTCCATTTAGATCGGCGCGCACGTCTCAAGTGTTCTGCGGGAACGCTGCTTTTTGAGTGGCGCGGCGTCATCCAATCGCTCAGGGAGCGAACAGATTTTCAGGAAAAGTCGAACAGATGTAATGAAGGATGATAGCGGGGTAAAAGCGTGAGCTATCAAACTTTTGAACAACCTTTCAACATTTGTGCTTCATCTTGTGGCATGGCTGGAGGTGGAGACAGCAAGAAAGGCAAACTCTATGGAAAAACGTAGACTCCTATACGCATATTTTTACTTTCTCTACACGTACTATGTTCATAGTGTGTAGAGAACATACTGCACTCCAACCAAAAATTTGTTATGGAGATTTCACCGGAAATATATGTTTTAGGGCCCCCTGTATTCAAAAAACGCATTTTCAGAATAAGGTCCTTGTCCGTGTGTCTGTTAACATGATAACTCAAAAACGGAAATGTTGGTAAAATACCAAACTTAGTATTTAAGTTTAGTATCTTCCAGGGATGCGACACCAAGATTTTGAGAAAAATCCCCCCACCCCAAACTATCGTTTACATGGAACATTTTTCGAAAATTTTGATTTTCTCAAAAATGGCTCCAACGATTTTGATTAAAACAGCATATATTAAATATATAAATAACTCCATGGCACGACAGTTTACGGGGAACCTTGGCCTACCGCCCAACCGCTTCGTCCCCCATTTCGGTCCATTACAGACATCATGGATGGAGTGCAGAATTGGAGGGTGAGACGTGGTCAGCGCCTCGAGCCCCCCGGCCGGTTAATGCGGTTCTCATGACCTGGAGCCGCTACTTCTCCATCAAGTAGCTCCTCAGTTGGCCCCCCCAGGGACCTTACGAGGCTGAGTGCACCCCGGGCCAGGTCTCCCAGCGGGGGAAAAATCCCCACGCCGGTACTGGGGATTGAACCCAGGTCTCCCGCTTGATATTAAAGATATTTACCTCACAAATAAAATGTATATATTGAGTTTTCTGGGAATAGCCTCTGAAGACTACTTTATTCTGGATGAATTTTACGGAATTTTGCTTAACTGCATAACCGTAAGAGATAGAGAAAAATTTACCATACAAAAAATGCAGAGCACTCTAAAACGCACAATTTATGCTATATGCATTTTTTTCATGGAGTTGATAGTTTTTAGATACTCCTTGTTTTTTGTTTCAGCTTTAAAAAGCTTATACTTTTCCCACACAGGACTTTGTCAACTCCTATACTTACAAACAAAGTAACTTCAATCACTTAACAACCAGCTTTTGACTATCACATTAACCTATGCTACTCTCTTATTTCGCTTCTACTTACAAGGAAGCAAGTAGTAAGAATATTTCTGCTACTTTTTTCTCGATTAGCATGAAGTAAATAGAAGCATAAGCTTTTTTAACAATAATTTGTTGCAGAGATGTAGAGAAAGTCATGTGAATGGAACACATCAGATTTTTATTTCTCTAGCACAATCACAATATTGTTTCGCGAGTGTCTACCCAGGGCCAAAAGTCCCCCCCCCCCGTCAGACCAGGGAGAAATTAATCTCTGTGTGATTTTTCATTAGGTGATATCTAAATTTTATTACTAAAAGTCCCCCCGATAAGGGAACCTACCGGTATGGAAATTAGTATACCAGTTACGCGCATCAACTCCGAAAGGAAGACTATCAAAAGATCTCGGTAGGATTGACAGATGTCCAGCATACGCTGAGGTTACACCGCCCAGGGTACCCAACCTCCCAAGAGTACCGGGCCGCTGCCACGTCGAGTCCGACCCAATCAATTAAATTATCACAATTGTCCATAATAGTTAGCTATATTATGAATCTTGGGTCTTGAAGTACTCATAACATTGTAGGTCGCAATTGGAGTTGTAATCTAAAAATAATTTGAGACCACCTTGTGGTTTACAGGGAAACATGCGAGTCAAGTGTAAAAGTTAAATCCATCCATACAAGTTGCCATGGTAGCTCAGTGGTAGAGCAACCGGCTAGAGAACGGCAGACCGTGGTTCAAATCTCGGCATTGGGATTGAACTTTTCATTCTGACTCTACCTATCTGGATATTTATTTCTAAAAAGGATTTTGTACTTTTTGTTACTTTATTTTTAAAAGAGACCACTGCAGCAGAAATTCCTGTGTACCTAGGTCAACTACATCTGACATTTTGCATGTCGGAATGCAAGCAGGAGCATAGCCGGCGATTTCAAGTTTGTGTCAAGTCCAATAGCAATGCTATATGTGGTCCCATTGGTCAAAGAAAGAATGAAATGTCAAGCAGGAAAAAGAAAAACGTAAAGCGCTAGCAATACGGAGATAAACGTTCAGGGGCTCTGACAAACTTGTCCCATATACAGACTGCAGTGGTACATTTATATTTTCTCTACCCGTTCCGCGTGAAAAAGTATGTGTTACATTCACATAACCTTCTTAGCGTGCTGCTATATCAAGACTTTGGAGCTTCGTGATCTATCCATGACCACGAGAAAAATAAAACCAAAAAGACTTCTCAGTTGAGAAACATAAGAGTTAACTAATATTTAATGCTCTAGCACGTATGTGCATACAATGTACATAGTGGCTAGAGAAGGTATTGTAGTGTACCCAAAAATTCTTTGTCGAGATTTCACCGGAAATATATATCTATCTTAAAGATCTCTGAATCCATAATAAAAATAATTTAAAAAAAAGCCCAGTGTGTGTGTGTGTGTGTGTGAGTGTTGCTGTGTGCTTATGTACAGCATAGCTCAAAAGATGAAATAACTTATTTGATATTTAAGTTTAATATCTTCCAAGGATACGAAAGGTATATTTTCAAGAAAACCCCTCTATTCCAAACCATTCTTTATATAGCTTTTTTGAATATTTAGTTTTTCTCAAAAATGGCTGTAACGATTTTCATTAAAGTACCGTATAGTAAACATATTTATATGACAAATGAGATATATATCTTGAAGTTTTTGGGAATAGTCTCTGAATATCTCTTCATTTTTGATGAACTTTGATGTAGCTCTCTTTAAAACACAAAATTTATGTTATATACATGTTGTTGTACAGTTGACATTTACGAGATATTCCTTGTTATTGGTTTCAATTGTAAAATATGTAGAAAACTTTTCTCATACTGGAATTTTCAACTTTGGCCATGAAAAAAACCTGATTTTAATCATATAACAAAGTGGCTATCGTTTTAACCTACTGTATTCTAGTATTTCCGTTATACTTATGAGGAACTAAGTAATAGGGCCATTTTGTTAATTTTTATTTTTAGTAGTATGAAATAAATAGAAGAATAAGATTTTTATCAATAATTTGTTACAGGAATGTAGAGGAAGTCATGTACATGGAACATATTTGATTTTTTCTACACAAGTCGCGTGTAAGACAGGAGTTGCTGTTGGTATAAATGTTCATGTACTCTTACATTTGGATTGGTAGAGTCAGACTGAAAAAGTCAATACCATAGTCGGGATTTGAACCACCATTTAATTCTTTACTGTTGTTATAATATTGTTTTTTTTATTGTGTATTACCTTTGTTTTTTTATTTGTTTTTTTTTTTTTTGTGTTTACTCTTTTAATTCTTTGTTATCGTTGTTTTAATATTGCGTTTTAGTGTGTATTACTACGTCAATAAATACTCTTATTCATTAATTCATTCATACATTTAATGGTAGTGGTTAGAGGAAGTTCCTAACTGTTGCACATCACATCTAATCTATCCATAAGAAGTTACATCCATCACTGTTGCAGTCAGACGGCGGTGGTTTCTAATCCGTAACGTCATTATTTTTCTGCCCAGCATTACAGTTTTAGTTTTGTTGTAATCCGGTGTAAGCTCGCCCGGAGTACTCCAGAGCTTCTGTTTTTTTGTATTTTCCGTTTCTTTCCCCTGCCTACGGTGAAAAAAGAAAAACAGGCAGGCGCTCCGCGACGGGAGTACTTTGTTACACAAATGACTGGAAATTAAGAGCAGGGGAAGAACGGACGTTTATGCAGGCATTTAAAACAATTTATTGCCGACGTAGCAAAAATATTTAGCAAAAATGAATACCCTAGCGAAACGCCGCTCTGTTATTTCGTTCACCAACACAATCATCTCCTTTTAACTTTATTTATTTGTCCGTTGTTTAAGAAATATATACTTTAAATCTTGTACTGAATGCGCTGCACAAAGGTTTTACTGCTATACGAGCTCTACGCCTTATCCAGCATCACCATTAGATACGTATATAGCATTCCTTTACTTCATATCTTGGCAAAATTTAGATGTACAGAGTAATGAACGGAAAGGTACTACGCCGATACTTTTTCACATTGAATGGATAGTTTGGGGCATGTTGGACGCTACCGGCACATAGAAAACGCGAAGGGGATAGGTACATTTCTGCTTTATTAATGGAAAGTTTATATTAAATTGCACCAGCCATGATACATTGTTGATATAAATGTCATTACTGTAGATTAAATACTTTTGTAATTAAAAACAGTAAGAATAGTAGTAAAAGGTTTCCAGTTTAGAATTAAAATAGAGACTTGAAATTTAGAATGCCTGTTACTTTCTCTAGCCCTGTATGTACAATGTTCATAGGGATAGAGAAGTATTGTATTCCACCCAAAAATTCGATACCGAGAAATACACGTTTTAGGACCCCCTGTATCCATAAAAAGCATTTTCAGAAAAAGGTCTGGTTGTGTGTGTGTGTGTGTCCGTGTGTCTGTGAACACGATAACTCAAAAACGAATAGTAGCTAAAAAACCAAACTTGGTATTTAAGTTTAGTATCTTCCAGGGATGCGACACGAAGATTTTGAGAAAAAATCCCCCACCCCAAACTACCCTTTCCATGGAACATTTTTCAAAATTTTTTATTTTCTTAAAAATGGTTCTAACGATTTTGATTAAAATATCGTATATTAAAGATATTTATTTACCTGACAAATAAAATGTATATCTTGAATTTTCTGGGAATAGCTTCTGAAGGCAGTATTGCGTAGTGTAGTAGTGTATTCCCTTACTTTCTTCCTACTTATAAGAAACTAAGTAATAAGAACATTGTGCTGAATACCTCGATTAACAAGGTGCAGAAAGAAGAATTATCTTATGTAAGAAGTTTGTAGAACAGCTACAGAAAGACATGTGAGTGTAACACATCAGATTTTTTTTCTATGCCTGTGCAATATAATTGTGCATTTGTTTTCCAAAATATTACTATTTATTTGAAATATGTTTTTTTCTATTTACAACAGAATAAAAATGAACATTAATAATAATTAAAAATAAAAAAAAAAACATATACTTGTATGTATGAGTGTATCAAGAAACCAATGCACAGTTTCCTTTAACTAATAGTAGGGAAGTATGGAGAGGTAAGAATACTAAACAGTGGGTGTTAATGTATGGTGATTTTTGCAATGTTTTGATTATTGTTAGGTTTCTGTTTATTTATTTGGTCTAAAGTGTTCTTTGTTTACCATAATAGGGCACAATAATTCATCACAGTCAAATTACCCTGTTATCTATATTTCACGTATTATATATGAATATGTTAGTAATTTTATTTTTCGTTTGCAACTTTTACTTTCTCTAGCAAGTATGTACAATGTACGTAGTAGGCAGAGAAGATATTGTATTCCATCTAAAATTCTATACTGAGATTTCAACACAAATACGCGTTTTGAAACCTGCTGAAGCCAGAGCATGGTTTTTAATAATAGGTTCGTGAGTATGTGGCTGTGGACAGCATAGCTCAAAAATTAAAAGTCGGTTAAATAAAAAAATTGATACATAAGTGTATTGTTTTTGATATAATAATTAGAATAATATAATGTGAAATTTATATTATTTTGAACTACTTATATAAATATTATGGTATGATTATTATGAAATTAAAAATATAAACTAATAATGAACAAATTTAAGCAAGAACAAAACTCTATTTGGTTGATGAGGGGTGGATTGGATTGCTTACTATCTTCCAAGGGTGCGACACATAGATCTACCCATTACATGGACCATACTTCGAAAATTTTTATTTTCTCAAAAATAGCTCAAATTACTTGTTTAACTATCATATGTTTCAGATATTCTCGTGACAAACGAATTTTTATCTTGCATTTTCTGAGCGTAGCCTCTAAAGACCTTTCTGAATGAGTTTTGTATAACTGGAAAACCACAAGAGAAGTCTAAAAACTTACTACACAAAACATGGATTTCGTTAAAACATACCATCTATATCATATCATTTTCCTTTTTTTAACCGTTCCAAGGTATTCCTTACTGTTGGCCTAAGTTTTAAAATACTTCAAATTTTCTTAAACAGGAACTTGATATTCCTGTTCTTTTTTGTTTTATTCTTGGGCATGTAAGAATAAGAATTCCAATCACAAAGCGATCGGTTTTTTAAAAGATTTGATCACTTTTTATGACTAGGGTATTCCCTTATTTTCCTTCTCCTTACAAGAAACAAATAACATGATCCATTTCTTCTAATGTGCATATCGATTAGCCTAAAGTGCATAGAAGAATACGCGTTTGTAAGAATAGTGTATAACAAAATAAGAAGAGAAAATGATGTGAATGGAACAAAACGATTTTCACTTTCTGTAGCACGTATGTACAATGCAAAGAGTAGGTAGACAAGGTATTGTATGCCACCCAAAAATTATATACCGTAATTTACCCGAAATACATGTTTTGAAGACCCCTGAATAATATATTTTTAGCTAAAGGTCCGTATGTGTATGTGTGTGCGTGCACACCTATAGACAGTATAACACAAAAACGAAAAGTCGGTTAAATACCAAACCTTGAATTTAAGTTCAGTATCTTCCTGTTAATCTTTTTCAAGAATATTCCCCTCTTCAAACTGCCCTTTACCTTGAAAATGTTTCTTAACATTTTGATTTTCACAAAAATTGCCCAAATGATTTTGATTAAAATACCATATGACTTTTGGACAGCTGCAAAACCTTAAGAAATAGAAAAATGTAGAACTGGTTAAAACGCACAATTCAACATATACATGTTTTGTAGAGATAACCGTATCCGGAGTATTCCTTGTAATTTATTTATACTTATACTTCTCTCAAACGGGATGTCATCTTTCGTTTCATTTATGTTTTGTTTTTCTCCTGAGAAGGAATAAGAAGATCCGAAATACAAGGTCAATTGTATAGCTTTAGCCTAGGGTATTCCCTTATTCTACAAGGAAGCTGATAATTAGAACATTTCTGCAAATCTTTAATCCAATTATCATGATGTAGATAAAAGAATTATCATTTATAAGAATATTTTGTTTGCGGAACAGCTAGAGAAAGTTATATTCATGAATCACATCAGACTTATCTGACAGAATAATTTGTTCGCTCTGCAGATCTAAATCTATGCGAATTAGAAAACAGAGCTTGCAATATTGAGGAATATGTTCAACAGGTGCGTCAGCGTTTCAAATAGCATTTATAACCAAAAGTAAGGGTAACTGCTTCTCCTCGATTGCAGTTCCGAGGACTGCTAGTTGAGTTATTTAAGAAAAACGTCCTGTATGTTCCATTCACATTAGTTTCTCTGTTCTTTCTACAAACAAGCTATTCTTACAAAGTATTATTCCTTTATATACATCATTCTAATCTAGATAAACATTAACAGAAATGGCCTTATTACTTGCTTCCTTGTAAGTGGAAAGGAAATAAGGGAGTTCACCAGGCTAAAATGATAGTCAAATATTTTAAAAAGCTGGTCGTACGTAAACAACTGAAGTTCGTGTTCGTGATCCAGTCTAAGAAAATACCTAGTTCAAAATTGAAGAAATATCTCAGAAACGACCAACTCTACAACAAAAAAGTAAATGACATAAACTGTGTATTTTAACGATATCTACATTTTTTCTATAGTACGTTTTTGTCTTATCTTTTACTGTCTGCCAGTTTTGCAGAATCCAGTAAAACTCATCCAGAATGAACAGGTGTACAGGAGTTATTCCCAGAAAATTCAATTGTGATTTAAATAGCGGACCCCGTCCTACTGCACCTCATCCATGACGTCTGTGATGGAACGAGATGGGGAATGCAGCGGCCGGGCGGAAGGCCAAGGCTCTTAATGAGCTGTGCCAAGGAATCACATTCTCTATGCACTATGTACATAGCACACGCAGCGAAAGTAAAAATAGGATTTCTCAGAATTTTCAGCTTAATTTCAGAATGGCAGCTATATAACTTGTATCGTCCTCCGTGATCTAGGGGAAGCATGCTGGCCTCTGGTTTTATAGGTAGTGAGTTTTGGACGAAAGGAAGGGAAGTAAAGCCGGTGGTTCCGTATCGTAGAATTGCGGAACGTAAAATAACCTCAACTGTGATAACTGGGCTAAATTAAGCGATTTTTCACGCACAAGTACGGAACCAAGTAGATAAAGAGCGTCCATAAATAAACATCTGATGTTATCCATTCACATGACTTTCTCTAAATCTCTGCAACAAATAATTGTAAAAAACCTTTTTCTTCTACTCACTTCATGCTAATCGGGGAAAAATTAGCAGAATTGACCTTTTTAATTGCTTCCATATAGGCTAAAGTGATAGTCAAAATCTGGTTGCTATGTGATTGAAGTTCCTTTGTATGGACAGGGGTTGACAAATTCCCGCATGAGAAGTATTTTATTAATGAAACCAATAACAAGGAATATCTTAAAAAGGTTCAAATCCACGAAAAAAGTCATGTAACATAATAGTGTGTTTTAATGAGTTCTACATCTTCTATTGAGTACGTTTTTCGGCTAGCTCTTACGATTTACCAGTTATGCAAAATTCCGCAAAGTTCATTCAGAATGAACATGTCTTCAGAGGCTATTCACAGAAAAATCAAGGTACACATTTTATTTGCCGTGTAAATATATACGATACTTTAATTAAAATCGTTGCAGTCATTTTTGAGAAAAACTAAAATGTCTAAATTGTTTCAATGTAAAGGATAGTTGGGGATGGGGGAGACTTTGTTTAAAATCTTCGTGTGGCATCCTTGAACGATAGTGAACTTTAATACCAAGTTTGTTATTTAACGGACTTACCGTTTTTGAACTATGATGTCCACAGACCCACAGACAGATAGATACGTATACGATACGGACCTATTTCTAAAAATGATTTTTTTTTTGGGCTGAGGGACCTCAAAAGATATATTTCCGGTGAAATGCTGACATCGAATTTTTGGTTGGAATACAAAATTGTATCTAGCTATTATGTGCATTGTATATACATGCCTTTTCTGATGTGACCAGAGGTAGTCGAGCCGAACGTCTGAGCCCCTCCCGTAAGGCAGTTGTTCGGATTGGGTTGGACTCGACGTGGCAGTGGTGCCGATACACATGGGAGATTCGGAACTTCTGGGCTCAACGCCTGGATGGCTAGTAGACGGAATGCTAGACTTCTGTTGGCCCCACCGAGGTTCTCGGTAGTCTTCCCTAGAAAGACTAGCCACTTCCGTCTCGGTACGTCACCATACCAGGGGAGTAGGGGCTTTTTAGTATCCAGGTATTGCCCTAACGGAGCCGATCCCGGTGGCCGCGCTCGCTAAAGTGTCTCGCTTTGGCGCTTCGTGGTGCACAGGATCGTGGGTTCGAGTCCCGCCTTGGGCATGGGCGCTTCTGTGTTTGTAAATGTGTCTATGTTTGTGTATTATATGTAAAAGGAAAACGTTAAGAATAATAAGGTCTATTAAGGAAATATAGGAAACTGGAAAAAATGGAGAAGAAAGGAATACAGCGCCGGAGTTCTGACAAGCCTCTGGAACTGTATTTTTTTATATGTTTAAAAAAAAAAAAAAAAAAAACGGAAAGCCCCAAGGAGATTAATTTCTCCCGGGTGAAGGTTTCGGCTAGAAAAAGTAAAACAAATACGTTCTTTGGTGGTACAGCATTGCAAAACTGGTACAACGTGACAGTAAATGTCAGGACAGAATGGAGATTAAGTTGAGAAATAAAGTAAGTTACTGAAGCTCTGTTAATATATTCTCGTTATTATTTAATTACATTTCTTTTGGTGGCTCTCGTATTGATCACGTGGTTTCCATCTCGTACCTTTACAGTGTAACCGAGCCTCATGGCGTATTCTGGAGCGAGCTTCAGTTTCTTTGTGACGTCAGCACGTTAATCGAGTGAGGGACTGTTTATCCCGGAAAATAGCCAGCACTCCATCCCCCAGCATCCATTTTATAAATGAAAGCCATTTATAAGGGTGGGCACTGAAGAATATGCACATTCCCACAGTACCATCCATATCTATGTGTCGACTCGTATATCATCGTTATGGCGGTCAGAGCGAGTTAGGGGGGGGGGGTCTCCAGATATGTAGAGTAGCCTGTTGTGTTACTACAATCGATCTCTGCTTCTTGGACACTGCAACACACACTCTTACCCTCACCTTACTACCAAAAGGCTTTATAACAACTTTTTGAGATATGTTGTTTTTGTCACTTTTATTTTACAAGTTTATTTAAGGTGAAATTGCTAAATTCTACATTTATGAATATATATTTTTACTTTCTCTAGCCCGTATGTACATTGTACATAGTGAAGGCATTGTATTCCACTTAAAAATTCGAGACCGAGATTTCACCAAAAATATATGTTTTGAGTTTAAGTGTTCTAAGGTCTGAAAAAAGAATTTTTAGACCCCGTGTGTACAAAAACAGCATTTTTACTTTCTTTATACGTTCTATGTATATAAAGGAGCAGAGAATATTATACTTCATCCAAAAATTCAATACCAATATTTCACCGGAAATATATGTTTTGAGGTTATATTATGTTCTGAATTCCGAAAAAAGAATTTTTAGGTCCCGTGTGTCCAAAAAGAGCATTTTACTTTCTTTATACGTACTATCTATAGATAAGGCATCGTATTCCACTCAAAAATTCAATACAGAGATTTCACCGGAAATATATGTTTTGAGGTTATATGTTCTGAGGTCCGAAAAATAATTTTTATGTCCCATGTGTCCGAAAAGATCATTTTTACTCTCTCTATGTACTATGCATATAGTGGATAGAGAAGGTGTTGTAATGCACCCCAAAATTCGATACCGTGATTTCAGCGGAAATATATGTTTTCAGGTTATATCTATGTTCTGAGGTGCAATTATGTCCGAAAAGAGCATTTGTACTTTCTCTATGTGTACTATGTGTATAGAGAAGGTATTGTATTGCACCCAAAAATTGGATACCAAGATTTCACCGGAAATACATATTTTGAGACCCGTTGAATCCAAAAAAGAAAAAAGCATTTATAGAAAAATGTGTGTATGTATGTCTATGTGTATGTGCGTGTCTGTGGACACTAGAGCTCAAAAACAAAAAGTCTGTTTAAGTACCAAACTTAATATTTAAATTCAGGATACGACACCAATATCCCTACCCTCAACTACTCTTTACATGGAAATAAAATCGAAATTTGGTTTTCTCAAAAATGGCTCTAACGATTTTTATTAAAATATCGTACGTTAAAGATATTTACATGACAAATAAAATGTATATCTTGAATTTTATGGGAATAGCTTCTGAAGACATCTTTATTCTGAATGAATCTTTATGCAGGATTTTGCATAGCTGGTAAACCATGACAGATAGACAAAACCTTAGTGTATAAAAAATGTAGAGCTGGTCAAAACACACAATTTATGTTATACACCTTTTTTTCGTGGAGTTGACCGTTTTTTTGTTTTTTTTTTTTAGATATTCCTTATTATTGGTTTATGTTTTAAAATACTTTTCCTTTTCTCATACGGAACTTGTCACGCAAAGAAACGGATTTCTATACAGTAGCAACCATGTTTTAAAACATTTGACTGTCGGTTTAGCATAGCGTATTCCCGTATTCGCTTCTTAAAATAATTTGTTGCAGAGATGTAAAGAAGGCCATGTGAATGGAGCACATCAGACTTTTAGAAAAAAGTCCGTGAGTGGTCTGTCTGTCTGTATGTGTATGTGGACAGCATTGCTCAAAAACGATTTGCCAGTCAAATACCAAACTCAGAATTTGTGTGCTTTAATTTTCTTTTTTTTTCACACAAGCCGTGTGTAGAACAGGAGTTGGAGAGGTAGAGTCAGACTGAAAAATTCAGTGCCATAGCAGGAATTTAAACTGTGGATCTCCCGGTCTCTAGCTGTTTCTTTACCACTGAAACTCTGGACTTACAGTATTTACGACATTGTAAGTTGCCATTGGGTATGTCGTCTCAAAGTAAGTTGATATCACCATGTGGTTTACCGGGAATAATGCCAGGGAATTTAGTGCTCTATTGGCAGTTGTCATCGTAGCTCAGTGGTTAGGGCAATCTGCTAGAGACCTGCAGATCATTCGTTCAAATCACAGTTATGGCAAATAAGTTTTCAGTCTGATGTTACCTATCCAACTCCTGTTCCTACACGCGGTTCGTGTGGGGAAAAAAAACGTAGGGGTCCTTTATAAATATTAATAATTTTAACAACTGCAATTAAAGTTAAAAATAGAACAATTAACGCCTGTAAGTTCTCTGCCACGCAATTAGTTGCACAATAACAAACGAGGTAACTTGTTAGATGACCTTAGTTGCGTAAACGCCTATACGTATCTTTTATGTATTACTATACCAGATGCTCCATATGTGACATGTGCAGATATCACTTCCTTATTTGAATCAGTTGGAGAAACAAGGGGGCTATTTCAGGTTAAAATAGGCCAATCGAAAACTGGCAAGAGCGACTTTCGTTTTGTTCCTCTTGATTATCAGCGGAGATAGTCAGCGGTCCACGGTCATTGATAGGAGTAAAATGATGTTTGTAATTCTCCACTGCTCGGATTTTTAACTTGAAGTAGCCCCGTTGAGTTCTGCAACTCTTTTAGCGCACAAAGGAATATCAGCTTTCGTAAAATACAGAGTGGTTGGGCCACCTCGTATATTTGAGTGGTTGTATGGTTGCTATTTTACCAGATACTTTAGTACATTTGTACTTTCTCCACTATTACAATGTAGTTGGTAGGCACAGAAGATATTGTATTACACCCAAACATTCGATTTCACTGGAGATACATTTTGAGGAAAAGGTTAATTTTTTGTCCTTATATGTGTGTCTGACGCTCTGAGTGTATAGTATGTGTGAGTGCGCGTGCGTGTGTGTGTGTTTTCTATGAACAACCTAGCTCAAAAACGAAAAGTCCATTATATTCGACGTTTTATATTTAAGTTCGGCATTTTACAGGGATGCGACACGAGGATTTTATTGAACATGTTCATATCCGCAACTATTCTTTTCAAGAAAAAATATGTGCTTAAGATACTGTTATGATAAATGAAACGTGTAATATTTTGAATTGCCTCAGAAGAACTCTTCATTCTGAATGACTTTTGCACAACTGGTAAACTGTAAGAGATAGACAAATACTTTCTATACGAAGGATGTAGATCTTGAAAAACACAATTTGTGCAACATGCGTTGATTTCTTTAGTACAGCTAACCATTCCAGATACACATTTTAGGATCCTCTGAATCCATAAAATAATTTTTAGATAAAGATCAGTGTATGTGTCTCTTGAGCACGAACAACTTTTAGCTTGGTATATTCCACGAAGATTTTGAGAAAAGTCCCCCCACCCCAAACTATCCTTTATATTTAGAAAATTTTGATTTTCTCAAAAGTGGCTCTAAAATTTTTGATTAAAATACTGTATATTAAACATATTTATATTGCAAATAAAATATAAATCTTGAACTTTCTCGAAATAGCCTCTAAACACCTATTTATTCTGAATAAATTTTGCTGAATTTTGCGTAACCGGTAAACCATAACAGATAGACAAAAACGTACCACACAAAAATGTATATCACGATAAATCACAAAGTATGTCATATATTTTTTCATAGAGTTGAACATTTCTGTGATATTTATTATTATTCGTTTCAGATTTAAAATGCTTAAAACTTTTTTCACACTGAAAGTTGCAAATTCCTGGCACTGCATCTGCTAATGTTTATCTCGATTATCATAAATTAGATAGAAGAATATGCTTTTAACAATCATTTGTTACAGCAATGTAGAGAAAGTTATGTGAATGGAATACATTAGAATTTTTGCTCTGTTTTGAAAAGGTCACGTGGAATTAAGTTAAACGTAGAGGGGAGATTGAGAGAAAGAATAGAGGTGGACATAGAGGAAGAGGGTGTGAGAGGCAGAGAAAAGTTTAGGGAAAAACAGAAGAATTTTCAGAGTTAACACACACAAAAAGATAATTCATACAAGTATAGGGCAACTGGGTAAGGCCTGTTGAGAGCTAACGAGTAAGGACAAGCCGTGTAATGTAGTGTGTACAAGCACGTCAACACAACAGCCTCTTCTTTTTCTTATTTTTAATATACGTTCTTTTATTCATCTAAGTCCCGCCTACATTAATGACTCCCCACCATAGTTCCTACGCTAAATATTGCCAAATATGTTACATGGTTGGTTACTTTCTGCTGTCTTTCCTTTGCCATACCCGACTATGTGTGATGTGATGTATGTAGCTGATACCTCAGAGTGTTCAAACCTCTCTATATTTGTGCTTCATTTATAACAATACTATCAATAAGTTGACAAAATGAGATAAAGTTATGTATAATATGCATTGTTCCCTATTAAATATCAAATAATATCACTTATTCACCTCTAACCCTGTATAGATAAATGGGTAACTTTTTGTAATAATTGTTTGTAGATGACGTAAAGAAAGTTATGGAATGGCATACATCAGAGTTTTTGTCTATTTTTAAAAGGTCAAGTTACACGCAAAGGGGATTGAGAGAAAGAATAGAGATGGAGAAAGAGGGTGTGAGAGAAAGAGAGAGTTTTGGGGAAAACTGATGAGCTAACACACGCAAGAAGGTAATTCATACACGTATAGGGCAACTGTGTAAGTACGAAGGCATGTTGAGAGCAGGGAGTAAGGACAATCCGTGTAATGTAGTGTGTACAAGCACGTCAAGAGGGCGGTGGGCACCACAGCCTCTTGGGACATCTCGTCATGCCCTCTTCGCTCTGACAACTTGACTAATTGAAACGTATCGAGGGAGAACTACTGCTGCAGGAGCCTTACATAACACACGTTTTCTTGCCCTTACATCCTAGGCTTTTCGACCTGTCCTCGGTTCTAGAATTTATAATTTATACAAATTTAAAACATGTTAGCTAACTGTTTATAGAAATCTGATGTACTCCATTCACATGACTTTTTCTACCTATCTGTAACAATTTATTGCTAATAAGCTAATTCGGCTATCACCTTCATACTAATGGAGATAAACATTAGCAAAAATTATCTTATTACTTGGTTCCTTATAAGTAGAAGAGAAATAAGGGAATACACCAGGCTAAACTGGCACTCAAATTCTCTTAAATCTGATTGCTATGGTACAGAAATCCGATTCTTTGTGTGGTCAGGTGTCGACAAGTTCCCGTAAGAGAAAAACATCAAGTATTTTACAACTGAAATCAATACCAAAGAATATCTTAAAAACGGTCAACTTCGGGAAAAAATGCATACAAATAATTTGTGTGTTTTAACAAGCTCTACATTTTCTGTTTCATTAAGTTTTGTCTTAAGCTTTATCAGTTAAGAAACTTCATCCAGAATAAAGTAGACTTCAGAGGCTATTCCCAGAAAATTCAAGATAATTGGGAAGTAAATAACTTTAATATACGGGATTTTAAACAAATTCGTTACAGCCAATTTTTAGAAATTAAAAATGTTCGAATTTTTTTCCATGTAAATGGTAGTTTAGGGTGGGCGGATTTTCTTGAAAATCTCCGTTTCGCATCCTTGGAAAATACCTAAGTTAAATACCAACACTCACTCAGAAAGACAGATAAACACACATAGGGGCCTTTTTCTAGAAATGCTTCTTTTGGATTCAGGAGATTTCCGGTAAAATCTCGGTATCGAATGTCGAATATCTACTTTTTACTTTCTCTAATGTATACAGAAGATATTGTATTGCACCCAAAAATTTGATACCGAGATTTCACCGCAAATATATGTTTTAAGGCTCCCTGAATCCAATAAAAAGCATTTTTAGAAAAAGGTTCGAGTGTGTGTCTGTGGACAGCTTAGCTAAAACACTAAAAGACCGTTAAATACCAAACTTACTTAAGGTGTAAGTTTAGTATCTTTCCAAAGATGTGACACGAAGGTTTTAAGGAAAATCACTCCACCCCAAACTACCCTTTCCATGGAACATTATTCAAAATTTTGATGCTATCAAAACTGGCTCTAAGGATTTTGATAAAAATACCTTATGTTTAAGATATTTTATGACAAACGTAATGTATATCTTGAATTTTCTTGGAATAGTATCTGAAGACCTCTTCATTCTGTATGAGTTTTGTATAGACATACAAAAACTAAGGGCGTCCATAAATAAAAACGCCATTCCATTTCGTAATTATGGGATTTAATCGGGAGCTTTGAGAAAACTGGTTCTGTTGCTGAGAAGAAGAAATCTGGAATGTCAAAATTAATCAATGATATCACAGTTGTGGTGCTTCTTCCAAATAATGAATTAAGTATAAATAATAATTATGCAAAATAAGTAATTACCACTTATTTGTGATCATGTCCTCTGTAGACAATTTCCAACAAAGTGGCCGCCGCAATCTGCAGATCTCATTCCGATATACTTTTGGTTGTGGGGTTACCGTAAAGAACAAGTTTTCCTGACACATACAGCAGCTGAAAAATGCTGTATCTGAGGAAATTGCTAATATTCGAACCCATAATCAGCAAAAGGCTGTGCATGAAGTCGCAGAAAAGAATGTTGTACATTGAACAAGAGAACGCAGGACCTATTCCCAATGTTTTATGAAATCCCATTGTTTGCCCTTCTTTTGTTTTCTTCCTATTTGAAATATTACAATAATTTTAAGGGCTTGAAGTATGAAATGACCTTTGAGAGACTATTATTTCAGATTTTCAGTTGTTTCTTGCATTTGCATGCAAAGAATAGGGAATTGTAAGGTTCTTACAAATAGCGTCTAGTTGTTAAATACTTCACTGTCGCTATTGTCTTTGTATCTATAGTGTAACCTGTACCTATTGTAACGGTTTCTGAAAATGTTTAACTCGATTAAACTGAGGCAGATAGGAACTTTGGAAGAATTATTTGTACCTAGGTATACCCACTGATAAACGATAGATGTATTACAGCACAAGAAGCTTTTTTTTTTTACTTTCTCCATCACGTATGTACACTACACGTACTAGATAGAGAAAATATTGTATTCCACCCTAAAATTCGATACCGAGACTTCACCGGAAATATATGTTTTACGGTCATTTGATTAGAATAGAAAAGCATTTTAGAAAAACGTCCATGTGTGTGTATGTCTGCACGTGTCTGTGGACAGTGCAGCTCAAAAAGGAAAACTTGGTGTTTAAGTTTAGTATTTTCCAAGGATACGACATGAAGATTTTCAGGAAATTCCCTCATTTTTATTTTCTCAAAAATGGCTCAAACGATTTGGATTAAAATACCATATGTCTAAGTTATTTTTATGACAAGCTAAATGTACATCTTGAATAGTGGGAGTTGCCTCTGAAGAACTCTTCATTCTGGGTGTATTTTGTATAAGTTTTGTATAACCGGTAAACTATAGGAGATAGACAACAATTTTTTCGGAGTCGGTTTATCCTCCCTGCATTTAGGACTGGCACCCCCCTAGGACTTAAAGCGGATGATTAGGGAACAGAAGCCTGTCGGGGAACCAAAGACACGACACTACAGAATGGAGAACCTGGAACGAATGGTCGATCCGTAGCCAGGCACGAGCGTGAAGAATTTGATGATATGAAATACAAGTGAAATGAGCGACAGGAAAGGTGATGATGGAGCAATTGATGGAATGAATGGCTGGGGAAACCGGAGGACTCAGAGAACACCCACCAGACGCCGCTTCGTCCACCAGAAATCCGACATGTGGTTACTTGGGATCGAACTCGGGCCGCCTAGATGGGAGGCGAGTAATCTAACCATTTGGCCACGGCGTCGTCACTAAACAAAAACTTACTGCACAAAAATGTTGATCTCTTTAAGGGCCAGTTGTAGGAACTCGGATTAAACCTCTGTTAGACGTTATTCCATGGTTATGTGCTAAATTGTGTTCTACGACAATGGAATAGAGACTATCAAGGGAATAAACAAGGAATAACTTATCCCATGATTCCTTGCGGGGATAAGCCGATACTCCGAGAATAGAGTATTAAAAGGAAAATGGCCGCTTGGATACTCGACGCAATTCTCACTCATATTTGACCGATATAAGATTAATGTCTTTATAATATGTTTTTAAGGACATATTCTACCTAAATACAATATGTTGTAGAGATAGTCCAATAAATGTACATGGCTATAATGAGATTAAAGTTGAGAAAGGATATCATACAGACAACTTTGTGGTTATCAGATAAATATGACAAGAAGATAGTTAAAATCAAATTTCATTTATTAAACAGTAAAATCTACCTACAATATTGTCATCTAAATATCTGTATTTTTATGGAAACAATTAAATTTAATTCAGCCCAAGATAAATATAAAATAGTGTCCTTAATACGAAGTTTCGTATTTAACGGTCTTTTCGTTTTTGAGTTATACTGTCCACATAACACACCCAGAGACAGACAGACATACACACCCGAACCTTTTTCTAAAAATGCTTTTTTCGGACTCAGGGGACCTAAAACATATATTTTCGGTGAAATCTGGACATCGAATTTTTGGGTAGAATACAATACGTTCTCTATCCACTATGTACATCGTAAGTGCGGCCTAGAGAAAGTAACAATAATCTTTTGTAAGAATAGTTTGTTTGCATATCAGGTAGAGAAAGTCATGTGATTAGAACACATCGGAATACTATAGTACTATATAGATGTAATACGTTATTGTTGTGGGTTCGAATCCTAGTACTGCGCTGCACTAACGACATCTAGCACTGGTACAGATAATGTATTCCGTTATCAGAAGGAAGCTCTCTGATAATTACGCGGAAATGCAAGCCGGCACTGCATAAAAAGCATTGTTAATTACCTTCATTAGGGAGGCAGATACGTCAAACGTCAGGGAACATCCGTTACCCCGGAAACGCAATAACAACCCCCCTACCCGCACTTCAATTAATCATGCGAGCTTTTTCTTTTTTTTTTTTTTTTTTTTGTTTTGGTACACCGCAGGAAGGTTAAGGATGAAAGGGCAAAATGGATTACTATGAATATTTTGTTTCGTCAATAGCGGTTCATTAGCACAGAGTATTCCTTTGCCAAGTGCAACAATGCCCGGCCTATTATCATTTTGGGAAACTTTTCATCTCTCTCAACCTATTGTGAACAGATACAAATTCTCATAAAAAGCCATCATCGGGAGAGATGTACAATGCTGTATTTCCGAAAACAGAACTCAATTCATAGAAAAAACATCCAGGATACGACGAAAATGGCGTGATAGGTAACTGCAATTTTTCATTTTTTCTTTTTACTTTCTCTATATTAACTATGTACATAGTGTATAGAGAAGGTATTGTATTGTACCCAAAAATTTGATACCGAGATTTCACCGGAAATACATGTTTTGAGACTCCCTGAATCCAAAAAAAAGCATTTTTAGAAAAATATCCGTGTGTGCGTATGTGTACATGTCTGGGTGTCTGTGGACAGCATAGCTCAAAAACGAAAAGACCGTTAAAGCCTAACCTTGGTATTTAAGTTTGGTATCTTCCAAGGATGCGACACGAAGATTTTCAATGAAATGCCCCCACCTCAAACTACCCTTTACAGGGAAAAATTTTTGAAAATGTTTTTATTTTCTTAAAAATTTCTCTAACGATTTTGATTAAAATATCGTATATTAAAGATATTTACCTGACAAATAAAATATATATCTTGAATTTTCTGGGAATAGATCTGAAGACTACTTTATTCTGGATGAATTTTAGGGAATTGTGCATGCCTACTAAACCGTAAGAGATGGGGAAAAACTTACTGCACAGAAAATGTAGCTCACGGTAAAATACGCAATTTATGTCATATATATATTTTTTTCCTGGAGTTGATCATTTTTAAGATATTCCTGGTTCTTCGTTGTAGCTTTGAAAAATTTATACTTTTCTCATACAGGAATTTCTTAACTCCTGTCCATACAAACAAAAGTACTTCAGTTACATAGCAGCCAGCGTTTGTCTATCACTTTAACCTATGGCACTCCCTTATTTCGCTTCAACTTACAAGGAAGCAAGTAATAAGACTATTTCTGATAATTAGCATGAAGTATATTGGAGCATATGCTTTTTAACTAAAATTTGTTGCAGAGATGTAGAGAAAGTCATGTGAATGGAACACATCAGATTTTTTTATTCATTTATTGTAGCTTAACATTCTTTAACCTGGTTGGTGATATCGGACGAATTTTATTACTTAATAAAATGATGCTCAAATGATCTCGGGGTCTATGGAGCTTAAAGTTACTCGACATTCGTCTTCTCAGATAAGGGAAAACCCCGAAAAAACCTTATTCAGGTAACTCGCCCTAAGCGAGATTTGAACTCGGGATCTGTTGAATGTAAGGCAGACACGCTACCACCATACTACCGAGGCGCGCTCTTCTTTATTGTTACAAGTTAATTGGCAGAAAACAGCTTACGATAATGCAATTTTGATATTAAACTTTTTACTTTCGCTGCTTCGAAATTTCGAAACTGGCATTTCACTAGGAATACACGTTTTGTGGTCCTCTGTATTCTAAAAACGATTTTCAATTTCTCTACTCCGTATGTACAGTGTACTAAATGGATTGATTAGGTACTATATTCCACCCAAAAATTTGATTTCGGAATTTTCACCAGAAATATATGTATTGAGGGGTCTGAGTCCAAAGGTGTCTCTGTCTGTGGATACCATAGTTCAAAAACAAAAACACCGTGAAATACTTGGTATTTATGTTTAGTAGTTTCCAGGCATACAAACCAAGATTTTAAAAGAAACGCCCCCATCACAAACTACACTTTACGTGCAAAAGTTTTTTTTTTTTTTTTTATCTAAAAAATATATTCAATGTTTTTTATAAAAATACCGTTTGTTAAAGATATTTATATGAAACAACCGTTAAAACACACAATTTATATGGCCGGGCCGAGTCCGAGGGGTCAGACCACTCGCCTCTCACCTAGACGGCCTGGGTTCGATCCCAAGTGACCGCACGTGAGATTTGTGGTGGACAAGCGGCACTGGGGCGGGTTTTCTCCGGGTTATTCGGTTTCCCCCACCATTACATTTCAACTTCATGTATCATCAGTGTTATCGTCTGCGGTGCCAGAGCAGTAAAAACGGGCGTTAAACACTACCAAAAAAAATCTGATGTGTACCATTCACATGACTTTCTCTATATCCCTGCAACAAATTATTCTTAAAAAGCTTATACTTCTATTTACTTTATGCTAATCAGAAAAAGTGAGCAGAAATAGTCTTCTTACTTGCTTCCTTGTAAGTAGAAGCGAAATAAGGGACTACCATAGGTTAAAGTGATAGTCAAAAGCTGGCTGCTATGTCAATGAAGTTCCTTTGTTTATATGGATAGGAGTTGACAAGTTCCTGTATGAGAAAAGTATACGTTTTTCATAGCAGAAATCAAAAATAAGGAATGGCTCAAAAACGACGAACTCACAAAAAAATGTAAAAAACATAAACTGTGTGTTTTAACGTGCTCTACATTTTTTATGTACTAAGTTTTTGTCCATCTCTTACGGTTTAGCAGTTATTCAAAATTCATCCAGAATAAACTACTCTGCAGAGGTAATTCCCATAAAATTCAAGATATACATTTTATTTGTCTTTAATATACGAAATTTTAGTCAAAATGGTTAGAGCCATTTTTGAGAAAATCAAAATTTTCGAAAAAAGATCCATGTAAAGGGTAGTTGGGGTAGGGAGATTTTTCTCAAAATCTTCGTGTCGCATCCCTGAAAGATACTAAACTTATATACCAAGTCTGGTATTTTACCGACTTTTCGTTTTTGAGTTATCGTGTTCACAGACACACGTACACACGGACCTTTTTGTGAAAATGTTTTTTACTTTCTCTATACGCATTATGTACATAGTGTATAGAGAATGTATTGCACTCCACCAAACAATTCGATACCGCGATTTCACCGGAAATATATGTTTTAGGGTCACCTTTATCTAAAAAAAACATTTTCACAAAAAAGGTCCCTGTGTGTGTGTGTGTGTGTGTGTGTGTGTGTGTCCGTGTGTCCGTGTAAGTCATGTGAATGGAACATATCAGATTTTTTTGGATATATTTCCGGTGAAATCTCGGTATCGAATTTTTGGGTGGAGTGCAATACCTTCTCTATACACTATGTACATAGTGCGTATAGAGAAAGTAAAAAACATACCATAATTTATGTCATATATATTTTTCTTGTGGAGTTGACCGTTTTCAAGGAATTCTTTGTTATTTGTTTCTATTTTAAACTACCTAAGTTCTCTCAAATGGCACCTGCAAAGCAGACAAAGCTGAATTGTTTCACAAGATGGTTTAAAATATTTGACTATCGCTTTAGCCTAATCTATTCCCTTATTTCTCTTCCACTTATAAGAAAATAATTAAGAGGAGAATTTCTGCTTATGTTTATCTTGTTTAACATGAAGTAGACAGAAAAATATATTTTAAGAATAGTTTTTTGCAGAATATGTAGAGAAAAGTATATGAATGGAGAACATAACATTTTTTATCATCAGTTGATCCAGTGCAACGTTTTATAGCCCTGGTTTCTGAAGTGCCTCAGGGAGATTAATATCATTCCTTTAAGGACTAGTTTCATAGAATGCAGATGCATTGGTATTTAAGGGGAATGTTTAAAAAAAATATATCTGCTGTATTCCATTCACATGATCTTCTCTAACTGTTTCACAAACAACATTTCCTTACAAAAAATTATTCTTTTACATTTCATGCTATTCGATATAAACATTACCATAAATGGTCCTATTACTTGCTTTCTCGTAAGTAGAAGCGAAATAGGGGAATACACTAGGCTAAAGTGATAGTCAATTTTTTTAAAAACTATCGCTATATAAATCAATTGAAATCGATTCTCTTTTTTATTCCCGGGAGTAAAATAAGAAAGATTAAACGAGAGCTTACTTCCCGCTTGAGAAAAGTTTATGTATTTCAAAATTGAAACCAAAAACAAACGCGTAACTCTACAAAAACTGTATTTGAAACAAACTGTGTATTTTAATGAGATCTACATTTTTGTGTAGTAAGTTTTTGTTTATCTCATCAACAATGCAGAGGTCTTCCGACACTATTCCCAGGAAATTTAAGAAATACATTTCATCTGTCATAAGAATATCTTAAACATAACTGTTTTTGTAACTTAACTTCCTTTAACATGAATGGTCATATCGGACGATGAACGAAATTGGTGGAATGATGCTCAAATGTTCATGGGGTCCATGGAAACTTGTAAATGAAGTTTTATTTATGGACCCTCTTTAACTGCTGTGGTTCACAGCGTCCCGTTCTAAGTTGGGCGTGGAAGACCGATTAATTTTGCTCAGAGGCCTATTTTATCAGTCTTTATTTGTATTTTTACGTGCCGTAAATCTATGAAACGGGACCAATGGCTTTTTTCTTCCCTTCCAAAGGAAGCCATGCTAAGGAGTTTTACATCCGAAAACATCCATCGTCCTCCACCGAGATTTAACCCGCGATATATGGATATATGAAGTTAGCTTGGGGGTCCACGGAGCTTAATGTTACTTGACATTCGTCTTCTCAGAATAAGGAGAAACCCCGAACAAAAAACCTTGTCAACTCACCCTAAGCGAGATTCGAACTCGCGACCTGTTAAACTTGAGATTACCGCCACACAGGTGGGGTTTAAACATAATTATGGCATTTTAATCAAAATTGCTAGGTCTAATTTCGATAAAAAAAAACATTTTCGAAAAATCTTCCATGTAAAGGTTAGTTGGGTTGGGGTATTTTCTTGAAAATCTTAATGTGGCACCCTTTGAAGATACTGAACGTAAATTCTAACACAAGCACACACATATATGTTTCTAAATTGTTTTTAATTCAAGGAATTTTAAAACGTGGTTTTTCGGTAAAATCTCGGTATTGAATTTTTGTGTGGAATACAATAGTTTCTATACACATAAGTGCTAGCGAAATGCTTTAAAGCTAGTCTTGTCTGATGTTCGGAGTCACCCTGTTATCTAAACAATCATTGCTGTGTGTTACAGAAAGCATGCTGAGTTACGCGGCACCAAGAGGCGAGGCGAACTCTGCCCTGGAGGATCTGAGTTATGACGGTGTCCTGGACGGCACTCACATGAGGGGAGGTCTAGGTCAGCTCGTCGACGGTCTCTATGGCGATGATCACATACAGAGTCACACACCAGGTCAGTATTTACCTTTGCCTGCTTATATCAACAATAATAATAACTCCACGGCACGACAGCTCACGGGAAATCTTGGCCTACCGCACGGCCGCTGCGTTCCCCATCTCGGTCCATGACAGACGCCATGGATGGGGGTGCAGTATTGGAGAGTGAGACGTGGTCAGCGCCTCGAGTCCCCCCGGCCGGTTAATGCGGTCCTCATGACCCCCCCCAGGGACCTTACGAGGCTGAGTAAACCCCGGGCCAGGTCTCCCAGCGGGGGCAAAATCCCTACGCCGGTACTGGGGATCGAACCCAGGTCTCCCGCTTGGCAAGCCTGCTCATATCATGAAGTAATTACAGCTCCATTACAAATGTCAATTAACCACAGCTGGTTATGTCCACATATCATTTTATTTTGCTCACTTTGTTCACAGAGCGCGATTTTAAAAAATCTGATGTGTTCCATTCATATGACTTTATCTACATCGCTGTAACAAATTATTGTTAAAAAGTACATTCATCTATCTTCTTTATGATAAATATTAGCAGAAATTGTTTTAATTACTTGCTTCCTTGTAAGTAAAAGGCAAATAAGGGAATCCAGTAGACTAAAACGGTTCTAAAATCTTTTAAAAGCAGGTTGCCATGTGGATGAAATCCATTTCTAAACAGAGTCAGGAGTTTACAGCTTTCGTGTGAGAAAAACTTCAAATATATTAAATCAAACTAATAACAAGGAATAGCTCAGAATTTGTTAACTCAACGAAAAAAACGTATATGTCATAAATTATGTGTTTTTACGTGGTCTACATATTTTGTGTAGTAAGTTCTTGCCTATGTCTTACGGATTACCAATTACGAAAAATTCAGCAACATTCATTCAGAATAAATAGGTCTTTAGAGACTATTCCCAGAAAATTCAAGATATACTTTTTATTTTCCATATAAATATGTTAAATATACGCTATTCTAATCAAAATCGTTAGTCATTTTTGAGAAAATCAAAGTTTTTGAATTTCTTTCCAAGTAAAGGGTGGTTTGCGGTTGGGGGAAGATTACATTACTGGAAGATACTAAACTTAAATACCAACTTTGGTATTTTACCGACTTTTCGTTTTTGAGTATGGAGTTCATAGACACACGGACCTACGGACACACACACACACACACAAACAAACACACACCATTTTCTGAAAATACTTTTTTTGGATACAGGGGACCCTAAAACGTCTATATCCGGGAAATCTCACTATCGAATTTTTGGGTTGATTGCAATTACTCCTCTTTATACTATGTACATGGAACGTGTAGATAAAAAAATACGTTCTAAATAGCGCCTGAAACATATTTAAGGAATATTGGGAGAAGTATTGCACACTTTGTTGATGAAAAATTGCTAAAAGTAACTGCCAAGAAGGCCAGAAATACCTAGATATAGAGCAGCGTCAATATCTGCAAATACTATTTCATATATTTTTGTCTGATACCTCAATTTTTACGTTCTCTACACGAACTATATGCACAGTAAAACAATTCTATTCCACCCAAAAATTAAATATCAAGATTTCACCGGAAATATATATTTTGAAAGTTTCCTTAACTCCCCCCCAAAAGCATTTTTAGAAGAAATCTCGGTTTGTGTGTGTAATTGGTGTATGTTTGACCATGGCTCAAAATCGAAAATACCATTAAATATCAATTTAATATCTTCCAAGGATGCGACAATATGATTTTAAAGAAAATATCCCCACCCCAAACTAACCTTTACATGGAAACAAATTCGAGAATTTTGATTGCCTCAAAAATGGCTGTAACGATTTGGATTAAAATGTCGCATATTAAAGATATTTACATGATAAATAAAAATGTATATCTTTAATTTTCTGGGAATAGTCCCTGAAGATATTGTCATTCTGGGTGACTTTTGCATAACTGCTAAACCGTAAGAAGTAGACAAAAATTTACTTCACAAAACATGTAGACGACGTTAAAACACACAATTTACGTCATATACATTTTTTCGTGAGGTAAACCATTTTCGAGATATTCTTAATTTTTAAAATACTTGTAAATTTTCTCATACGGTAATTTATTAACTCCTGGCCACACAAATAAACGGACTTCAATTCCAAAGCAACCACATTTTAAAACATTTGACTGTCGGTTTAGCCTAGTGTTTTACCGTATTTCCTTTCTACTTATAAGGAAGTAAGTAATAAGACCGTTTCTGCTAATGTTTATCTGGATTAGTATGAAGTAGATAGAAGAATAATATTTTAATAACATTTTGTTACAGAGATGTAAAGAAAGTCATGTCAATGGAATATGACCGATTTTTAAAATATTTAAAAAAATTTCGCATTGAAATTTATTAACTCTTGGCCAGTCCAGGAAACGAATTTCAATCAAAAGCTTTTAAAAGATTTGACTATCGCTTTAGCCTAGTTAATTCCCTTCTACATACAAGAAAGCAAGTAATACACCAATTTCTGTTAATGTGGATAAAATTGGATAGAAAAATAGTTTTTAACAATAAATTGTTACAGAGATGTAGAGAGTCGTGCGGATGGAACACATCACATTTTTTACCATATTACCGTCTGATTTCATGCGGAGGTTCTCGAACCCTTTAGGCGCTGTTATATTAATATATCGAAATAAGGAGATATTAAATCTCGGCGCACGATTTTTGGGATAAACATTTCTATATCGAAAGCGGGTCATAAATCAGAGATATACATATCCGAGCTTTAATTAAAAATGTGGTCGTAATTTATTTCCATTCGGAAGAGAGGAATATCTGCCGGTGCTCCTTGGCAACGCTTCATATTTCAACGGAATGTTACAAAAAATTAATGGCCCTTTTAAAATGAGAAAAATATTTCTTTCCATGTAAGGCACCAGAATTCTGCAGCCCACTTTCTTTTGTTAGTCTGTATATAAGTTTTTCTCAACTCAAAAATAGAATTATTTGAAAATAAACATGCTCTTACCTTCTGTACTTTCTGTGCTACGTACATATATGTAGTAAGTAGAGGAGTATTGTATTCCACGCAAAATACGACGTCGCGATTTCATTGGAACTGCATGTTTAGAGAGCCACTCAAACACCCCAAAATATTTTTTACTTTCTCTACATATACTATGTACATAGTGTATAGAGAAGGTAAAGTAACGAACCCAAAAATTCGATACCGAGATTTCACCGGAAATACGTGCTTTGGGACATTTTTAGAAAAAGGTCCGTGTGTCTGTGGGCAGCATAGCTCAAAAACGAAAAGTCGGTTAAATAGCAAACTTGGTATTTAAGTTAAGTATCTTCCAAGGATGTGACATGAAAAATTTCAAGAAAATCTGACCATCGCTAACTACTCTTTACATGCAACATTTTTCGAAAATTTTGTTTTTCTCAAAAATAACTCTAACGATTTTGATTAAAATACCTTATGTTTAAGATATCTGTATGATCAGGAAATGTATATCTTCAATTTTCTGAAAATAGCCCCTGAAGATGTCTTTATTCTGGATGAGTTTTGTATAACTGGCAAATCCGGAATATTTATTTCAATTTGTTCTTAAACAGGAAGACCTCTTTCTTGTCTTTCTCATTTGTTTACCCCCAGAAAGAAAGACATGAAATTTCAATTGTTTCTCATAGCTAAATGCTTTTAAAGGACCTGACTATCGCTTTAGCCGGTGCATTTTCTTATTTCCTGTCTACTTACAAGCAAGCAAGGAATAAAACTAATTCTGCTCATGTTTATATTGATGAGCAGGATGTAGATAATGTTTTGAATAAAATGTTTATTTACCAAACAGCTAGAGGACATCATGTGAATAGAACACATTAGATTGTTTCCCTTCATATACTTTTTAACAGTAATTTGTTACAGTGATCTAGAGAAAGTCTTCTAAATGGAGCATATCAGATCTTAACCTGGTTGGTGATATCGTACGATTAATGAAATTGGTGAAATGATGCTCAAATGATCTCGGGTCCATGGAGTTTAAAGTTACTCGACATTTGTCCGTGTAACTCACCCTAATCTCCCTTTAATGTGTGCGTGTCTCTGAACGGCATAATTCAAAAACAAAAGGTTGTTGAAATACGAAACGTGGTATTTAAGTTCATGGACATCCAATGTATCCTTAAAGAAAATATCTGATGTGTACCATTCACATGGCTTTCTCTACATCTCGGCAACAAATTACTCTTAAAAAGCTTATACTTCTATTTAATTCACGTTAATCAGAAAAAAAAAATAGCAGAAATAGTCTTATTACTTGGTTCCTTGTAGGTAGAAGCAAAATAAGAGAGTACCATAGTTTAAAGTGATAGTCAAAAGCTGGTTCTTATGTCACTGAAGTTCCTTTGTTTGTATGGACAGCAGATGATAACTTCCTATATGAGAAAAGTGTAAGTTTTCATAGCAGAAACCAAAAACAAGGAATGACTCAAAAACGATGAACTCCACGAAAAAAATGTATATGACATAAATTGTGTGTTTTAACGTGCTCTACAATTTTTGTGCAGTAATTTTTTGTCGATCTCTTACGGTTTAGCAGTTATTCAAAATTTCATAAAATTCATCCAGAATAAAGTAGTCCTCAGAGGCTATTCCCAGAAAATTCAAAATATAGATTTTATTTGTGATGTAAATTTGTGTAATATATGGTATTTTAACCAAAACTGTTACAGCCATTTTTGAGAAAAACATTTTCAGAACTTTTCTCATGTAAAAAGTAATTTGGGGGGAGGAGATTTCCTTGAAAATCTTCGTGTCCCATTTTGGAAGATACTAAACTTAAATACCATTAAGATATTTTAGTTTATGTGCTATGCTGTTCACAGACACACTGACCTTTTTTAAAATATTATTTAGACACAAGGGACCTGAAAACATATATTTACGATGAAAATTATCGAATTTTTGGAAGGAATATAATGCATTTATCTATACACCATGTACCATAGTAATGTTTTTCCAATTGAAGGATATTTCCAGTGAAGTCTAGGTGTAAAATTTATAGCTCAAATTGAACACCTTTTCTACTTAAAAAATATGTGAACGTGAAAGTAGAAATACAAACCTTGCATTTACGATCTTATCATAGATTCGCTTCGTGTCGAGTAAAAGATTCCAGGCGTGTAAACGATGAATTTTATTAGTCAAAAGATAAGCTTAGCTTTGACATGGAATATGTGTTATCGTAAGTCCCAAAAGGAAACGACAAACAAAGTGAGTGAAATACAACCGTTGAATTTTCAAGAAGCACGTATGTCGCGTTTATCGACTTCAGCAAGCAATCTATCACGAGACAGGTTGCAAGCTGACGAGAGCAGATAAGGCTTGTCGTCAGCCAATTGTTTCGTCATAAATTATTTTTAACCCCTCCACATATGGGGGTGAGTTTAGTTCCACCCCTGGCCACAGTTTACTATGCCGATAACAACTATACGGCTCCCATGCTTTTTTTAATTAAACATTATTTTGCAGGCAAATTACAAAATGCATGTACAAGGGTGCTAGCTTTTTGTGGTAAAATACTAATGGCGATTATCATTAGTTGCCGGCTTTCCCGGCATGCATCACACATCCGTTCTGAAGTAGTCATCCTACTTCTACGTAAATAAATATTTTAAAAGTCCCTTACTGGAAACTGCACACGGAGCGATGGCATAGGAAGCAGAAATATGAGGGTGGGAATCTGGACCAAATGAGGACACAATTTTTAAAGGAATTCTGGGAGTAGGCAGGGGCACAGCCAACAGCGGAATAATGAAACATAGTGAAACAATAGAGTTTAAACTCAACAGCAGTTAAATATTAGATGAGAATCGTTTACGAAAACCTATCTCTAATTAGGGCAGTTTGCTACCGTGAACAGTTGAAAATGGAAGGTAATTCGACATGGACATAATAAATAAAAGAAAGGTTTGGAAACCATTAGGATGGGATACATTTGGATGGCGGGGCAGGGAAACAGACGGAGTATTTGGAGAAAAATTAAGAACAACCCCTGAAACATTGACAGACAGCAAATAATTGCGCAATGCACGGAGAAGGTTTCAGTCTGGGCTAAAATCGGAGTTGGGTATGGAGTAATACTCTTACTTATTAGACAGGTGCTCGCGTGGATTAGACTAAGAACATGGCGGTTGATAAAAATTAGTGGCGAGAATAGTATGAGAATGCCTCATTTATGAGGAGAAAGAGTCGTGGACCCATATCTCAATATGTAAGAATACGGAGAAATGGGGGGAAAATTATTTACCGCGATCCTTTACCTAGGACCTAGGAGTATGTTGGACGCTACTGGCAGGCACGGAAGATGCGGATAGGGGATAGGTAAATTTCTACCTAAGGCGAGACAACTGAGATCTGAATTGTCGCCCTCCGTCATGTAATTGTTTATCATGCTAACTTCATATACCCAAGGTCGCGGGTTCAAACCCGGCGGAGAACGATGGATTTTTTCGGGCGTAAAAAGTCTTAGTATGGCTTCCTTCGGAAGGCAAGTAAAGCCGTTGGTCCCGTGTCATAGATTTACGGCACGAAAAAGAACCTCAAGCCTGATAGAGAGGCCTCTGAGCAAAATTAAGTGGTCTTTCATGCCCTGTATAGAAGCAGTTATAGATCGTCCATAAATAGCACGCCATTTATATTTACGAGATCTCAGAAGGCTGTAGTTCTCAGCGTCCCATTCTAAATTGAGCGTGAAAGACCGATTAGAGGTCTCTCTATCAGGCTTGAGGTTCTTTTGCGTACCGTAAATTTACGACACGGAACCAACGGCTTTACTTTCCTTCCGAAGGAAGCCATGCTAAAGATTTTTACACCTGAAAAAATCCATCGTCCTCCGCCGGGTTTGAACCCGAGACCTTGGGTATATGAAGTTAGCATGGTAACCAATACACCATGGAAGGCGGCGACTGGCAGTCAACCGGTATAGGAGTAGAGCTTGGAGATTGTTTGCTGTGTTCTGAGTTTCGACGTCCTCGAAGTATTTCTCCAGTCTGTACAACTTGCGCTGTATAAACAGGAGAGTCTCTGAATCATCTTCTGCAGTGTTGTGTTGAAGGGTGGTCTGAAGTCTGGTTGAGGCTAGGGCGAGCTGTCGTTGTTGAAGGCCGTTTTGCTTCGATGGCTGCGTTGCGCTTAGCTGCAGAGAGCCGTAGCGCCTCGACTCTGTTGCTGATTGTGGAGATGTGATCTTTATTGGCGGTTGTTGTCCTGAATTCTTCTGTCGCAACTTCAAGAGCTGCTATCAATCTGGGCAGGACGCAGCGACCATTGCCGGAAGTTGAGACGCAGGTGGCGGGGTTGGCTGTGGTTGTTGCTGGCGGAGTTGTGGTGAAGCCCGCGAGTAAAAGGATAGAGCAGTACCGTTGGCGTCGGACAGGTCATGCCCGGTGCAGCTGGTGGTTGTTGGAGAGTCGCAGTAGTGGCATCTCGGTGGCGCATCGCAGTTGGCCTCCGAGGACTTGTATTTGCAGCAACGGCAGTAGGGGATGTGGCGTGTACTATCGCTGACTTCAATCCGGTGCGACTGATACACAGAGACAGTCCAGTCGTGAGTGTAGCGGTGTAGCCCGCCCGGTCGTGAAACGTGTGGTGTAGGACTCCTGGCAGAAGTGATCCTAACCAGTGATGGCCATCGAAGTTGCTCAACTTCCAGGATGCTCCGTGATAAAAGCTCGACGAAGGTTACCTGTTATTAACGGTGTGTGTGTTCTAAAAGAAATCCATTTTCACAAGGACAAGGAATGATTTGTATTTGATTAATTGTTTTTTCCACACAGGCCGTGTGTAGGACAGGAGTTGGATAGGTAGAGTCAGACTGAAAAATTCAATCCACAGCCGGGATTTGAATCAAGGATCTCGCCATTTCTAGCCGTTTGCTCTGCCTGAGAAGAGCTTATGGTTTAACGGGAAACATGCGAGTCAGTTGAGAAATTTAATGCTATGCCGGTAAGTTACCATGGAAGCTCAGTGGCAGAGCAACCGGCTTGAGATCGGGAGATCCGTGGTTGGAATTCCAGCTGTGACATTGGATTTTTCAGTCTGACTCTACCTATCCAAGGAATGATTTGTTTAAATACTGACATCAGGAATTAACAATAATTTCTAAGATATGATAGGGAATTTTATTCTGTAAACAGTTGTCAATGCTCTGTATGTGGGATTTCGTTACGCGTTAAGTATTAGTATTTTGTTTCTTGTGCATTAAAGTTTATTTCTGTTTACATTTACATCAAATTAATACTATTGAACACCCTGTAGTTATCACCAATAGTTTAAAATTCATAGCACAGGATCTGTAACAGAAAATGTGTCGCTTCGATAGATAGGTGCCGCTATGTGTGCTCTGCTACCTATCGTCAGTCGTGCACAGTAAACAGTGCCCTCTCTGCACGATGGCTTTGATTTCGGGTAAATCTGCCCTTCGTGATTACGTTACAGGGAAAGTTAGTGACGGTAACTGCACTAGGCTAAAACGATGATAAAATATTTTAAAAGCTGGTTGCTTTGCGGATGAAATCCGCTTCTTTGCATGGTCATCAGTTTACAAATTCCCGTATGAGAAAAATTTAGATATCTTAAAACAGAAACCAATAACAAAGAATATCCCGCAAATGGTAAAGTTCATGAAAAAATGTGTATATTGCATAAATTGTCTTTTAACGAAATCTACATTTTTTGTGTAGTAAAAGCTTGTCTATTTCTTACGGCTAACCTGTTATACAGTTAACCAGAATGAAGAACTTCTTGAGGCTATTCCCAGAAAGTTTAGGATGCAAATTCTATTTGTCATGTAATTATATTTAATATACAGTAGTTGAATCACCATCATTAGAAACATTTTCAGAAAATCAACATTTTTTAACTTTTTTCATTTAAGGGGTAGTTTGGGGTGGAGGATTTTCCTCAAAAACTTACCTTGGAACATACTAACTTAAATTCCAAGTTAGGTATTTTACCGACTTTTTGTTTTTGAGTTACAGCATTCTCACACACACGAACCTTTTTCTAAAATTGCTTTTTTGTATACAGGGGCCCCAAAACGTGTATTTCTGGAGAAATCTCGGTATCGAATTTTTGGGTGAAGTGCAGTACCTTCTCTACGTGAGAAGATATTTAGAGAAAGCAAATATTTCTTGTGTTCCATTCCTATGACTTTTCCTACCTGTTCTTTAAACAAATTATTCTTTCAAAGCATTATTTTTCTCTGTGCATCATGGTAGTCAAGATAAACATTAACAGAAATTGTCTTGACCCTTAGTCGCTTGTATTTAGAATGAAATTAAGGGTATACACTAGACTAAAGCGATTGTCAAATCTGTTTAAACCTAGACCCTATGTGAAACAATAGAAATTTGCTTCCCTTTGCATGGGTAGGAGTAAAATAAAAGACATTTGAAACAAATTAGGACCATCAATTGAGAAAATTATTTTATAACGGAAAATATGACAAGTAATATCTTGGAAAGGGTTAGCTCTGCAGAATAAAATGTAAATTATATAAATTGTGTGTTTTAACGAGATCTGCATTTTTTGGGTAGTAAGTTTTGTATATCTCTTGCGGTATCAATTTTTCAAAAGTAATCCACAATGAAGAGGCCTCTGAGCCTATTCCCATAAAATTTATGATATGCATGTTGTTTTTCAATAATCTTCTTTAATATACGATAATTTATTGAAAATGGGTTGAACAATTTTTAAGAGTCAAATTTTTCAAAAATCTGCACATGTAAAGGTTAGTTTGGGCTGGGAGAACACAGGCGCCTATCTATTTCTAAATATGTTTTGTTTAATAAGGCACCTCAAAGCATACATTTCCGGTGAAATCTTGACATCAAATTTTGGTTGGAATACAATACCTTCCCTAACCACTGTGTAAACAGTTCGTGTTGAGGATCAGGTATTTAACAATGGATGTTAAGTGCTAAATAAGCATTCTTTCACTTCCCAATTGAAGTAAAGAGTGAAATTTCAAAGCCAGTATATATGTAGTTACATGAGATTTAAGGATAAATATATTGCCGGTACATTCTGAATCCTCTTATACCTACAGCGAAATTTCCAATGAAACTATCTCTTCAACGTCCACTTCAAATGCAACGTAGAGAGAATAAAACGACTTTGCAGGAATAGTTTATAGTAGAGGCGATAGAAAAATTCTGGTAAAATGGAAATATTCACTATTATAGTCTTGGAAATAGATCAAGACACATTTTTCAGTAAAAGCGCAAATATAAGCGTTACTTTTTGCTTTCTCTAGCATGTATATACAGTAAATTTAGGTTTCTCTGCCAAGTACTATGCACGCATATAGCAGAAAAATTCCAAACCAAGTTTACACCTGAAATACGTGTTTTGAGATTCCCTGAAATTTTTTTTAGAAGCATGTCCATGTATGTGCGCGGGCAGTGTAACTAAAAACAAATTTTGGTTAAATACCAAACTTGGTTTTTAAGTTCATAATCTCTCAAGAATGCGACACGAGAATGTTAAACAAAATTCCCTCTTAACGTACAGATACCATACATTTCTCAATTGGAAAGTCGAATTTCATTTCGCCTCTTGTTTTTTTTTCGCTCCCGGGAATGCAAAGGTGAAGCGAATTTCAATTGTTTCACACAATGGCCAGATTTTAAAAGATTTGGCTATCGCTTCAGCCTAGTGTGTTCCCTTGCTTTCCTTCTACTTAAAGGAACTAAGTAATAGGACCATATCTGCAAATGTTGAAGCTCTTGAAGCTTCTAATAGCCTACTAATTGGATGCTCATTATAGAAAGCATATTTCTGACAGCCGAGTAGTAATTGTTATACACGTACTTGCTAAAACCGGAAGAGAGAATAATAATAATAATAATAATAATAATAATAATAATAATAATAATAATAATAATAATAAGTGAAGTAATTTCGGCTCATCAAACAAATAGAGGTATTTGAGCTTGAATTATGTAAGTTGGTTTTATATTAATCATAGAGATAATAAATGTTACAGCTCCTATAATTCTTGGTGCAAGGTGTAATAATAAAATAGTCTATCGCATACCTTTCATACCTAGTAACATGTGGCAATGTTAATAATAATAATAATAATAATAATAATAATAATAATAATAATAATAATAATAATAATAATCCAATTAATTAACGTAAGGGTCATCTTTTGTAAGGAAATTTTGTTTTAGGGTCAGCTAGAGAGACATAAGAATAGAGCACAGCTAATTTTGGTGTATATTTTACTCTGTTAATGATACCACAAAGCGTGTGTTTCCAGTCAAACTTTAGATGTTGAATTTTGATGGAATGCAACACTCCATCTACCTAATGCAGACAGTACAGAAGTTAAAATCATGAGGCATGTAGCAGAATGTGTAAAAATGAAACTTCAGAGGGACATTCTGCGGATTTTGTTTCACATGTTGCCTAAAACGCGCTACCTCTGGCGTTAAAATTTGATGGAGCGCGCGCCGTCTCGTATAGGCAAACCACCTGACATATCGGTTATGCAGTTAGTGTACTAAACAAGGCGCTACCGTCTGCTAGGTAACATCATTACATTTGCCTCACTTCCACGGGAGAAATTGTGAGGAAGGAAGTAGAGAGAGGAGGAGGGAAGAGAAGCTTCTAGCTCGCTAAGGAACGTTTATAGCAAACTCAAGGGGTTTAGTCGAAACAACTCCGGCTGTTTCTATTACCGGACTTGCAACACACTTTGTGTACCTGCTTGCTAGTAATGTACTAACAAGCAAAGCTTGTAGAGTGAAACCTCAAGTGAATACCACTCTTATTACTTCATGAACTTATCTATAGTAAATAGAGATTGAACCTGTTATATCCAACAATTAAATATGGGAATACATATTTTATCTCTCCGTGCTACAAAAAAAAATCTGATGTAATCTATTCACACGACTTTCTCTATATCTCTGCAAAAAATTTTTGTTAAAAAGTTTATGCTGCTATTTACTTCATGCTAAGTGAGAAAAAAATAGTAGAAATAGTCTTATTACTTGCTTCCCTGTAAGTAGAAGCGAAATAAGGAAGTAACATAGGTTAAAGTGATAGTCAAAAGATGGTTGCTATGTGACTGAAGTTCCTTTGTTTGTATGGACAGCAATTGTTAAACTCCTGTATGAGAAAACTACAAGTTTTAAAGCGGATACCAAAAACGAGGATTATCTCAAAAACGTTCAACTCCACGAAAAAAATGTATGTAACATAAATTGTGAGTTTTAATGTGCTCTACATTTTTTGTGTCGTAAGTTTTTGTCCATCTCTTACGGTTTACCAGTTATATAAAATTCCGTAAAATTCGTCCAGAATAAAGTAGTCTTCAGAGGCTATTCCTAGGAAATTCAAGATATGCATATTATTTGTCAAGTATATATCATTAAGATGTGATGTTTTAATCAAAATCGTTAAAGCCATTTTTTAGAAAATCAAAATTTTCGAAAATTTTTCCATGTGAAGGGAAGTTGGGGGTAGGGGGATTTTCTTGGAAATCTTCGTGTCGCATCCTTGGTAGATATGGAACTTAAATACCAAGTTTGGTATTTAAAGGTCTCTTCGTTTTTAAGGTATGCTGCCCACAGTCACACACACACAGACACACACGGAAATTTTTCTAAAAACGCTTTTTTTGGATTTATGTGGTCTCAAATCGTGTCTTTCCGGTGAAATCTCGGTATCGGATTTTTGGGTATAATGCAACACCTTCTCTATACACTATGTAATAGTACGTATAGAGAAAGTAAACATCTGATGTGTTTCATTCCTTTCCAAGACTTTCTCTAGCTGTTCCGCTGTTCTTTTATCTACGTCATAATGAATGCACAAGCTAAAGCGATAGTCTCGTCCTTTAAAAGCCAGTCGCTGTGTGAAACAATTGAAATTTCAATCTCTTTGCTGGCCAGGAGTAAACAAACCAGAAACGTGAAAAAGGATGTCTTCTTTAAGTGTCTTAAAATTGAAACTAATAATCCGGAATATCTCGAAAACGGCCATTCTACAAAAAAAAGGTATATGACATAAATTGTGTGTTTTAACAGCACCTACGGTTTTTTTTAGTAACTTTTTGTCGAACTCTTAAGGCTTACAAGTTATAACGAAGTCATATCGAATGAAGAGGTCTTTGGAGGCTCCTCCCAGAAAATTTAAGATATATATTTCGTTTGTTATAAAAATAGCTTAACCATTAGGTATTTTAATCAATATCATAGTACGTGTAGAGAAAATAAAGATCTGGATCATTCACATGACTTTTGTAACTATTCTACTACAAACCACTCTTAGGATGCCTTATTTCTCTCTCTGCTTCGAGCAATCAAGATAAACATTACAGAAATGATTTTATTACTTACTTTCATCTAAATACAAGGAACATCCAGAAAGTAACGAACGAATTGGCATAACTAAATAATAACGAAAAATATCAACACAAAAAATGTTAATACAAAGTTACAGCACCTTAATTTATTTCTTAACGTAATCTACATTCTTTCAAGACATTTATTGTCACGTGATACATCTTTATAATACTAATGTTATACTTTTCTACCGCAAAAAGGCAAAAAATGTACGGCAAATCGAATTTTATAGGCAAATAACGCAGGTGTATTGTCATAATGCAATGAACGACTCTTCAGTGAGGAAATTGCGCATAATTTACGAGTTATCAAGAAAGAACCAGTGTAAAATTGAAATTGCGTGTTATTTATGGACGCTCCTTAACTTCTGTGGTTCTCAGCGTCCCATTCTATACTGGGCGTGAAACACCCCTTACTTTTTCTCAGAAGCCTCTTTATCAGGCTTGACGTTCTTTTACGTTCTATAAATTTACAGCACGAGACCAATGGCTTTACTTTCCTTCCGAAAGAACCTATGTTAAGAATGTTTACGCCCGAAAAAATCCATGTCCTCCGCCGGGTTTGAACGATTGAACCTTGGGTATATGAATTTAGCATAGTAACCTTTACACCACGGAGGGTGACAGAACCAGTGAGTCCAACAAAGACCAAGATGGAAGTTCCTCAGTCGTTTTGAAGGAATTGAAACAAATTTTGATGAAAGAATTCAGAAAAACCGATATTTTATTTTGGTCACCATATATGACTGGTCGTCTCCTTAGCGCGGTGATAGCGTTGCTGCTTACCAAGCGGGAGACCTGGGTTCAATCCCCAGTACCGGCGTGGGGATTTTTCCCCGCTGAGAGACCTGGCCCAGGGTGCACTCAGCCTCGTAAGGTCCCTGGGGGGCCAATTGAGGAGCTACTTGATGGAGAAGTAGCGGCTCCAGGTCATGAGGACCGCATTAACCGGCCGGGGGGGACTCGAGGCGCTGACCACGTCTCACCCTCCAATACTGCACCCCATCCATGACGTCTGTAGTGGACCGAGATGGGGGACGCAGCGGCCGGGCGGTAGGCCAAGGTTCCCCGTGAGCTGTCGTGTCATGGAGTTAACCATATATGACTTTTTGGGTGGATAAGATTTCACAGCCGGTGAAAACCTCAACATCTTGGCTCAGATCTTTAGCAGTAGAAGAGTATGACATAGGCACTGAAACACCGGTGCCACGTGACAGTAAATTCCTTGATAGCAACAGCGATTACGTTGAGAAATAGAGTAAGGTATTGTAAATACAGTTTTGTGTTCATATATTTCGTTATTATTTAATTTACGTTCGTTATTTTCTGGCTCACCCGCGAAAAAGGAAAATAAGGGAATACACCTGGATAAAGCGATACGCAAATCCTTTAAAAGCTGCGGCTATGTGATTGAATTTGGGTTCTCTTTGTATAACCGAGTAAAGCAAAAGAGATATGAAACGAATTAAAAATTCTCGTTTGAGAAAATTGTAAGTATTTAAAAACGAAATCTATAAAAAAAGAATATACAGAAAATGGTTAATTCCCTAAAAGAAATGTATTTGATATAAACCGTGTGCTTTAATGAAATGTGCCTTTTCTGTGTAGTAAATTTCTTCTGTCTCTCACATTTTACCAGTTTTGCAAAACTCGTCCAGAATGAAGAGCTCTTCAGAGACTATTTCTAGAAAATTAAAGCTATATATTTTATTTTTCATGTAAATATCTTTAATATATGGTAGTTTAATCAAAATCATAAGAACTATGAGTATTTCTGATAAAATCGAAAATTTCGAAAACTCATCCATGTAAAGTATAAATTGGGGTGCGGGGAATTTCCTAAAAGTCTTCGTATCGCATTCTTGTATGACATTAAAGTTAAATACCAAATTTTGGTTTTTGAGTAATGCTGTTCGCCACAGCCATTTAATAAACTGCCTTTTTTTTTTTTTTTTTTTTTTTTTTTTCTTTTTTATTCAGGGACTCTCTAAACATATATTTCCGTTGAAATCTCGGTATTGAATTTTTGGATGAAACACAATACCTTTTCTATATACTATGTACAATCTTATGTGTTCCATTCACATGACTTTCTCTTGATACTCCCAACAAATTATCCTTACAAACTCAAACTTACTCTATCTACCAGATGTTAATCGGGATAGCTAATATCAGAAAAGGTCCTTATAAATAGAAAGAAAATATTGTAATATATTTGTTGGAAATATATGTTTTAAGGTATCCCTAGTCTAAAAAATAGCATTTTTATAAAACATACGTCTGTGTGTGTTTATGTATGTGGCTACCATGGTTCAAAATGAAACCGTAAAATATCAAACTTAGTATTTAAATTTAGTATCTTCCAGAGATGCGACGCAAATAAAATGTATAGGTATCTTGAATTTTCTGAGTATATGTTCTGAAGACCTGTTCATTGTGAATGAAATTTGATAGAATTTGTTTAACTGATTAATTGTAATACATAAGCAAGAATAGTACATCAAAATTCAAATCTTGTCAAAACATACAATTGATGACATATACAGTTTTGTTGTAGAGTTGACCATATTTAAGATATTCCATGTTATCGGTTTCAATTTTAAACTACTGATACGTTTCCCAAACGCTAAGTACATTTCTTTCCTGTGTCTTTTGTTTACCTTTGGCAAGAAAAAAGAACGGGATTTCAATTGTTTCACATAGCAACCGGCTTCTAAAGAAATTGACCATCGCTGTAACCTAGTGTATTCCCTTATTTCCCTTCTGCTTACAAAGAATCAGGTAATAAAACCAATTCTGTTAATGTTCATCTTTAATAGAATTATTTAGATAAAGGAATAATGAAAAGTTATTTGCGGAAAATCTAGAGAAAGTAATTAGAAGATTACATAAGATTTTTTAAATTATTCTTATATTTCGTTAATGATTTTTCATATCTAAATATTTATTTATAGCTAAGATAGCCTTTTGCCACAAATCCAAGAGGTCGGGAGTTTGAATCTCGTTTAGGGTGAGTTACCTGAATATGGCTTGCTCGGGGTTTTCCTGTGTCCTGAGAAGACAAATATCTGGTAACTTTAAGCTCCAGATATCATTTGAGCATCATTTCAGCAATTTCATTCATCGTTGGATATGACTTACCAGCTTTAAGGGCGTTAAGAAATAAAATAATAATAATAATAATAATAATAATAATAATAATAATATTACTAGTTATAATAATTTATTTAATAAATATTTTAAAACATATCTTTAAGTGGTTTTAATAACTTTATTGATTAATTACATGAATAATGTAATAATAATAATAATAATAATAATAATAATAATAATAATGAATTTATTTTTACTTGCGGATGTAAACCACAGATAGTGGTATAGGTTTATATTTTGCTTTTAAGCTGTTCATATCACTTTATTTGGTGCCATAGGCTAGTAGTTTACATCCCTTACTCTGTTATATTTTAAATGATGTTGGCTATTCCTAAAGTTGTATAATTTTCTAGTTTTAGAGTAATATTAAGAAGTAGTTTCTAACTGTGTTTTAATATATAGTTTTTAGCATTGCTATTGAAAACATATTTACTACACATAAGAATAAAGGCAGCTAGCATAAAGTCAAGAAGTCTCAGAAAAAACATGAAATAATAACGCCAAATAAAGTTGCTCTCAAAACTACAGTCAGTTTAGAAACATCTTTCATTTTGGATTAATTGTTTTTTCACACAAGTCGTGTGTGTAGGACAGGAGTTGGATAGGTAGAGTCAGACTGAAAAATGCAATGCAATAGCCGAGATTTGAACCACAGATCTCCCGATCTCTAGCTGGTTGCTCTGCCACTGAGCTACCATAGCAACTACAATTAATTCAATACCAATTGACTATTTCAGTCTGACTCTGCCTATCCATCTTTCATTTTCATAAATAATCATTTTTACCTTCTGAAAACTGAGAACCACATTACGCCACTGCTCCAATAGAGGATTAGTAGGTGACGTCACACTTCTGCCTCCTAAGATGTGACCCAAAGTTGCCCTACCTGACTTTAAAGTTAAAGTAATGCAACCTTTGTAGGAGGTAAGTGGCTTCTCAACTCGCCTCACCACATGCATCCTGTGGCCTCTGCTATACTCAGTGGTTAACACAATGTCTTCTTGACTTGCAGATATCCGCTGGGTGGGATGGCTCAACGATACTCTTGGTGGACAGCCTCTCGAGATCGTGTTCGAGTTCGAAGGACCACGTGAGTTCTCAGCACTTCACCTGCACGCAAGCAGCATGCTTGCCGGAGACTTCAAAGTAAGTACTGAAAACTTCAATCCTTTGTTTGGAGTAAATGTTCACTTTATGGCCACCAGAATTGATTAGTTTACTAGCCAGAGACTTGTTGATTAACAACAGTGTAAGACAAATATAAAACCAGCATGTCACAGTTGAATGTTTACTTTCTCTACACATACTATGTACACAGTGTATAGAGAAAGTATTGTATATATTTTGGAACCCCCTAAATAAAAAAAGAGCATTTTAGAAAAAGATCCGTGTCTCTCTGGGCAAATTCTTTGGAAAATTTGGTTAAATACGAAACTTTATATTTAAGTTGAGTATCTTCCAAGGATACAACTTGAAGATATTCAAGATTTACTATTTATAAGGAATATTTTTCGAAAATTTTGATTTTTCCAAAAATCTCTTTAAAGATTTTGATTAAAATACCTCGATATAAGATGTTTTTATGACAAACGATATGTAAATATATATATATATATATATATATATATATATATATATATATCTTGAAACTTAATACACAAAACACACCAACTTATGTCATATACATTTTTTGTAGAGTTAAACATTTTCGAGATATTTCGTATTTTTGCTTTCAATTTTAAGCCACTTAAATTTTTCTCGAACGGGAAGTCATCTTTCTTCTCGTTTCTCATTTGTTTACAAAGAAATTGGAATTTAAAATGTTTCACATAGCAACCGACTTTTAAAGAACAAGACAATCGCTTTAGCCTGTGTATTTTCTTATTTCCCTTCTACTTACAAGGAAGCTAGTAATAAAACTAATTATCTTGATTAGTTTGATGTGAACGCAGATTATTTTTTTGAATAAAAGGTTTGTTTACCAAACAGCTAGAGGACATCATGCGAATGGAAGACATTAGACTTTTTCCCTTCTACTTACAAGGGACCAAACGATAAGAACAATTTCTGCTTTTGTTTATCTCGATTAGCATGATGTGGACAGAAGAATAACCGTGTTAACAATAATTTCTACAGATATGTAAGGAAAATCATGTGAATGGAATGCATATCTTTTGAGATATTCCTTGTTATGGCTTCGGTTTTATACTACCTTTTCTAAAATGGGACCTTGCAAAATGAACTGAACCTCAATTGTTTCACATAGCAACCAGGTTTTAAAAGATTTTACAATCACATTTGACTTTTATCATAATGCATTTCCCTTATTTTCGTTATATTTAAAAGGAAGCATTTAATGAAAATAAATCTGTTAATGGATAGGTAGAGTTAGACTGAAAAATGCAATGCCATAGCCGGGACTTAAACCACGGATGTCCCGGTCACTAGCCGGTTGGTCTACCACTGTACATGTTTCCCGGTAAAAGATCCAATGCTATGCCGACATATTGCATGTTAGCTCAGTGGTAGAGCAACCGGCTAGAGACCGGGAGATCCGTGGATCAAATCCCGGCTATGGCTTTGAATTTGTTCTGTCTGACTTTACCTATCCAACTCCTGTCCTTTATTTGGTTTCTGTGAGAAAAAAATTAAAATTATCATAATTCTACTAATGTTTATCTCGATTAGCAGGATGTAGATAAAAGAATAATTTTTACTTTGTCTATACGTACTATGTACATAGTGTATAGAGAAGCTATTGCATTACACCAAAAAATTCAATACCGAGATTTCACCGGAAATATGTGTTTTAGGGTCCCCTGTATCCAAAAAAAGTATTTTCAGAAAAAGGTCCGTGTGTGTGTGTCCATGTGTCTTTGAACATGATAACTCAAAAACGAAAAGTCGGTAAAATACCAAACGTGGTATTTAAGTTTAGTATCTTCCAGGGATGCGACACGAAGATTTTGAGAAAAATCCCCCCACCCCAAACTATCCTTTACATGGAACTTTTTTCGAAAATTTTGATTTTCTCAAAAATGGCTCTAACGATTTTGATTAAAATATCGTATATTAAAGATATTTATCTGACAAATAAAATGCATATTTCGAATTTTCTGGGAATAGCCTCTGAAGACTTCTTTATTCTAGGTCAATTTTACGGAATTTTGCATAACTGCTAAACCGTAAGAGATGGACAAAAACTTACCACACAACAAATGTAGAGCACCTTAAAACACACAATTTATGTTACATAAATTTTTTTCGTGTGAGTTGATTTTTTTTTAGATATTCCTTGTTTTTGGTTTCAGCTATAAAAAGCTTATACTTTTCTCATACAGGACTTTGTGAACTCGTGTCCATACAAATAAAGGAACGTCAGTTACATAGTAACCAGCTGTTGACTATCACTTTAGCCTATGGTACCCTTTTATTTAGTTCTACTAACAAGGAAGCAAGTAATAAGACTATTTCTGCTAATTTTTTCTCGATTAGATGAAGTAAATAGAAGAATTTGTTGCAGAGATGTAGAGAAAGTCATGAGAATGGAAAACATAAGATTTTTGTAAGAATGGTTTGTGTTTGGAATAGCTGGATGTGAATGGAACACATCAGATTTTTTTGCCGTCATACCAAAAGCTTTCCCGAAAACCTTCATATATAGAGTAGAAAATCTGTTTGGAAGTTGGCGCTCATGTGATCTGCAAGTAATGTGGAAATAAAGATGCGAATATAACAGTTTTAATGTTTGTAGCTTCGCTGGAAAGTGTTATGTTCCTCCATGATAACGGAAGTGGTAATGGATATACCCGGCCGATGTTACACCCAATTTACTCCAGCAATCTGTCCCCCCGCGCTCTTTCGTCTCGCGCTATTTCAGGAATTGCTCGAGAAACAGACGAAACGTGAAGAAGTGCTTTCAGAAAATATTAGCGCCGCAAGTGAATATTGGCGAGGATGTGTTGACATATTTCTTATTGTCTTCGCCCTCCACTACTTCCTAGGGATTGATACGTTGCTTCACGTCTTCTCTTGTATGTTTCTTCTTTTTTTTTATCTCTCCTTTTCTCCCTCTCCCAGGACGACCAAATAATCTTCACGTTGTGTTATCTGTTATTTTCGTTTCGTCTGCTTCTCTATCTGCTTTTCCGCCTCTTTCAGCTGTGTCATACTTTATTCAGTCCTGGGGGCGTCTTATTCTTTACTTTCTTTGCTACTATCTTTATCTATTCGCGTTCCCTCTGTTCCTTCACTCCTAAGGCTTTTAAACTCTCAGTGTCTTTATGTACAGGTCTCGTCAAAAGTACAAAAATCTGATGTGTTACACTCACATGACTTTCTCTAGCTGCTCTACAAAACTCCTACAAAAGATTATCCTTCTTTGTACACAATGCTAATCAAGATAAATGTTAGCAGAATGTTATTACTTAGTTCCTAGTAAGTAGAAGGGAATAAGGGAATGCACTATGCTAAAGTGATTGTCAAATGTTTTAAAAGCTATCGTTATACGATTATCATTGTAAATCAGTTCTTTGCTTGGCCAGGAGTAGAACAAAAGAAAAACAGACTCTTCCTGTATGAGAAACGCTTAAGTACTTCACAATTAAAACCAATAACAAGGAATATCTTGAAAACGGTTACCTCCACAACAAAAAAGTAAAGGACAAAAATCGTGTGTTTTGTCATGAGGTATATTTTTTGTGTAGTTCATTTTTTCTATCTCTTACGGTTTAGCAGTTAAGCAAAATTCAGCAAAATTCATCCAGAATAATGAGGTCTTCAGAGACTATTCCCAAAAAAACCGAGATATACATTTATTTCGGATATAAATAGCTTTAATATACGGGATTTTAATCAAAATCGTTGGAACAATTTTTAAGAAAGTCAAAATTTTCGCAATTTTTTCCATGTAAAGGGTAGTTTGTGGTGAGGGGATTTTTTTGAAAATCTTCGTGTCGCATCCTTGGAAGATCCTAAACCTAAATACCAAGTTTCTTTTTGTTTTGGGGATTGTGCTGTCCACAGACACACACACACAGACAGACACACACGCACACACACGGGCTTTTTTTTAAAAATGTTTTTTTTCGGACTCAGGGGACCCCAAAACATATATTTCCGGTGAAATTTCGGTATCGAATTTTTGGGTGCATTACAATACCTTCTATATCCCTATGTACATTGTATATATGGGGCTAGAGAAAGTAAAAATACTTCTCATAAATTAATCTTAAACTTTTCTCAACCTTAAAATACAATATTGTGTTAAATAGGATATAGCTGTCTCTATCTAACGCATACACGTTGCCATTAGCTTCGTCCTTATCTACTCTCGTCCAGCTGCTAATAATATGGTGTAAAATATTCTTTGTTACAATTTTTAACACGGCTTACCGTTCGTCCGGGATTTGACCAGACAATTCGAGTTTTTTTTATACCATCCGGGGTGCATGTAAGTGTGCGTGTGCGCGTGTGCATGAGCATCGTAAGAATCCACATAGGTATGAATTCCAAATATCATTTACAAGTAACTAGAATTGAATATTATTGGAAGTATAAAAATCAGGAAAGTTACTACATAAATAGTTCTTACATGGATAAGCAGAGTCTCCGTGGTGTAATGGTTACCATGCTAACTTCATATATCCAAGGTCGCGGGTTCAAACCCGGCGGAGGACGATGGATTTTTTCAGGTGTAAAAATCCTTAGCATGGAAGTAAAGCCGTGGGTCCTGTGTCGTAGATTTACGGCACGTAAAAGAAACTCAAGCCTGATAGAGAGGCCTCTGAGCAAAATTAAGCAGTCTTTCACGCCCAATTTAGAATGGGACGCTGAGAACCACAGCAGTTAAACAGCGTCCAAAAATAACACGCCATTTACATTTTAGTGTCAGACTGAAAAATTCAATGCCATAGCCGGGATTTGAACCACGGATCTCTAGCCTGTTGCTCTGCCATTGAGCTACCATGGCAACATGCCGGCAAAGAATTTAATCTTTCAACTGAGTCTGTGTTTCCCGGTAAACCACAAGCTGTTCTCAAAAAAAATATTTTGAGATGACAAACTCATTGACGATTTACAATGTTGTCAGGACTTAAATCTCAGAATTCATAGTAAGCCATCTATTATGGTCAATTAGTATTGGATTAATTGCTTTTTTCACACAGTTGGATAGGTAGAGCCAGACTGAAAAATGCAATGCAATAGCCTATCCAACTCCTGTCCCACACACGTTTTATGTGAAAAAAACAATTAATCCAATAGTTGTTATATATTTTGCTTATGCATGGAAAATGTTCGAATCAGGATATTTGCTCCTTTATGTAATCCTCATAAAGCAGAAACACTCATGGAAAAATTCAGGTCATATCAGAAAATGTATGAAGCAGAATTATTTTCATGCGTAAAAAACGCCCGAAAGGAAGCATGATGAAGTTGTAAATTTTAGTCAGAATAATTTAATGTATACATTTATAAATGAGCTTGTATTCATACGCCAAAAGGATTCATAAGATCAAACAAATGAAATCAGCTTCCATTATAAAAGAACTTGAAATTTGGGTTATAGTTTCTCTTCACGTACTAAGTACATAGTGTATAGAGAAAGTATTGTAATGCACCCAAAAATTCGATATCGAGATTTCACCGGAAATACATGTTTTGGGTTCCCCTGAATCCAAAAGAAGCATTTCTGGAAAAAGGTACTTGTGTATGTGTGTTTATGTGTGTGTGTGTCTGTGGACAGCATAGCTCAAAAACGAAAAGACCACACTTGGTATTAAAGGTTGGTATCTTGTAAAGATGCGAAACGAAGAATTTCAAGAAATTCCCCCCACTCCTACTATCCTTTACATGGAACTTTTTTCGAAAATTTTGATTTTCTAAAAAATGGCTATAACGAGTTTGGTTGAAATATCATAAATTAAAGATATTTGCCTCACAAATAAAATGCATATCTTGAATTTTCTGGGAAGAGCACTTGAAGACTACTTTATTCTGGATGAATTTTACGGAATTTTGCATAACTGCTAAACCGTAAGAGATGGACAAAAACTTTCCACACAATAATGTAGAGCGCATTAAAACACACAATTTATGTTATATGCATTTTTTCGTAGAGTTGATCGTTTTTGAAATATTCCTTGTATTTGGTTTAACTTTAAAGAACTTATACTTTTCTCAACTCCTGTACGTACAAACAAATGAACCTCAGTCACATAGTAACCATCTTTTGCTATCACTTTGACCTATGTTACTCCCTTATTTCACTTCTACTTACAAGGAAGCAAGAAATAAGACTATTTCTGCTAATTTTTTCTCGATTAGCATGAAGTAAATAGAAGTATAAGCTAGTTAGCAATAGTTGTTACAGAGATGTACAGAAAGTCTTGTAAATGGAGCACATCAGATTTTTTATTTTCCCAAACATAGCTCTAAAGATTTTGGTAAAAATTACGGTACATTAAAAATATGTACATGATAAATAAAAGCTATATCTTGAATTTTCTAAGCAAACCTCTGAAGACCTCTTCAATATGGACGACAATTGTATATCTAGTAAACCGTAAGAGATAGACGAAAACTTACCACGCAGAAATGTAGATCTCGTGACAACACACTACTTCTCAAATACATATTTTGTAGAGTTAACAGCTTCCAAGATATTCGTTGTTATTTATTTTAAGTTTAAACTTTTTACGTTTTCCTCAAATGGGAAGTCATCTTTCGTTTCGTTTCACGATTGGCCTTTACAAAGTGAACCGAATTTCATTATTTCATATAGCAAATACTTTTAAAGGATATGACTATTGTTTTAGCTTTGTGTATTCGCTTATTCCCCTTACTTATAAGGATCTAACCAGTAACGTTATTTCTGCCAATGATTATTTTGATTAGCTTAAAGTGCACAGACGAATACGTTTTTATAGGAATAGTTTACTACGGAGAGGTAGAGAATGTCATGTGAATGTATCACAACAGATGCTTTTATTTTGGCCGACAGGTATCGTGCAGAAATGAATATATGTCTGACAGTTTTGAAAGTTCTTATAATGGTCTTGTGTGACAATTTCAAACGCTATAACACAGGCTCTGTGCCAATTGTTTGGGTTCCCGGGCATGTAGGTCTTAGAGGTAACAAGATAGCGAACACTCTTATAAATAAAAAAGCGCGGTGTGGCAAGTGTAACAGTGAGAGATTTAGAATAAACAAAATACGCTAGTACAACCCTATTCTATTTCTGAGCCTAGTGGAAAATTAAATTTATCTTGAACTTAACTAGATCTAACCTGAAAGGAGTTGTTGGCTATCTTACAGACCACAACATTTTAATTGGACACTTTTATAATGGGGCTTCTTAAGACCTCTTATGTAGAAAAAGTGGGTGGGAACTTTAAGTCTTTCAGCGTAAATTCTACATTTGTAAAGGATTCTCTATTTATAGATGTCCATCTCTAGACTAAAAAAAGATAAAAAATATTAAAAATTAAAATGTTATGTATTCAGTTCGCATGACTTTATCTACCTATTCTGTAACGAACTATTATTACAAAATATTCTTCTTCCTGTTTAATATAATCAAGATAAACAGAAATGGTCTGGCTAGGTACTTAGTTCCTAGTAAGCAGAAGGTAAATAAGGGAATGTATTTAGACTAAAGTAATAGTCAAAACTTTTAGAAACTGGTCACTATAAAATGCAATTACAATTAGGTTCTCATTGCATGGCTAGGAATAAAATAAGAGAGATATGAAAAAATACCAACTTTCAGTTTGAGAAACGTATAAGTATTTTAAAATTGAAACCAACAACTAATAATGTCTCGGAAATCACCAACTCTAGAAAAAATGTATATTACTATAATTGTTTTACTGAGATCTATGCTTTGTAGCTTAACTCCTTTAAGGCCGCGCAGTGACCGAATGGTTACACCACTCGCCTCTCACCCAAGCGACCGCATGTGAGATTTGTGGTGGACAAAGCGGCGCAGAGGCGGGTTTTCCCCGAGTTTTCTCGATTGCCCCGCCATCGCATTCCACCGGTGCTCCATATTCATCACATATAGCATCATTGTCCTCGCCTGCGGGCGTTAAACGCTATCAAAGAAGAAAAAATCTGATGTGTTCCATTCACGTGAATTTCTCTACATCTCTGCAACAAATTATTGCTAAAATACTTATGCTTTTATTTACTTCATACTATTCGAGGAAAAAATAGCAAAAATAGTCTTATTACTTGCTTCCTTGTAAGTAGAAGTGAAATAAGGGAGTACCATAGGTTAAAGTGATAGTCAAAAGTTTGTTGCTATGTGACTGATGTTCCTTTCTTTGTATGGACAGGAGATGACCAACTCCTGTATGAGAAAAGTATAAGTTTTTCAAAGCTAAAACCAAAAACAAAGAATATCTAAAAACGATCAACTGGATATTACATAAACTGTGTGTTTTAACTTGCACTACATTTTTTTGTAATGCAAATTTTTGTCCATCTCTTACGATTTAGCAGTTATGCAAAATTCCGTTAAATTGATGTAGAATAAAGTATTCTTCAGAGGCTACTCCTAGAAAATTCAAGATATTACTTTTTATCAGTCAGGTAATTATCTTTAATATATGATATTTTAATCAAAATTGTTAGAGCAATTTTTAAGAAAATCAAAATTTTAGAAAAAAGTTCCATATAAAGGGTAATTGGGGGTGGAAGGATTTTCTTGAAAATCTTCATGTCGCATCCTTGGAAGATAATAATCTTAAGTACCAAGTTTGGTATTTTTCGTTTTTGAGTTATGCTTTCCACATACACACACATGGACCATTTTCCATTTTATTCTGGGGAACCAAAACATGTGTTTCCGGTGAAATCTCGGTAACGAATTTTTGGTCAGGATGCAATACCTTCTCTATACACGATGTACACAGTACGTGTAGAGAAAGTAATAACATTATTAAGCTACTATTGCAACTGCAAGTACAATTATAATTCATAACTACATGTTTTTATCACATTAATGTATTTAAATATTTATTTATTTTAATTCCTAAATTATACTAATTTATTAATTTTAATTTACACGAATTAAATTTTAAAATGTTAATTTAATTATTATTTAATTATTCTTTACTCTTCTTTCCCTATATTTACCTTATAGTTATGACTTTTGCTTTATTTTTTTATCTTCATTTAATATTATCAAAATATAAACATTTATATATGCTTAATTAACTTTTAATGAAGTAAATTGTAACAAAAAGTCTCTTTTTTGCAATGCTACGTTTTACTTTATTAAGTTAATACTACAGTAATTGTCATTTTTGTATTTATTTATCCTACGATGAGCAAGTACAGATGATTGCAAGCATAGGTAAATAATGAGCAAGATGATGCAAACAAATATATGTAATATAGAAATGAGGTTATATTATTACAGGATGTTAGCATAAACTTAGATACAAGAGACGAAATAGCTGAAACTTTAAAAGGATCATAAAAGCGAAATCTTTTCGCAGGGAATTGGGTGAAATGTATAAAAGAATATTGAAGAATACTAGGAACCAGAATCATTACCAAAATTTCAAGCCAAATTACATTTTTATCCCAGCAGTAGAAGTCTAGAAAAGTTCTGAAGTTGTGTGCGTATGTGAGGGTTACGAAGGGGTATTCCACACTGCAGCCGTTGGCTTATTGCACGTCAGACCCCTGGAGGAAGGATGAGATGAGTTTATTTAAGAAGGCGGCCGACATCCGGATAGACAGAGAGCCACCGTGGACGGTCCCTAACAGTCCACAAGCCGTTCATCTCGATGCGGGGAGCGCCAAGAGTACGTGTCTCAGTCCCGGATATCCCACATGAGTCTGCAAATAGCCACTAACGCCATTCCGCCATCGAGAGCTGTGGCCGCGCCGTGGCCGACTGGTTAGACCACTCGCCTCTCACCTAGACGGTCTGGGCTCGATCCCAAGCGACCGCATGTAAGATTTGTGGTGGACAAAGTGGCGCTGGGGCGGGTTTTCTCCGGGTACTCCGATTCCCTCGCCATCTCATTCCACCGGTGCTCCATCATCATTCATGTATCATCAGTGTCACCGCCTGCTGTGCCATAAGTAGTTAAAGCGGGCGTTAAATATTATCCCAAAAAAATCGAGAGCTGTATTTCCAGAGCGCAGTCACCTCCACGGAAAGAAGTGTGTGCCGCAGTCCTTCTCGACACTTACAACTCTGAAAGAGACCGGTTATGATGAAAATAAGATGAAATGAAGGGACTATTAAATAAATAAATAAATAAATGAAAATATGAAAATACTCCATCCAGGTGCTTATTTTTTAAACGGTGACGTAATTTTCAAATGCTTATATTTATTAATCAAAATATTACATTCAATGTTTGTTTGTTTTTTAATTTTTTTACATTTTTTTCAGATAAAATAACTTATACCTATATAAAACAACAAACAATAAAACAAAACATAGAGACAGAAAGTTCGAGGGAATTAAGAATCCTCTCTAGCATTCGCCTAACGTCCCGGGAAAACCCCGTAAAGCTCATGGGTCCGAGAGGTCTTCCGCGTTGAACCGATCCCACGATCTCCAGAATGGCAGTCCCAGACAAAACACCTAAGCCACCGTGTTCGATTTTAAAGTTATACATTGAAATGCTGAGATCGTATAAGAGTATTACTCTGTTAACAAATCACAATAAATCACAGCATCGAAAAAGGTCTGATTGAACATAGAATTTAACGTTTAAAAAACCTATGTACCACCATGATCCTGGTCCCTGAGGTGCATCTTTTCATCACAATCACCATTAATATTCACCCTAATGATCAATTATTGAAGCTCAATCCGTATATTATGTATATTATCTACGTCACATAGCACCGTATATTTTACAAAAGCGATAACCTACTTAAAATATTTTACTGTTTGTTTTAATGCAAAATTATCGTTGTTTTTACGATAGTCAGTCCACTAAATCATAACGTAACTCCAATGATTCCTTTAAATATTCATAACTACACCATTCATGAGCTATATCCTGAATGTTTATCGCACTGTGTTTTTATTTTATGGCCGCATCGAGACTTTAAAATCTTATTCGAGATAGAGTGACATAGAATATAACCATAAACCCTTTGGAGGAAGGAAGAAAACCACCGAATAAAACAGCAATATGTGCACACCCTAGCGGCGAAGTGATAAATGAACTTTGTCACTGTGTTGACGAGAAACATACAAAAGAATCACCACATAAAGAGAGATGATGATAGGACTGCGTCACTTTGGTGATGATGGATGAAGGAGACAAACCTTCTTTTCTTGTGCTTTCTTCACGCGTGTTGCTTTTTGTATATGTATTTTTTTTGTCGGACATCATTCAAACTTTATAAACCCCCCTTCAGAAGTTTTTCTATTTCGTAGAAGTTTACCCGGCATCTCTTTATATACGTACTCTGCGTCGTGAACAAGCGGTGCATAAGAAGAGCAACAGATGGCCGGGAGTGTGGTGGGTTAGTCTGTTTCCATCCGCGCAACTCTGTGCGATCATATGCGACCAGTGCTAAATTGCCAACTAATGACGCTTTTTTATTACTTTCTCTACACGTACTATGTACATAGTGTATAGATAAGGTATTATAATGCACCCAAAATTGATACACATATATTTCACTGGAAATATATGTTTTGAGACCCTCTGAATCCAAAAAAAAAAAAAAAAACATTTTTAAATAAACGTCCATGTGTGTGTCTAACGGCAGCATAGCTCAAAAACGAAAAGTTCGTTAAACACCAAACTAGGTATTTAAGTTTGGGATCTTCTAAGAATGTGACACGAAGATTTTCAAGAAAATCCTCCCACCCTAAACAATCCATTACATGGAAAAATTTTCGAAAATTTTTATTTTCTCAAATCTTGATTAAAATGCCTTATGTATAAGATATTTTTATGACAAACGAAATATAAATCTTGAATTTTCTTGGAATAGCTCCTAAAGATCTATTCATTCTGGAATATCTTTGTATAACTGACAAACCGTAAAAGATATACAAAAACTTACCACACAACAAATGTAGATCTCATTAAAACACACATTTTGTATCACATACTTCTTTTCTAGGGTTAACCATTTTCGAGATATTCCGGATTATTTATTTCAATTTTAGCCACTCTTCTCAAAACGGTAAGACATCTTTCTTCTATTTTTACTTTCTCTATACGCACTATGTACATATTGTATAGAGAAAAAAATTCGATACCGAGATTTCACCGGAAATATATGTTTTAGGGTCCCCAATATCCAAAAAAAGCATTTTAACAAAAAGGACTCTGTGTGTGTGTGTGTGTGTGTGTGTGCGTGCGTGTGTCCGTGTGTCTGTGAACACGATAACTCAAAAACAAAAAGTCGGTAAAATACCAAACTTGGTATTTAAGATTAGTATCTTCCAGGGATGCGACACGACGATTTTGAGAAAAATCCCCCCACCCCCAACTACCCTTTACATGGAAATTTTTTCGAAAATTTTGATTTTCTCAAAAATGGCTCTAACGACTTTGATTAAAATTTCGTATATTAGAGATATTTACCTGACAAATAAAATGTATATCTTGAATTTTCTGGGAATAGCCTCTTTTTTTTTTGTTTCTGCTAAGAAAAACTTATACCTTTCTCATATTCTCATATAGGAACTTGTCAACTCCTATCCATATAAACAAAGGAACCTCATTGACATAGAAACCAGCTTTTGACTATCATTTTAACGTCTGGTCCTTTATTTCGCTTCTACTTACAAGGAAGCAAGTAATAAGAGTATAATACTGCTCATTTTTTCTGATTAGCATAAAGTAAATAGAAGTATAAGCTTTTTAAGAATAATTTGTTGCAGGGATATAGAGAAAGTCATGTGAATGGTACACATCAGATTTTTTGTTTGTTTTTTCCTGACAAGACTGAGCGACCGGCTTTTCTAGAACGAGACAATCATTTTAGCCTGTGCATTTCCCCCCTTCTGCTTACAAAGAAAGTACTAATAAGAGTAATTCTACTTGTGTTGAGACCATTACTTGCTTTTCAGGCATCTAATGTTTATTTTTCAGATAAATTACTACTTCAGTTGATAAAGTCGTTAGCAATAATAGATTTAATTACAATAGGTGTACACCTGTGGTGCAGATGTTGATTGGCATGGTGTAGATAACAGATTGGTCTTTTGAATATAAGGTTTAAACAACTCAAGGACATCATGTGAATGGAACACATTAGATATTTTCCTTTCTATTTACAATGAAGTAACAAGAACAATTTCGGATAATGTTTATCTCGATTATCATGAAGTAGATAGAAGAAAAAACTCTTTAACAATGATTTGCTACGGAGATGTAGAGAAAGTATGTGAATGGAACACATCTACAGTTATTGCTTCTCGTAGTTTACAGAAAAACTTAAAACTTTTTAAATACAATTATTAAAGGATGCATATAGTTTGATCGGAATTGCCTTACACTTCTTTAAGAAAATGTTTTGAAAGCTGATATTATATTAGAGATATTTTGAAATGAAACTTTCTCAAAGAACGTTAATTAGGAATCTTCCCTTGGCCGTATGACTGCAGACAAAAGACGGTATTATAATGTTAAGAAAAACTCTTCTTTTGAATATCTGTTTCTGATTTAATCAGCGCCTTTTCCGGAAATAAGGGTCCCTATACAGACCAACTGGAGCATAATGTTTTAATGATTGACTCCCCATTAATGTGAACAGACTTAGTTCATTATCTTCTAAAGATTTTCATTTCTGGTCGCAGATTCTTCTGCAGATTAGTCAAGCAGTTGTATACTTTCATTTACCAAAGATTCACAGGACTTTCTCTATATCCCTGCAACAAATGATTCTTAAAAAGCTTATACTTCTATTTACTTTATGCTAAATCAGAAAAAATTGGCAGAAGTAGTTTTATTACTTGCTTCCTTGTAAGTAGAAGCGAAATAAGGGAGTACCATAGGTTAAAGTGATAGTCAAAATCTGGTTGCTATGTCAATAAATTTCCTTTGTTTATATGGATAGGAGTTGACAAGTTCCTGTATGAGAAAGGTATAAGTTTTTCATAGCAGAAACCAAAAATAAGGAATGTCTCAAAAACGACGAACTCCACGAAAAAAATGTATGTAACATAAATTGTGTGTTTTAACGTGCTCTACATTTTTTGTGAACTAAGTTTTTGTCCATCTCTTACGGTTTAGTAGTTACTCAAAATTCAGTAAAATTCATCCAGAATAAACTACTCTTCAAAGGCTATTCCCAGAAAATTCAAGATATGCATTTTAATTGTCAGGTAAATATCTTTAACATACAACATTTTAATCAAAATCGTTAGTCATTCTTTAGAAAATCAAAGTTCCATGTAAAGGGTAGTTGGGGGTGGGGGAATTTTTCTCAAAATCTTCGTATGGCACCCCTGGAAGATACTACACTTAAATACCAAGTTTGGTACTTTACCGACTTTTCGTTTTTGAGTTATCGTGTTCACAGACACACACACGGACCTTTTTGTGAAAATGCTTTTTTTTTTGATATTGGGGATCCTAAAACATATATTTCCGGTGAAATCTCGGTATGGAATGTTTTGGTGGAGTGCAATACCTTCTCATAGTGCGTATAGAGAACGTAAAAATCTGATGAGCTCCATTCACATGACTCTCTACAACTCGGTAACTACTCTTTGTTAATATGAGAGCTCATTCTTTTATTAACTCATGCTAATGGAGATAAACGCTATCAGAAACGTTTCACTACTTAGTTCATTGTAAGTAGAAGGGAAATAATGGACTAATCCGAAAGTCAATTGTTTTAGAATGTGATTGCTATGGGTTGAAATCCGTTTCTTTGCGTGGCCAAAAGTTGAAAAGTTCCCGTAAGGGAAAAGTTTTTAAGTATTTTAAAACTAAAACCACTAACAAGGTATATCTCGAAAATAATCAACTTCTCGAAAAAAACTATATAATATAAATTGTGTGTTTTAGCGAGCTCTGTATTTTCTATTAAGTAAGTTTTTGTCTATTTCTAGGGTTTACTAGTAATGCAACATTCAGGAAAACTCATCCAGAATAGAGATATCTTTAGAGGCTGTTCCCAGAAAAATCAGGATATATAATTTATTTATCACGTAAACATATTATATATAAGAGATTTTAATCAAAATTGTTAGAACTATTTTTGGGAATATCAAACTTTCGACATTTTTTTCATGTAAAGGGTAGCTGGGGGTGGGTGAATTTTCTTGAATATCTTCGTGTCGCATCCTTGGAATATATTGAACTCAAACGTAAAATGTAATTCTTGTTTGTTTTTTATTTTTAGGTTTTATTTAGTTTTTGTATTAAAACGTTAAATGTAATTTTGGAAAAGGTAAAGTTTGGTATTTAGCGGACTTTTTCGTTTTTGAACTATGCTGCCCATAGACACACACACACACATACAGACACAAAAGACATTTTTCTAAAATCCTTTTTTGTTATTCAGGGGGACCCAAAACATATATTTCTGGTGAAATATCGGTACCGAATTTTTTGGGAGTATTGAAATACCTTCTTTATACACTATGTACATAGTACTTATAGAGAAAGTAATAATACATTTGAAAAGAAGTTTCTGTGTGTATCTGTGTGCCTGTGAACAGCATTGTCTCAAAACGACAAATCGGTTAAATTCCAAACAAACTTAGTGTTTAAATTTAGAATATTTCAAAGATGCGGCACGAAGATTTTTAGGAAAATCCAACCACCCCAAGTACCCTTTATATGGAAGAATTTTGATATTCTCAAACATGACTTTAACAAGTTTGATTAAAATACCGTACATTAAAGATACTTTCACTACAAATGAAATACATATCTTGAATTTTGTAGATATACTCTCTGATAAGCTCTTCATTCTGGATGAGTTTTGTACAATTGGTAATAGTTACGCATTTCCGAGATATTCCTGGTAATTGGTTTCAATTTTAAAATACTTAAAGTTTCCTCAAACGGGAAGTAGTGATTCGTTTTATATATGTTTTGTTTTACTCCTAGCCATGCAAAAACAACCAAATTTAATTTCCGACACTTAGTGTTCAGCTTCTAAGAGATTTGAATAGTCCTCAGCCAAGCATTTTTCCTTCTTAAAAAGAACCAAGTAATAAAAGATTTCTGGTAATGTTTATTTCGAATAGTATCATTTTAGGAATGTTTTGTTTTAGACAGGTAGAGATGCCCTGTAAATGGAACACACCAAAGTCTTAGAAAAAGGTCATGTGTCTGGGTGTCTGTCAGTAGTGTAAATCAGAAACGAAAAATTTGGTCTCAGGGTAGATCAAAACATATATTTGTGGTAAAATGTCGTCTTAAAATGTATTGTTGGAATGCAATACCTGCTCTAGCTGCAGGTACATTATATACATACGTGCTGGAGAAAGTAAATATGTAAATTGTAGAATTTAGGAATTATGTGTGTTAGTATAAACGGTCGAGTTCTTCAAACAGCAGAGAAAATTTGATATAAACACATCATCAACACTGCTTTAATTAATGGTTTTAATACTGATTTTATAAATAAAAAAAATGAGAAGTTTAAATATCAAAAAGCTTTTAAATATATGTCTACGCTTAAGAAAATAAAATATAATTACATTTACTTATCACCCTTTGGCAAATAAAAATTCACAAATGTTTTCAAAATAAATACAGTATAAAATTTTTGTTAGGGTTTTCTAAAAAGGATAAACTTTCAAAAATAAAAATATGGCATTTATCAATTAAGTTGTTTAAATTGTGACCTTGTTTATATTGGTAAGACTAAACGTCATTTAGAAACCAGAATAAAAGAACACTTTAGGAATATTAAATACAAACAAATTGATAAATCAGCTATGGCAGAACATTTTTCATGAAATAAATTCAGATGTTAAATTATTAAAACACTTAAATGGACCCATAGATTTAATGGTTTGGGAGAACATATTCATATTAAAGTATAAAAATCATGCAATGAATTTTGATATATCACCAATTTACATTCGCACCAATTTTTTTTTTATTCCAGTAGTTAGCAATACACAATTCACCTAGTAGCAGTAACCATAACAATTTAAATAAACAATAAGAGCAATAAGAAACTGAGGCCAAAAGGGAACAAAGCTGAGGATACAATTTATTGTGAAACTGGTCCTTGGATTCTAAAAGACAAATGAAGAGATGTCATAATTATTAATAATTATATTATATTTGTGTTACTTCACTGTTACTAGCTTCTTTTTACATTGATATACCTTTACTCTTTTAAATGTTTTATACTATTGCAGTGTTTGTTTATATAACTAACCTTAAAGGATGATGTTTGTATTTCCCTATTCACAAAGGAACACACAGGGGAAATCTGCACGTTCTACCCCTATTTCCCCTAATTTAGGTATCATCATCATCACTTGTTTTCCTGTCGGAATGTTCAGATGTCATTAAGAGGGATATGGCTGTCCACACTGGCTTTTAAAGAGTTGAATGAAATGACTGGATCAATTTCAGAAACAGATTCGCTAATGAAGTGAAATGCTCTGTCCGCTAATCATTGTGAACATTCGCTTGCAATGATTGATTGCCTTCCGGACTTTGGCTTCTCAAATTTCTAATTACGGTTTGGTTTCTGCAAATGATCAATTTGTGCGGTATATCCTGCGATTTGATATCCACAAGTGAAGTGGTTTAATTTACCATTTGCAGCAGTCAGCAAATACACCACAGAAAATTTTAACGCTTTTGTAAACTTTTCAGTTTCCTATACTCTGTGATTACATTAATTACTATTCGATTTAGACTCCAGGGTTTGAATTGTGTTTACCTATCGGATTTACTTCTTTATTTTCTACTTTATCTACCACTTATTTTGGAGAAATCTTGTAGTTGACCATAATGTAACAAAACTCTCTTTCTCTAACAACAATTCCTTATTTCTTCCATAAACTGATTACAATCAGAATCTGCTCACCTCTTTTGTAACAATTCGGCCTAAGGTTTCCTTTCGAAGTTCACTGTGGCAAAGATTACTACTCGCTACGAATTCACTCAACTGTTGCACACGATGCATTCCCAGTGAACAGAACGCTGGACAGGGCCCCGTTGCCTTTTTATACCCCTCGGTCACGTGGTTGGAAAATTCTAGAAGTAGTCATACTTGACAATCATCTCAGGTGACATTAAATCACTCAGGTATAGACAACAATGCGAGTTTCGACTTCAAATAACCTTTCTTAACTCGCACATGTGTAACAATCACATCTGCGATGTCAAAAGAACCAAAATACGTGTCCACTAACACACAAGTGTAACAATGGATGCCAACAATCAGCAATTGCTTGCGAAGCAAACCATACACACATGAAGATTTAAGGGCAGTCGACTACTGGGTCATTAGCGTCCGAAGTAAACCAATTTTTGCAGATGTCAAGAGGTAAAACTCAAGATAAAATTAACTATAAAATAATATATGCACATATACAAGCTAGAGATTCATGAGTATATAAATTAAGAATAAATTACAGCCAACGTGTAAGACATACAAATTCTGATGCGTTCCATTCACATAACTTTCTCTAGCTCTCCCACAAACAAATTTTTCGTATAAAACATTTTTCTTTTATCTATGTCACGCTAATCCAGATAAACATTAGCAGAAATGGTCATATTAATTACTTCCTTATAAGCAGAAGGGAAATAAGCTAAAGCGATAGTCAAGTCCTTAAAAATTTGGTCCCTGTGTTAAACATTTGAGGTTCGGTTCACTTTACCCGTTTGAGAAAAGTTAATTCCTTTAAAATTCAAATCATTAACAATGAATATCTCGAAAACGCTCAACACTACAAGAAAAATCTGATGTGCTACACTCACATGACTTTCTCTAGCTGCTTTACAAACTTGCTGCAAAAGATTATTCGTCTTTTTACACAACGCAAATCGAAATAAACATTAACAAAATGCTGTAATTATTAGTCCTTATAAGTAAAAGCAACTAAGGTAACGCATTAGACTAAAGTGATACACAAATGTTTTAAAAGCTATCCTTTTGCGATTGTCATTGCAAATTCTTCTTTGCTTGACCAGGAGTAGAACAAAAGAAAAACGGACACTTCCTATCTGAGAAAAGTTTAAGTACTTCACAATTGAAACAAATATAAAGGAATATCGGAAACGGTTACCTCCACAACAAATCGTGAAGGACATAAACTGTGAGCTTTGACGTGATGCACATTATTTGTGCAGTGCATTTTTGTCTATCCCTTACAGTTTAGCAGTTAAGCTAAATTTGGCAAAAGTCATTCAGAATAAAGAGGTCTTCAAAAGCTATTCCCAGAAAATTCGAGATACACATTTTATTTTGGATATAAATAGCTTTAATATACGGAATTTTAATCAAAATCCTTTTAAGACATTTTTAAAAATATCAACATTTTTTAAATTGTTTGTCTGTAAAGGTTAGTTAGTAGTGGGGGATGTTTTTGAAAATCTTCGTGTTTCATCCTTGGAAGTTACTAAACCTAAATACCAAGTTTGGTATTTAACGGCCTTTTCGTTTTGGGACTATGCTGTCCACAGACACAAACAAACGCACGCACGCACACACACACACACACACACACACACACACACACACACGCACCTTTTTTTAAAAAATCTTATGTGTTCCGTTCACCTGACTTTCTTTACATCTCTGCAACAAATTATTGTTAACAAGCTTATGCTTAAATTTATTCCATTCTAATCGAGGAAAATTTAGCAGAAATAGCTTATTACTTGCTTCCTTGTAAGTAGAAACAAAATAAGGGAGTCCATAAGTTAAAGTGATAGTTAAAAGCTGGTTGCTATGTGACAGAAATTCCCTTGTTTGAATGGACAAAGTTGACAAATTCCTGAATGAGAAAAGTATAAGATTTCAATGCTGAAACAAAAAACGAGGAATACCTCAAAAACGATCAACTCTTCGAAAACAATGTAAATAGTATACTTGTGTATTTTAGCGTGCTCTACATTTTTTGTGTGGTAAGTTTTTGTCCATCTCTTACGGTTTAGTAGTTATGCAAATTTATCTAGAATTAAGTAGTCTTCAGAGGCTATTCCCAGAAAATTCAAAGTATACATTTTATTTGTCAGGTAAATAGCTTTAATATATGCTATTTTAATCAAAAATTTCGAAAAAAGTGCCATGTAAAGAGTAGTTTGGGATGGGGGAATTTTTCTCAACATCTTCATGTCGCATCCCTGGAAGTTACTAAGCTTAAATACCAAGATTGGTATTTTACCGACTTTTCGTTTTTGAGTTATCGTGTTCACAGACACACGGACACGCTTTTTTTGGATACAGGGAACCCTAAAATATATATTTCTGGTGAAATCTTGGTCCTTCTCTATACACTATGTACATATTACGTATAGAGAAAGTAAAAATACTCTTTTTGAATTCAACTGTTTCCAAAGCATATATTTCCAGTAAAATCTCGCTATCGTGTGTCTGCAAACACGATAAGTCAAAAACGAAAAGTCGGTATAATACCAGACTTGGTATTTAAGTTTAGTATCTTTCAGGGAAAAGAAGATTTTGAAAAAAAAAAAAAAAAAAAAAGAATCCCAAACCACCCTATAATGGAAAAGGTTTTAAAAAGTTTAATTTCCTCAAACACGGCTCTATCGACTTTGATTAAAATAGCGTATATTAAAGATACTTACATGGCAAATAAAATGAATGCTCTAATTTTCTGGGAATAAGCTCTTCATTCTGGATAAATGTTGCATAGATGGTAAACTGTAATACACTGCACGAAAAATATCGAGTTCTTTGAAAGACGCAATTTATTTCATATACATTCTTTCGTGAAGTTGACCATTTTTATATGTCCTATGTTATTGGTATCAGTTTTAAAATACTTAAACTTATGTCATACTACCTATCAATTCCTGGAAACGCAGAGAAATTAATTTAAATCACATAGCAACCGTTTATCTATCGCTGTAGCCTAGTGAATTCCATTATTTCCCTTTTACAGGGGAACTAAGCAATAAGACCATTTCTGCTAATGTTTATTTCGATAAGCATTAAATGGATAAAACAATAAGGTTATTTTAACAGTACTTTGTTATGAGATGTAGAGAAAATCTTGTGAATGGAACAAATCAGATGTTTTTACTTTCTCTACACGTACTATTACATAGTGTATAGAGAAGGTGTGCACTCCACCCAAAAATTCGATACCGAGATTTCACCTGAAATATACGTTTTAGGGTCCCCTGTATCCAAAAAAAGTATTTTCAGAAAAAGGTCCGTGTGTGTGTCCGTGTGTCTGTGAACACGATAGCTCAAAAACGAAAAGTCGGTAAAATACCAAACTTGGTATTTAAGTTTAGTATCTTCCAGGGATGCTACACGAAGATTTTCAAATAAATCCCCCCACCCCGAACTACTCTTTACATAGAACTTTTTTCGAAAATTTTGATTTTCGCAAAAATGGCTCTAACGATTTTGATTAAAATTATTAAAGACATTTACCTGACAAACAAAATGTACATCTTGAATTTTCTGGGGATAGCCTCTGGAGACTACTTTATTCTGGACGAATTTTACGGAATTTTGCATAACTGCTAAACCGTAAGACTTAGACTGCAAAAGAAATGTAAAGCACGTTAAAACATACAATTTATATCCATACATTTTTTCGTGGAGTTCATCGTTTTTGAGATAATCATTGTTTTTGGTTTCAACTATGAAAAACTTACTTTTCTCATATAGGAATTTGTCAACTCCTGTCCATATAAACAAAGAAACTTCATTCACATAACAACCAGCTTAACCCTTATTTCGCTCCTACTTACAAGGAAACAAGTAATAAGAATATTTCTGCTACTTTGTTCTCAAGTAGCAGGAAGTAAATAGAGGCATAAGCTTTTTAATAATAATTTGTTGCAGAGATGTAGAGAAAGTCATGTGAAAGGAACAATTATGTGTGTATAATATTTTATTTACAGTTTACAATCAACTTCGGCTAAAGCAAGGCCTAGCAGTGTTGCACTGTATCCTTCCTATAATGAAATTCAGGAATACAAATTATAAGCGTAGCTCCATTATGCTAAGTAGCTTTGACCGTGGAATCACTCGCAGTTTCACTTTGGGCCAATCTTTCTCTCTCTTGCTACGGCAAATCCCAGGGTTTTACTCCCCGTCCGCTAATGGCCCACCTTCTTGGGCTTCACTAATCCCCCATCCTATCAAAAACTTACTGTAGTCGGATTAAATGTTCCCCACCGGAAGGAAACAGGGAGCTGGCCGGTAAAAACATATAGACGTTCTTATTAATAAAAAATAACACGCCGCAAGAAAACTCACAGACACGTTTCCGTGTGGTATACAAGCCCGCTAGATAATAAACTTCTCATGTGATGTATTAAACCTCGCTCTCTATCAACACAATAATTCATACTTTCATTATATACACAGTGTAACCTTACTTGGAAATGGCTAAAACATAATAAATGAGAAATATCTGATGTGTTCCATTTCTCTACATCTCTGTAACAAATTATTGTTGTTAAAAAGTTTCTTCTTAATGAAATGGCATTTTATTTATGAACGCTCTTTAACTGTTGTGGTTCTCAGCGTCCCATTCTATACGTGAAAAACTGCTTAATTTTTCTCAGAGGCCTCTCTATTAAGCTCGAGGTTCTTTTACATGCCGTAAATCTACGACACGGGACCCACGGCTTTTCTTCCCTTCCAAAGGAAGCCATGCTAAGGATTTTTACGCCCAAAAAATCCATCGTCCTCCGCCGGGTTTGAACCCGCGACCTTGGGTATATGAAGTTAGCACGATAGCCATTACACCACGGAGGGGACAGATTATTCTTACCTACTTTGTGCTAATCGAGATAAAATTGGCAGAAATGATCTTATTACTTGCTTCCTTATAAGTAGAAGGTAAATAAGCGAATACACTAGGCTAAAACGATAGTCAAATCTTTTAAAAGCTGGTTGACATGTAGTTAAAAAAAGTTGCCTGGCCCCATGGCCGCGCTCGCCAAGACACCTCGCTTTGGTGTTTCGTAGCGCAGGGGACCGTGGGTTCGAGTCCCATCTTGGGCATGAGTGTTATGTGTTTGTGTATATGTGTGTGTGTGTAAAAATAAATAGAAATTCAGTAATCATACAGCAAACAAAGTAAATAAAAGTAAGGTATACAGCGCCGGAGTCCCGACCAGGCTCCCGAAAAAAAATCCGTTTTTTTACATGGCCTAGAGTTACAAATCCCCTTATGAGAAAAGTTTTTAAGTTCGACGGCCCGTCCAGAAAGTAAAGAATGATTTGGAATGGCTAAATAATAACGAAAGATGTCAACACAAAACTTTATCTACAATGTTACAGTACCTTACTCTGTTTCTCAACGTAATTGCCAGTAAGATACTGTAACTTTGTAAATAAAGTTTTGTGAGGATATTTTTCATTATTATTAAAAGCATATTTGGAAAAAGGTCTGTGTGTATGCGTGTGTGTGTCTATGTGTCTGTGGACAGCATAGCTCAAAAACGAAAAGACCATCAAGTACCAAGTAAATTTTTGTCCATCTTTTACGGTTTAGCAGTTATGCAAATTCCGTAAAGTTCATCCAGAATAAAGTAGCTTTCATAGGCTATTCCCAGAAAATTCAAAATATACATTTTATTTGTCAGGTAAATATCTTTAATATACGATATTTTAAAAAAAATCGTTAGAGCCATTTTTAAGAAAATCAAAATTTTCGAAAAAAGTTCCATGTGAAGGATAGTTTGGTGTGGGGGAAAATTTTTCAAAATCTTCGTGTCGTATCCCTGGAAGATACTAAAGCTAAATACCAAGTTTGGTATTTTACCGACTTTTCGTTTTTGAGTTATTGTGTTCACAGACACACGGACACACGGACACACGGACACACACACGGAACTTTTTCTGAAAATGATTTTTTTAGATACAGGGGACCCTAAAACATATATTTCCGGTGAAATCTCGGTATCGAATTTTTTGTGGAGTGCAATACCTTCTCTATACACTATGTACATAGTACGTATAAAGAAAGTAAAAATCTGATGTGTGCCATTCGCTTGACTTTCTCTACATATGTGTAACAAATTATTATTGTTAAAAGGATTATTCTAATCCACTTCATGCTAATCGAGATAAAATTAGTAGAAATGATCTTATTAATTGCATCCTTGTAAGCAGAAGGTAAATAAGGAAACATCATAGGTTATAGAGATAGTGATATATTATAAATCTGGTTGCTATGTGACTTTGCATTGCCAGCAGTTACGAATTCCCGTATCAGAAAAGCTTTTATTTTACTCAAAAATGATATAAAACAATAAATATATCAGTAATGTTCAACTTCACGAAAAAAATGTATATCTCATAAATTGTGTATTTTAACGATATATATTTTTGCTGCAGATATTTTTCTCTACTTTTTATGATTTACCAGTTATTCAAAATTCAGCATAATTCATCTAGAATAAAAAGATATTCCGAGGCTACATAAAATGTAGATTTCATTAAAATTATATTTATGTCACATACATTTTTTCATGGGGTTAACCGACCCCGTGAAGTTCCTTGTTATTAGTTTCAGCTTTAAAATACTTCAAACTTTTCTCATACGGGAACTTGTCAACTCTTGGCCATGCAAAGAACTGAATTTCAATCACATAGTAACCAGCTTTCAAAAGATTTGACTATCCTTTTAACCTAATTACTCCGTTATTACTCTTCCACTTACAAGGAAGCAAGTTATAAGACCATTTCTACTAATTTTTATCTTGATTAGCATGATGTAATTAGAAGAATAATCTATATAACTACAATTTGTTACGGAGATGTAGAGAAACTTGTTCGAATGGAGCACATAAGATTTTTTGAGTTATGCTGTTTATAGACACATAGACACAGAAACATATACACACATACACATGGAAGTTATTTCTAATTTTTTTTTTTTTATTCAGGGGGGCCGAAATCGTGTATTTCCAGTAAAATCTTGGTATCAAATTTTTGGGTGCATTACAATACCTTCTCGATACACTATGTACATAGTACGTGTACAGAAAGTAAATACATTTTTACTTTCTCCATACGCACTATGTACATAGTGTATAAAGTATTGCACTTCACCAAAAAAACTCGATACCGAGATTTCACCGGAAATATATGTTTTAGGGTCCCCAATATCCAAAAAAAGCATTTTCACAAAAAGGTCCGTGTGTGTGTGTGTGTGTGTGTGTGTGTGTGTGTCCGTGTGTTCCTATGTCTGTGAACACGATAACTCAAAAACGAAAAGTCGGTAAAATACCAAACTTGGTATTTAAGTTTAGTATCTTCCAGGGATGCGACACGAAAATTTTGAGAAAATTCCCCCACCCCCAACTACCCTTTACATGGAACTTTTTTTGAAATTTTTAATTTTCTCAAAAATGGCTCTAACGATTTTGATTAAAATTTCATATATTAAACATATTTACCTGACTAATAAAATGTATATCTTGAATTTTCTGGGAATAGCCTCTGAAGGGTAGTTTATTCTGAATGAATTTTACTAAATTTTGAATAACTGCTAAACCGTAGGAGATGGACAAAAACTTACACAATCAAATGTAGAGCACATTAAAACACTCAATTTATGTTATATGCATTTTTTTCGTGGAGTTCGTCGTTTTTGTGACATTCCTTATTTTTGGTTTCTGCTATGAAAAATGTATACTTTTCTCATACAGGAACTTCTCAACTCCTATCCATATAGACAAAGGAACTTCATTGACATAGTAGCGGGCCCAGATGACCTAGTTGTCGACGGGCCCTTAAACATTACTCATTCACTCACTTGACATAGTAACCAGCTTTTGACTATCACTTTAACCTACAGTTGTCCCTTATTTCGCTTCTACTTACAAGGAAGCGAGTAATTAGACTAGTTCTGCTATTTTTTTCTGATTAGCATAAAGTAAATAAAAGTATAAGCTTTTTAAGAATTATTTGTTGCAGGGATATGGAGAAAGTCATGTGAATGGAACACATCAGATTTTTATAAAACATTTGTTTCAAGTTTGTCCTCTGAATGTGCGCCAGCTGGACTCTAAATCAGATGTGTATTGTGTGCAGGTGTTCTCAGAGGCCCAAGTGTTCTTCAGCCTGGACGGCGACCGGTATCAGCCGACTCCGCTCACCTTCAGCCTGGAACCAGCAGGGAGAAGCGAGGACTGGTATCACCCGCCACTCCCAGAACCATCAGATAGGGGTGGCACTGCCAGGAACATAACCATACCGCTCCAGAACCGGGTGGGCCGCTTCGTTCGCTTGGAAATCCAGTTCGCAAGCCGTTGGCTCTTACTCAGCGAGGTCTACCTCGACTCCGGTGAGTGTTGTTATTATACTACATATCCGGAAAGTAACAAACGATTTGGAATAAATAATGGCGAAAAATATCATCACAGAACTGTACTTACAAAGTTACAGTACCTTACTCTATTCCTTAACATAGTTTCATTCTGGTCACGTGGTACCAGTTTTTCAAAGCCGTTGTTATACTTCTCTAACGCCAAAGAACTTGTTCCTTCTTTAAAATGCACAAAATGTTTGACTATTCAAATGTTACAGGCAAATAAACTAGTCTTCAGCAAACATAATTTATGAGTAATCAAGGACGAACCAGTGTGCACGACAAGACCAGAGTGAAAGTTCGTCAATTTTTAAGAAGAAGCTGAAAGTCAATATTGATAAAAGAATTCAGAAAAACCAGTGTTTTATTTTGCACATATATTCCTATCTATTTCATGCTAATCAAGAAAAAAAAATAACAGAAGTGTATCTTATTATTTGCTTCCTTTACGTAGAAGGTAAATATGGGATAACACTAAAGCGATAATCAAATCTTTTAAAAGATACGACTATGTAATCGAAATTCGGAGTAGAGAAATTTCCGCATGAGAATAGTTTTAAGTATTTTAAAAGTGAAGAATTCAGAAAAATCTGTTTTTCATTTTGGACACCGTACATGACCTTTTGGGTGGAAAATATTTCCTCATAAAAGCCTCAGAATGGCAGTGACATCTTGGCTCAAAATTTTAGCAGTGGCACGTGCTGCATTGAAAAATCCGGTACCACGTGACTATAAATATCTTGATAACAACGATTACGCTGAGAAAGTAATATAAAATAATGTAACTTTGCAAATAAAGTTTTGTGTTGTTTATTATTTAGTTATATAAAATCGTTCGTTACTTTCTGGATGACCCTCGTATAATGAAACCCTTCTAAGAATATGCAAATATAAAATAAATGAATAAATAAATAAAGTCAGTGTGATGAGCGCCGTTGGTTCGGCCTTGTAACCCTTGTGGAAGGAAAATACAGGTGTGCGAGAAAAAGTTTTGGTAGTAATGTACGATGGTTTCACCACCGAATACAACGCTCATAAAAAGTTAAGAGTAGTATAGAATACGGTGGGAAGGGACTTGGCATCGAATCTGAGGTTATTGTACTTCCTTCACGAGGGGGCACACCGGGAGGGAAGGGTGAGGCGAGAGGATACACCGGGCTGCTGGAACCAGGAGCTACGGCACAGCAGTGATAGGGTCCTTACAATTTCCAGATTGAAGCACACAAGCGGACAGTTAGACCGGGTCATCCGCTCCCCATAGGACCAACGCCCCCGCCAGGGAGCGGTCCTCATTCCGGCAACCAACCAAAGTATGGGGACAGAGCTAATCACTTTGAGCATCTTATTTTTCTGCCACGTCATACTGACACTTCCAACCCTAAAAAAAATCAAAAGATGAAGGGCGAATGAAATGACCATGGAAATAACATGGAGGCGCAGTAAATTCAGTGAATGAAAGAAACCTACCAAAAATTCGCCTGGTGACCCGTGGAAACCCACACAAGAACTCACGGGTCAGATAGGTCGGGCAGAGGAAATGCGGGCCACAGTCGAAATCGCCTAAGTTCGATAAAGAAGTGAAACCATCTGCACTGACCGCTGTGGAGCGTCTAGCAGGCACGTCCACCCTGCAAATATATTTTCTTAAATAGCAAAATTTACGAAAGCTTGCATGATAGATGACAGAATAGCGGTTGCTAAGCGGGAAGCAACTGTTTCCGGGCCAGAAGCAATTAAAACTGGAAGCTTCCAACGAAGAAAAATCTCCAGAGAATTTACGCACACGAAAATCAGTTTGGCATACACACTAACCAAGATCTAGTACAGCGCATGTGTGCAAGGCGAGCATGCTTTGGTGGAGCCAGTCCAATACAACCGGTTACTTACTTACTAGCCTATACCTAACATAGCGCATGCTCGCTTCCCTCTAGTGCTACAATCTCTGTCATGATAAGGTGAATTCAGATATTGGTAGTTCTAAATTTTGCGATATTAACGCCAGCTATGAATGATATGAACGATTTATTGCCATCGATAGCTGTTAAACAATGGATTTGTTGTAAGAAACCAGTAGCAAACGAAGTAGTGTTATTACACTTCAATGTAAATCGAGTGTTTTATTGAACCTTAAAGTTCAAAAATAGACTTAAGACATTCTTAAAGCTGTGTAATAGGATTTTACGGTGAGCAAAAGTAAAGTTTTATATCTAGAAAGATTTAAGGGTAATTTAAGTGGGGTTTTACAGGTGAATTAGAAATATAGCCTTCATTATTTCCTGATGAGATACTATGCAACAAAAGAAGAAAAACCGTTCCAATAAATGTTGTCTTCTTCTTCCTCAGTATTTACCTTCCTCAATGGAGAACTTGCATCCCAAAGAGCTGATAAGCAGGCGTCTGAGTCAGAGTTCTGTCGAAGATCAGACTAACCCTGGTTTAGAGAGAGTAGCCAGGATGGGTGATCGCCTCCGTACTTTGTATGAGAGCAAGTAAGGAGATGATATGAAATGGATGAAAGAAAGGGATATTATAGAGCAGGCGGTGAAATAAATGGTGGGGGAAACCGGAGAGTCTAACCACTTGGTCACGGTACTCCCTGAATATTTAGAGAGAGAGAAAAAAAAAAGCATTTCTAGATAGGTTCCCCGTGCGCGTAATGTGTCTGTGACAGCAGTGTTTAAAAACGAAAACTTGGTTAAATATCAAACTTGGTATTTAAGTTCAGTGTCTTCCAAGAATGCGACACAAAGATTTTCAAGAAAATTTACCCATGCAAAACTACCCTTTACATGGAACATTTTTCTAAATATTCGATTTTCTAGAAAAATGGCTTTAACGATTTTGATTCAAATGTCGTATATTAAAGATATTTACATGGAAAATAAAACATTTACCCTGAATTTCTTTGGAATTGCCCCTAAAATCCTCTTCATTATGGATGAATTTTGCATAATTGGTAAACTGTAAGAGATAGACAAAATGTAAAACACACAATTTATACACTGTTTTTGTTGAGTTAGCCATTTCCAAGATATTCCTTGATATTTAAGATAATTTATGTTTTCAAAATTGTTAAGAGTCATTTTGAGAAAATAAATTGTTAAAACATTTTTCCATGTAAATGGCAATTTAGGGTGGGAGGATTTCATTGAGCATTTCGTGTCGCATAGTAGATGTTGAACTTAAATATCAAGTTTGGTATTTAATTGATCTTTTGTTTTTGGGTTACGGTGTTTACAAACACATGGACGCACACATATACATGCTCTCTGACATTTTACTAAAAAGTCTCTATTTTTAAATTCGGGGGTCCTTAAAGGTGAATTTCCAGTGAAATCTCGGAAATGCATTTTTGAGTAGAATGCAATACCTTCTCTATCTATGCTGTACGTACTAAGTGGAGAAAATAAAAAGATCAGTATTTTTTACCAACATCACTAAAAAAAAACAGTTATGTGTCTATCCTCTTTAATTCCTAATTTGGTATTTCTCCTAGCTTTTATTTTTGAGAGATGCTCTTCATAGACACGCTCACGGACCAAAAATTGCTTTTACTAAATCCAGAGAGATTGAAAACACATTTCCGATGAAACCTCAGCAACATACTTCCTCTACTTACCAGACATAGTAGGGAAAGTTGTACGGGTTGTGATGTACGTTCAAATAATTTGATATCTAGTAGGAAACAATGGGAATAACGCATCTCGTTTTGTCCGCTTACTAATAGCATTGTCATGAATAAAGCATAATTTCAGGTTCTAATGGGTTTTGAGCAGCCCTGATCAATGTCTCTGTTGTGTTTATATGCATCACACCACTATAGCTGGGCAGAACAGTAGTCAGAGGAGGATCAGTCTGTGATCTTTTACGTAAACAACCGAACGTCTGAGATAGGAAATAATAGCCATTCTGGTGGTGTGGTGCCGGAGGGGATTCCACGCTTCAGCCAATGTTGGCTTTTTGTACGTCAGACTCTAGAAGAATATGCTAAGAATAGAGTAATTACAGTGGGCAGCCGAAACCGGAAAGCGGGAGGGAGCCACTGTGGAGGATCCATAACAGTTTCCAAGTAGGTCTTCATCTCTTCACGGGGAGCTCTAGTAGCCCGCATCTCAGGTCGGACCAAACACCCTGCGTTTACAGACGACTTCAAACGCCATCCCGCCGCCGAGATCTCTACTTTTCAAACGCAATCACCTTCACAAAAGGACGCCCCCACCGCAGTCCTCGCTGACACAAACCTGAAAGAGGCAGATGGTTGAACTGTAGATCAAATGAAGAGACTGGCAATTCGAGGAATGAAGAAACCTTCCGAGCATTCGCTTAGTGACCCGGTAAATCCTGGAAAAAACCCATGGGTCAGACAGGTCGGCCGTGGGGAACCAATTTCACGACCTATAACCATCTTAAAATATAGTGAACTTTTCTGCGAGATGTAATTTTAGAAAACAGAAAAAAAATCTGATGTGTTCCATTCACATGATTTTCTCTACATCTCAGTAACAATTTATTGTTAAAAAGCGTATGTTTCTATTTATTTCATGCTAATGGAGAAAAAATTAGCAGAATTAGCTTGCTTCCCTGTAAGTAGAAGCGAAATAAGGGAGTGCCATAGGTTAAAGTGATAGTCAAAAGCTAGTTGCTGTGTGACTGACGTTCCTTTGCTTGTATGGACAGGAGTTGACAATTTCCTGTATGAGAAAAGTATACGTTTTTCAAAGCTGATACCAAAAACAAGGAATATCTTAAAAACGATTAACTCCAGGTAAATGTATATAACCTAAATTGTGTGTTTTAATGAGCTCTACAGTTCCTGTATGTTAAGGTTTTGTCCATCTCTTACGGTTTAGCAGTTATGCAAAATTCCTTAAAACTCATCCAGAATAAAGTGGTCTTCAGAGGCTATTCCCAGAAAGTTCAAGATATACATTTTATTTGTCGTGTAAATAGCTATAATATTTGACATTTTAATCAAAATCGTTAGAGCCATTTTTAAGAAAATCAAAGTTTTCGAAAAATGCTCCATGTAAACGGTAGTTGGGGGTGAGGGGATTTTCTTGAAAATCTTCGTGTCGCATCCTTGGAAGATAGCAAACTTAAGTACTAAGTTTGGTATATAACGGTCTTTTCGTTTTTTAGCTATGCTGTCCAAGGACACACAGACTCACACGCACACGGACCTTTTTGTAAAAATGTTTTTTTTTTTTTTTTTGTATTCAGGGGGACCCAAAATATGTATTTCCGGTGAAATCTCGTATCCAATTTTTGGGTGGAATACAATACCTTCTCTATACACTATGTACATAGTATATGTAGCGAAAGTAAAAACAAAATAAAAAATGGAACGTGCAAATATTGGATCATCAAATCATCCTCAAACACTGATACAAATGCTTCACTTGTTCACCTCCTACCCACTAAGTGGGTGTAATTCAATTGTTACAAATCCCCGCGCGTAATGATTTTCTTTGCCAGAAGAACGCTTTTTGATCCTTAAAGAAGCTGCCTAATGGTTTGTTATCCGAGATTAAGTTGTGCTGTACACGATGTCTGTCTGAGGAAATTGCCCGCTTCTCCACTGCCATAAAACTGGCCCTATCCCATCATCGCCTCTTGTCAAATGATTCTCTACGAGTAGAGTTATGTCGCTCAATTCCACTTTTCCTTTGTTTCCTTGCTTCCCCCATATATGACGTCATAATGTGGGAGTGTTAGGAACGAGTAAAACTTTTGCTGGGCACCAGGTGGCTCTTGGCAAAGTGGGGGCGTTTTTATCTTTCCACTAGACCAAGATGAGAAGTTCGCGAGATTCAGTGGCGTACTTCGGGACTTGTTGCCGACCACAGGAAACATTCACCAACTGGCTAATCTAAAAACTTAAGCAGATCCTTCGCTGCAAACCCATCCTACTGTTTTAGTTTCTCTACCACGTACAATGTACACTCAAAGACAATAAAAGCACGCCTGGTGCTGTGGTTTTGCTGAAAAGGTGAACGTCTGGCGGGGACTCGGCCTTTCGACGATTTTCATTGGTGCTATTCTGGTAAGAACCTACCATTCGAGAAAGAAAAGAGAAAACAGATGGGCAATCCACACCTTGTTTCAACCCCGCTCGACGCTCCATTGGAACAGGTTGACGTATAAGCAGTGTGTTAATTTAGTCCACCACGTGCGTGAATTACCTTGACATTAAAACTTCAGTATGTAGCGCAGAGAAAAAAAATTAATATCTAATGCCGTATCACCCAGTGAGAGAGGTGCAGTATTGTCCAACCAGAAAGTTTAGGGATCACCAGTTTGCAATTCAGAACTTCATTTGTCGCAAGTTACGCTTCATGTCCATAACCTTCCCTTCGGTAACGTGGCCTGTTCAATATGTCTTTAAGAGCACACCCAATTTAGCCCAGCCGTAAATATACCTTGGTACTGCCTTCCCGTTGCAGACCCTGCGAAGTCGTTAGCTGAATTTGGTGCCGTGGCTGCTCTCTCGTTGTATGAACCCTGATTGGTTTCGTACATTTTCCACAGCCGGTCAGATCAGGCAGAATAATTACTACTCTAGCCGCGCCTGGGCAGCACTGCTGCCGAATAATACGTATATTTAATGACGGCGATACTGCCACGTCATTATTAGTGATATCATTCAAAGCGATTGTTCATGACTTTCTAGGTGCAAACTGCAGCAAAGGGTGTACTTGGTGCAGCAGTTAATCAACGCTTATACTTTTCTTAAATTGGTAGTCGTTATTATTTTTTTTTTTTTTTTTTTTTTTTTTTTTTTTGCTCCTGGTAAACCAAAGAGAACGGAATTTCAAAGCGCTCATATAACGATCAGCTTTTAAAAGATTTGATTATCCCTTTAGGCTATATTATTCCCTTATTTCCCCTGTACTTATTAGTAAATAAAGGAAAAAGTCAATTTTCGAACGTTTATCTCGATTAGCATGCAGTAGATGAACAAATTAGCTGTTATAGGAATGGTTTGTTACGGAATAGGCAGAACACCATGGGAATGGAGTACCCCATAGGGGATGACTACCGAAGACCAGTGGGGACATCTACCAGCTTCTGTCTACTAGCTCTCTAGGTTAGTGCTAGAGGACATTGAGGCGTCTCACAACACCACTCTCTCCTGAAGAACAGGAAATTCGGGGGATAAAAGACAAATACCCAGCTTTCGCTTCAAGACCCGGTGAAACGCCGAAAAAAACACATGGGTTATGTGGGTCTGCCACGGGAATCAAACCCACGACTCCCAAATGTGAGCCACATAAGAAACCACCTACGAGTATTTCATCCCGCTCGGTTTGCCACAAATACTTGTGTAAATATAGTTCAAAGTTTAACGCTATTTAACTAGTACTTATACAGAAGAATCTGTTTTTGGAGGAATAGTTGGTTAATTAGAGGAAGTTTGAGGTCCTCTAAGTTCTAAAAAAAACCACTTTTAGAAAAGACCCGTGTGTGTATGTGTGTGTGTCTGTCTGTCTGTCCATCTGTGGACAGTTTAGCTCAAAAACGAAAAGTTCGTCCATTAAATGCAAGTGATGCCATTAAAGCGTATCTCAAGGATGCGACCCAAAAAAAATCCAGAAAATGCCTCATCCAAACAAACTTTTACATGGAAATACATATTTTCGAAACGTTAGATTTTCTCAAAAATCGCTCAATGAATTTTGCTTAAAATATCGTAATATAAAGATAATTACATAATTTTTAATTTTGTATTTTAATTTGCTGGAGATAATTCATGAAAACCTGTTCATTCTGGATAAATTTTGCTAAATTTAACCTAACTGGTAAACCGTAGCAGGAAAATAAAAAACTTACTGCACAAAAAATATACATCACGTTAAAACACACATTTTTTTTGGAGTTGACCGTTTTCGTCGAGATATTCCTTGTTACTGGTTTCAGTTTTAAAATACAAACTTTTCTCATACAGGAACTTGTCAACTCTTGACCACACAAAGAAACTGATTTCAATACCTTAGCAACCGCATTTTAAAACACTTGGCTGTCAGTTTAACCTAGTTTATTTCCTTATTTCCCTTCTACTTATAAAGAACTAAGCAAAAAGACCGTTTCTGCTAAAGTTTATCTAAATTAGCATGAAGTGGATAGAAGAATAAGCTTATTAAAATAATTTGTACATAGATGTAGAGAAAATGATGTGAATGCACCACATCAGAAAACCTAAACCCTCAATTCAGTACTCCTAATGGACAAACAGACAAAACAATGCTTATAGGCGCTCCATTTGCTGGTTTTAATTTCGTCCTCTTCTTCCTTTGTATCACATTAGAGTATACCTCTAACACGAAGGTTGAGAGGGATATCTGTTGCTGAAGAGAAACACTAACAGAGGCTTTCCTTGGAATTAGCATCATTAGATTAGGTCTTAACTGAATCTGTTGCTAACGACCGGAAATTAGAGCAACTAACTCGGCAACAACTTTGGGATCAAGTTTTGAGTCAAAGACGCACTAAGACTGTCACTTGGTTTAGTCTCAAAGTGATGGATCTGCTTTAGATAACAACAACACATTATTAAGGGAAGAGAAAACTTCCATGCGAGGTTCTTCCTCTGTTCTTCTAACGCTTCTTTAAACTTTAAAATTCAGCGTACTTACGAGTTCCAAACTAAAGGGGCATATGCCACGTACAGTGCATATATAAGGCATCTATTGTATTCCATCCAAATATTCGTGTTAAGATTTCACTAGAAATACATCTTTTGAGGAGTTGTGTTCATAAAAAAAATTAATTTCCCTACACGTACTATGCACATAGCGAACTGTCATATTTCAGCCAAAAATTCGATACCGAGATATCACGAGAAACCTTCTGAAACAAAATAAAGCACTTTTAGATAGCGTCAGTGATTCTGTGTGTGGACAGAATAGCTCAAAAACGAAGAGACCGTTTAATACCAAACTTGGTATTTAAGTTAGGTATCTTCCAAGGATGCGCCATGAAGGTTTCGAGGAAAATCTCTAGCACCTCTTACGTGGAAAAATAATCGAATAGTTTGATATTCTCCAAAATGGTTCTAACGATTTTGATTAAAATGACATATATTAAAGATATGTACATAACAAATAAAATGTGTGTCTTGAATTTTCTAGGAATAGCCACTGAGGATCTCTTCATTCTAGATACATTTTAGCGAATTTTTTATAACTGCTAAGCAGTAATAGATAGACAAAAACTTACTACACAAATTATACTAAACGGGATATACTACACTTATATACTTTACATTTTTGTTGTATCCCTTTCCGAGATATTCCTTTTTATTGGTTTGAATTGAAAAGTACTTGTTATTTTCTCAGCCAGGAAGTGTCCGTTTCTCTTGTTTCTACTCCGGCCTCGCAAAGAAGCGATTTGCAATGACAATCGTATAACGATAGCTTTTTAAAACATTTGGATATTGCTTTATGCTAGTTCCCTTAATTCCATTCTACTTATAAAGAAGTAAGTAATAAGAAGATTCTGCTAATGTTTATCTCGATTAGCATTAAATAGAAGAATAAGATTTTTAACAATAACTTGTTACAGATATAATATAGAGAAAATTATGTGACATCTGATTTTTACTGTCTCCACACGTATTATGTACATAGTGTATACAGAAGGTATTGTATTGCACCCAAAAATGTTATACAGAGATTTCATCGCAAATACATGTTTTGGGTCCCTGAAACAAAAAAAAAAGCATTTTTAGAAAAAGGTCCGTGTGTGCCGTTGTGTGTCTATGTGTTGGTGGACAGCATAGTTCGAAAACGAAAATACCGTCAAATACCAAACTTGGTATTTAAGTTTGGTGTCTTCCAAGGATACGACACAAAGATTTTCAAGAAAATCCCCCAACCCGCTACTAACTACCCTTTACATGGAACTTTTTTTCGAAAATGTTGATTTTCTCGAAACTGGCTATAACGATTTTGATTAAAATATCGTATATTAGAGATATTTATCTGACTAATAAAATGGATATCTTGAATTTTCTGGGAATAGCCTCTAAAGACTATTATTCTGGATGAATTTTACAGAATTTTGCATAACTGCTAAACCGTAAGAAATGGACAAAAACATACCACACAAACAATTTAGAGCACTTTAAAACACACAATTAATGTTATATACATCACTGATCGTTTTTGAGATATTCCTTGTTTTTGGGTTCAGTTTTGAAAAACTTATACTTTTCTCATACAGGAATTTGTCAACTCCTGTCCATACAAACAAAGGAACTTCAGTCACATAGCAACCAGCTTTTAACTACCACTTTAAACTATGTTACTCCCTTATATTGCTTTTACTTAAAGGGAAGCAAATAATAAGACTATTCCTGCTAATTTTTTCTCGATTAGCATGACGTAAATAGAATCATAAGGCTTATAGCAATAACTTGTTGCAGAGATGTAGAAAAAGTCATGTGAATGGAACAGATAAGAGTCTTTTTGTTTAGTTACTCACAGGCACACACATATATGGTTTTTTTTTAAAATATACTTTTTGTACCCTGGGGACCCAAATACATATATTTCCAGGGAAATCTTGGTGTCGAATTTTTGGGTGGAATACTATGTAAGTAGTAGAGAAAGTAATAAATAGTATATTAAAAATAAGAAAAATATATACTTTAACCGAATGTCTCCCATGGACAAAGACTGCAGCATATACCCGTGTAAGTTTGTGTAATATAGCATCTCTAATAATAAGGCTAGATCCCAGAAGGCGACAATATATCGTGTAAACTCACGAGGGAGGAAAAGCCTGTTTTGCGGAATGTTTGTTTTGCTTATGAATACTTTACACAAAAGATACACCTAGAGCGTATCTCGTATCCGACACCAAATTGTTCCCCAGTTTCTTCTTTCTGTGCACACGCGCTCGTCAATCGTCTTGACACTTCTTTCGGCATTCTCTCTCCTCCCTCAGATCGAACACAATCTCCCGAGAAAAAATAGCAGCTCAAGAGTCAGGTGATTCCTTTCCCAGGGCAGCCGAGCAAATTGAATTATATTCGCAGCCATGCACCGGGCCTATATAGCTCGACGTGCGAAGCCACGGCGGCTCTTACCTTCCAGCACAGGTGAACAGGAGAGCGAAACACCTGCACATCGTGTTTACTTCCCTGTTATGTGTATAATAAACCGGTGTTCGTTTTCGATTTTTACTTTCTTTACATCGTTCATTGTAGGAAATGCATTTCACCTTCAAAAATTCGCTGTCGAGATTTCACCACATATAAAATAGTGCATTTTTACTTTCTCTGTGACAATTTAATTTTGCTTTCAAACTCTTGTATCATTTAATAAGATAAACATAGGTAATTAATTCCCTAAATAATTATTATGAAGGACCCTGGCAGTGTGGGGGCAACGCATCTGCCTCGCATTCAACAGGTCGCGATTTTGAATCTCGCTTAAGGTGAGCTACCCGGATAAGATTTTTTCGAAGTTTTTCCCTTATCCTGAGAAGACGAATGCCAAGTAACTTTAAGCTCCGTGGACCCCGAGATCATTGAGCATCATTTCAACAATTTCATTTACGGTCCGACATGAGCAACCAGGTTAAAAATGGTTAAGAAAAGAAAAAATCTAATCTGTTCCATTCACATGACTTTCTATACATCTAAGTATCAAATTATTGTTAAAAACATTAATTTTCTGTCTACTTCATGCCAATCGAATGCCTTCATGAAGGGAAATAAGGGAATTCACTAAGCTAAAAGGATAGTCAATTTTTACTTTCTCTATACGTGCTATGTACATAGTGTATAGAGAAGGTATTGCACCCCACCCAAAAAATTCGATACCGAGATTTCACCGGAAATATATGTTTTAGGATCCCCTGTATCCAAAAAAAGTATTTTCAGGAAAAGGTTCGTGTATGTGTCCGTGTGTCTGTGAACACGATAACTCAAAAACGAAAAGTCGGTAAGATACCAAAATTGGTATTTAGGTTTAGTATCTTCCAGGGATGCGACACGAAGATTTTGAGAAAAATACACCAAACCCCAACTACCGTTTACATGGAACTTTTTTCGAAAATTTTTATTTTATAAAAAATGGCTCCAATGACTTTGATTAAACTACCGCATATTAAAGATATTTACCTGACAAATAAAATGTATATTTTGAATTTTCTGGGAATAGCCACTGAAGACTACTTTATTCTGGGTCAATTTTACGGAATTTTGCATAACTGCTACACCGTAAGAGATGGACAAAAACTTACCACACAACAAATGTAGAGCAGCTTAAAGCACACAATTTATGCTATATACATTTTTTTCATGGAGTTGGTTGTTTTTTAGATATTCCTTGTTTTTGGTTTCAGCAATGAAAACTTATACTTTTCACATACAGGACTTTGTGAACTCGTGTCCATACAAACAAAGGAACTTCAGTCGCAGAGCAACCAGCTTTTGACTATCACTTTAACCTAAGGTACCCCCTTATTTCGCTTCTACTAACAAGGAAGCAAGTAATAAGACTATATCTGCTAATTTTTGCTCCATTAGATGAAGTAAATAGAATAATATGTTTCAGTGGTGGAGAGAAAGTCATGTGAATGGAACACAGATGTTTTTAAAAGCTGGTTGTCATGTGGATGAACTCCGCTTCTTTGCATCGCCAGGAGTTGACAAATTCCCCTATGTGAAAAGGTTAAGTATTTTAAAACTGAAACTAATAACAAGGAATATCTCAAAAATGGTCAAATCTACGAAAAAATGTATATGATATGTATTGTGTGTTTCAACGAGATATAAATATTATGTGTAGTAAGTTTTTGTCTCTCTCTCTCTTATGGTTTACTTGTTAGGCAAAATTCAGCAAAATTCATCCGAATAAGGAGGTCTTCCTCAAAACGTACGAGTCGCATCCTTGAAAAATGTTAAACTTATATACCAAGTGTGGTATTTTACCGACTTTTCGTTTTAGAGTTATCGTGTTCACAGACACATGGACACATACACACGGACCATTTTCCTGCTTTTTGGATACTGGGGACCCTCAAACGTCTATTAAGGGCGAAATCTCAGTATCGAATTTTTGGGTGGAATGTAATACCTTCTCTATACTCTATGTACATAGTACGTGTAGAAAAAGTAGAGCATTTTTACTTTCTCTGTGATAATTTTGCTTTCAAACTCTTGCATCATTTCATAAGATAATTATTTATCGAAATAATATATTGAAAAGAGACATTTGTTAAGTGTCGGAAGGTATCATCAGTATCAGTGCAACTTTATCGCAAATAACATACATATATGTATGCATGCATCTATGTATTTACTTATCAAATAAATTTATTGGTTCAAAAATTGTTTACAAATGGAGTTTCGACGTGTAGACAGTTTACGGCTACAAGGGTTGCGCACCACTGTGTGTAAACACTCCAGTCATGACTCAGTACAATTCACAACACACCTAGACTAGCAATTCCTCCTCCCTTTATAGCTAGAAAATGACGTCAATGAACTTTGTGGAAACTTGTGGAAACCGAACTCTCGAACTAGAAATTCAAATCCGATCAAGGAAACATCGTATCGATGCCTTATGCTACACTTACGAGCTGCAGGAAATAACTAGCTTGAATGGCAGGAGAAAAAAAAGGGATATGAAACGAAAGATGAATACCCGTCTGAGAAATTTTTTATTAGTTTAACATTGGAACCAATAACAAGGGATATCTCAGAATCAGCTAACTCCACAAAAAATAATTATGGCTTAAATTGCGTGTTTTAAAGAGATGAATCTTTACTGTAAGGTACGATTTACTCTGGGCGGCCCGGGTTCGATCCCATGTGGGACTTGTGGTGGACGAAACGGCGTCTGGGCGGATTTTCTCCGGGTACTTCCGTTTCCCCCGCCACTCATTCCACGAATTGCTCCATCATCACCTTACCAATCATCAATTTCGCTTACATTTCATATCAAACACTTCCTCATGTTCATGCCTGGCTACGGGGCGACCCCTCGTAACAGGTTCTCCATTCTGTGGTTTCGTGCCGTTGGCTCCCCAATAGGTTTCTGACCCCTAGGTATTGGCTTGCAAGTCCTAGGGAGGTGTCCGTCCTACAAATACGGGGAGGGTAAGCCGATTACGAAACGAAACAATTTACTCCATCTCTTATGGTTTCCGTTTTATGCAAAAGTCATCCAGAATGAATAGGGCTTTAGAGGCTATCCTCAGAAAATTCAGCGTATTCATTTTGTAATAAATGTATCTTAAATATGTGATCATTAACTAAAAATCACTATAACATTTTTGAGAATATCAAAATTTTCGAAAACGTTTCCACGTAAAACTAGGTTGGGGAGGGGGATTTTCTCGAAAAATATTAAATATTAATTTTGGAGTTTAAGGTACTATTCGGTTTTTAGTTAGCTGATCACAGACTTGCGCGCGCGGACCTTTTACTTTTTTGAATTCAGGGGACCTTTAAACACGTATTTTCGGTGAAATGTCGGCATTCAGTATTTGGGTGGAATACCATACTTCCTGAATCTAAAATAAGAACTGAAATAAGAACTGAATCTACTATGTATATGGTATGGTATAGAAAAAAAATGTAACTATAACTCCATGGCACGACGGCTCACGGGGAACCTTGGCCTACCGCCCGGCCGCTGCGTCCCCCATCTCGGTCCACTACAGACGTCATGGATGGGGTGCAGTATTGGAGGGTGAGACGTGGTCAGCGCCTCGAGCCCCTCCCGGCCGGTTAATGCGGTCCTCACGACCTGGAGCCGCTACTTCTCCATCAAGTAGCTCCTCAATTGGCCCCCCAGGGACCTCACGAGGCTGAGTGCACCCCGGTCCAGGTCTCCCAGCGGGGGAAAAATCCCCACGCCGGTACTGGGAATCGAACCCAGGTCTCCCGCTTGGTAGGCAGCTGCGCTACCACCGCGCTAAGGAGACGACCCAGAAAAAAAAAAAAAAATGTGCCTAAAATTAATCTCTAATATACATGTTCATGGAAAGAAAATTGGAGTTGGAGGATATGAACACGTAAAGTTCTAAGATCTTTCCACATTTTATTTTCTTTCTCTGCTTAGTACATACTGTATAAGTCAGAAAGATGTTACATTTTACCCAAAACTTTAATAACGGGAAATACACGTTTTAAATCTCTGTATATAGAAAAAGGTGTGTCATGTGGTTATAATGTGTGTGAGTTACAAATCAAAAACAAAAAATTATTTAAATAACAAACTTCATAACCAATTTCAGCATTTTCCAAGGATGCGACATAAAGATTTTCAAGAGGATCTCCCACCCTGAGTTACCCTTTCGGTAGAAAAAAATCGATTTTTTCTGGGAATAGCCACTAAAGACCTCTTCATTTTGGATTGTTTTTGCATACCTAACTGATAACTGTAAGAGATGAATAAAAACTTAGTCCACAAAAACTGTAGACCTTCTTAAAACTCACAGTCGTGTTACACTTTTTTTTTTTTTTTTTTTGAGTTAACCGTTTCCGAGATATTCGTTGTTATTGGTTTCAATGTTAAAATGCTTATAACTTTTCTCAAGCGAGAATTTTTCATTTCTTTTCTTTTTTCTCTCCGGAGCATGCAAAGATTGCCGAATACCAACCACAATAGCAAACAGCTTTTAAATGTTTCACTATCGAATTGGTCTAGCGTCTTCCCTTATTTCCCTTCTACTTACAAGGAAGCAGGTAATAAGACCATCATGTTTATTTAGATTAGCACTAAGGGGATTGAAGAATAAGCTTTGTGAGAACAGAGTTTTACAGAATAGGTAGAGATGGTCATGTGAATGGAACACATTAGATTTGATTACTTTCTCTATACGTACTGTGTGCATAGTGTATACAGAAGGTATTGCACCCAAGAGTTCGATACCGAGATTTCACCAGACGTTTCACCAGGGTCCGTTCAGAAAAAGGTCCAAGTGTGTGTATGTGTGTCCATAAACACGATAACTGAAAAACGAAAAGTCGGTAAAATACCAAACTTGGTATATAAGTTCAGTATCTTCCAGGGATGCGACGCGAATATTTTCAAGAATATCTCCCCCTCTAAACTATCCTTTACGTGGAAAATGTTTCGAAAATTTTGATTTTCTCAAAAATGGCTCAAACAATTTTGATTAAAATATCATTTATTAAAGATATTTACCTACAAATAATATGTATATCTTGAATTTTTAGGGAATAGCCTCTGAAGACTGTTTTATTCTGGGTGAATTTTTCGGAATGTTTCATCACTGCTAAACCGTAAGAGATACACAAAAACTTAACTAAACAGGAAATTTATAGCTCGTTGAAACACACAATTTATGTTATATACATTTCTCTTGGAGTGGATCGTTTTTTAGGTATTCCTTTTTATTGGTTTTAACTTTAAAAAAAACAACATACTTTTCTCATACGGGAATTTGTCAATTTTTGTCCGTTCAAAGAAACTTTAGTGATATAGCATACAGCTTTTGACTAATACTTTAGCCTATTCTACTCCCTTGTTTCCCTTCTACTTACAGGAAGAAAGCTATAAAACTATTTCTGCTATTTTTTTCTCGATTAGCAGAAGTAAAAAGAAGCATAGTCTCTTTAACAATCATTTGTTGCAGAGATGTAGAGAAGGCCATGTGAATGGAGTACATCAGATGTTTTAAAACTAGTTTATAGCTTATATTCTTGCTGAAGATTAAGCAGAGTGTAATAATGCTGCCTCACATACCAGAATGTGTATTCCTAACACACTTATGTGGAACCCTAATAACTAGATACTTAGTGATAACAATATTGTTAGAATTCAGACAGGAAGCAAGCAATGATGTCTGCTATTATATCCCATATCCCTAGGGCGCTAAACAGATGTCTCGATTGTTGCTTGATGTGTTTGTAAATCTTGGGTTTCTCTGTTTTGTTTGGCAGATGAAAGAGTTCTCAGTTGGAGCTAATTCAGGAGAATGAAGCAAACAGTTTGCATCGTGGTTTTAAACTGCCTGTCGCTTATGGCATATTACTCAGGGCTGTCCAAACGTCCCTTGAGAGCTTATTCTATATAGGGTATTCAGCCATAAAATTATATTCATAAAATATTTATGGGGATTAAATTATAAAGTTCTAGCATAGCATTTGATTGCGTAAATATAGAAACTATGGCAACAGTGAACGGCTACCCGCCACACTTAATACATGCAAAAGTAACATCTCTGTAATTTATGACATGGGATCAATACACCAAGGAATTTAATACTAATATTGGACTGAGACAGTTTATCACACACATGTTTACTTTCTCTATTTTAGTACTAGTACGTAGAGAAGGTGTTTCATCCACCCGAAAAATCGATACTTCGATTTCACTGGAAATAAACATTTTAGAGTATCCTGAATAAAAACAAACATTTTTAGAAATAAGTTGTGTATCCGTGTGTTTGTGAACATGATAACTCAAAAATAAAAGGTCAGTTAAATACCAAAATTTATATTTAAGTTCAGCATCTTGCGACATGAAGATTTTCAAAAAAAAGAAATAAATAAAACCCTCCACAAACTACATTTTACACGGAAAACAATTCAAAAAAGATATTTTCTCAAAAATGACTAACGATTTTGTTTAAATACCGTATATTACATGTGTACGTCGAATTTTCTAGGAATCGCCTCGGATGTTCTCGTCATTCTGAATGACTATTGTATAAATAGTAAACCGTAAGAGATAGACAAAATTTTACAACACAAAAATTTTAGAACTCGTTAAAACACACAATTTATGCCATATACAATTTTTGGTTGAGTAAGTATTTCCCAGATATTCCTTGTTATTGGTTTCAATATGAAATATAACTTTTTTCATTAGAAATTTGTCAACTTCTGACCATGCAAAGAAAAGCAATTTCAATCATATAGCAATCAAAAGATTTGACTATCGGTTAGCCTGGTGTGTTCCCTAATTCCTGCTTATAAGAAAAATGAAATGAAATGGAGCTTTATTTATGGACACCCTTTACCTGCTGCGGTTTTTCCAGTCTATATTGGGCATGAAAGATCGATTAATTTTGCTCAGAGGCCTCTTTATCAGGCTTGAGGTTCTCTACTTGCTGATAAACGGCTCCGAAGGAAGCCATACTAAGGATTTTTATGCGCGAAAAAATCCACCGTCCTCCGTCGGGTTTGAATCTGCGAGTATATGAGGCTAGTATGGTAACCACTACACCACGAAGGGTGACTTCTACTTATAAGGAATTGTAGCAAGACAATTTCTGCTAATGTTTGTCTCGATTAGTATGAGTTAGATAGGAGAATAAGCTTTATAACAATAATTTATTACAGAGATGTTGAGAAAGTCATGTAAATGGGAAGACACATTAGATTTTTATAAATATATCACACAATATATGTTATAATTTGCATATAATTGTTATTTGCAGATGATCAAATACTGATACATGATAAGGAAGGCTTATACGTTAAATCCAGTAATTAAACTTGCCCGCCTGTGTAGAATGGCGGTAGTTTATCTGTCTCGTATAAATCCGGCCCAAGTGTACTTAAAGGTCAAAGCTCCACGTCAATAGATGTACTAATATGTAAAAGAACTGCGGGTTGAAATTCCGGCACATTGGCGGAGCTGATATGATCCTGACAATTGGCAGGGTCGTTAACAAACAACTTATTCATTTTTTTTTTTTTTTTTTAATTCTAATTCATAAGATCACGAGTTCAAAACTCTTTTAGAGGATTGACTTACATGCAGTTTTATTGGGGATTTCCCCTTAAACATTAAGCTTCATGGACCCCGAGATAATTTAAGCATCGTTTCGCAAATGTTATTGTATTCGGATATAACCAACCAGGTTAAAAGACGTTAAGCTACAAACTAAACAATTAAAACGCAATAAATAATTACATCTTATTAATATACCTATAAAACATTTGTGTGTTTCATTCACATGACTTTCGCTCTGGGCCGCGCTGTGGCCGAGTGGTTAGACCACTCGCCTCGGCCCGGGTTCGATCCCAAGCGACCGCATGTGAGATTTGTGGTGGACAAAGCGGCGCTGGGGCTGGTTTTCTGCAGGTCCTCCGGTTTCCCCAGCCATCGCATTCCACCGGTACTCCATCAACATTCATGTATCATCAGTTTCACTGCCAGCAGTGTCATAAGTAGTTAAAGCGGCCGTTAAACACTACCCTCCCCCAAAAAAGACTTCCGCTCTCAGTTCTACAAACCAACTATTCCTAAACAAATATTACTCTTTTGTCTACATAACGTTAATCAAGATAAACGTTTCCAGATATGGTCTTAGTACTTACTTTCTTAAGGCAAATAAGACAATTCATTAGACTAAAGCGATTGTCAGTTTTTTAAAAAGCTATTGCTAAACAATTATCATTCTCTTTCCATCGCCAAGAGTAAAACAAAAGAAATATGAAACGAATGAGGCGTTTTCGTTTGAAAAACGCTTTAAGCATTTTAAGATTTAATACAATAACAGGAAATATCCCTGAAATAGCCCTACAAAAGCGGTATATCATATGGATTGTATTTTTAAGGAGCACCACATTTTTATGATTTTTTCTAATCTTACGCTTTACCAGTTATGCAAGTCATCTAGAATAAAGAGGATTTCAGATCCTATGCATAGGAAATTCAGGGTATCCATCTTATTTGTGATATAAACATCTTTAATATTCGACATTTTAATAAACATCTTTACATTTGGTTATTTTTGAGAAAAAACAGTTTTCAAAACTTTTTCAATATATTTGGGGGGGATTTTCACGAAAATCATCGTATCTAATCCTTGTAGGATAAACTTAAGCTTAAATACCAAATTTAGTATTTAATGGATTTTTCGTTTTTGAGTTACGCTATTCACACATACTGACATTTTTCTAAAAATGCTGATATGTTATTTAGGTGTCCTCAAACCAGTAATTCCGGTGAAATATAGGTATTGTATTGTTGAATAGAATGCAGTATCTTCTCTACCAACTATAGAAGAGAAAGTAAAAATGTAGATATCTTTAAAATACACAATTTATTCGAATGTCACGTATGCAACCACGAGGGCCTTTTTTTTTTGCTTGTTTTTTTTTCAACATCTGATAGGTTATAAATAAAAGACAACTTTAAAGAAAACGATTATTTTATTACTAAAAGTTTTGTACACTTATGGCTACTTTTCAACATAGTCACCAAAAATCGTACATTTATCGTACCTGTGCACAAGTTTTGGAATACCCGCTTCAAAAAATGTTGCCGCCAATGATTTCAAATGAGCATTGACGTTGTTTTGAAGATCTTCGTGGTTTGAAAGTGCTGCCCTCCTAGCCACCTCTTCAGTTCAAAAACGTCTCATTGAAATTGTTCAAGAAGTCGATGGGTTGTGCCAGCAGTGTGTGGACGAGCGTTGTCATGGATCAACACAATTCCTGAAGTCAGCATTCCTCTTCGTTTGTTTTGAACGGCTCTCCGCAAACGTCGTAAAGTACAAAGATCTTCAAAACAACGTCAATGCTCATTTGAAATCATTGGCGGCAACATTTTTTGAACTGGGTATTGCAAAGCTTGTGCACAGGTACGATAAATGTCTCAATCTTTTCGGTGATTATTGGAAAAGCATACAAAAGTATAAGTGTACAACATTTGTAGTAATAAAATAAATGTTTTCTATGAACTTGTCTTTTATTTACAGTCTATCGGAGGTTAAAAAAGAGGCCTTATATATATATAAATTTTTTTATGTCCGCTTACAGAATAATCCTTATTTCTTTGTGGCATTATCATGCATCTGCAATTTTTTCGACAACCATAATAATTATTCTTTCAGGAATGCTTGGGCACCCCTAAAATACAATAATACAGTGAACAATGCATATGTAACACAGTGCTATCGTGAAAGTAAATAAAATATCGGTCAATCTCATACATTTTCAAAACGTCCATACAACGCACTCGTAAAATCCCCACAAAGGTACGGCTTCAGAATGTAAAATACATGTACGTCCGTAGTTTCACCAAAACCCATTATTCATAGGTATAACGGGGGTGGTATGTTATTTTAAGATAAATTTGGATATTTATAAATACCATACAATTATCTGCACGGGATATATAGTCTGTTTAGTATTTATTAGTATAATAGGTTAATGTTTGGTATTAGCCCTAACCATATACCAGACAATAACCAAACCTATAACAATTACAAAATTAAGTTTTACTTTCTCTTACATGTATGTACAATTTATATTGTAGATAAAGAAGGAATTCTACTCCTCTCAAAAATTCGATACCAAAATTTCACCAGAAATACCTAAGTCCAAAAAAGTATTATTAGAAAAATGTACTTATGTGTATGTCTGTCTGTGTGTAGGCAATATAGCTCAAAACCCAAAATGTTATTAAACACCAAACTTGGTATTTAAATTCATTATCTGCCAAGGATGTGACACAAAGATTTTGAAGAAAATTTCCTCCAGACCCAACCATCCTTTACATGATTTTTCCAAATTATGGTATTTTGATTCAAATACTATCAGTTTAATATATCTTCTTGACAAATGAAGTGTATATGTTACATTTTCTGGGAATAGCGTCTATAGACCTCTTCATCTTTAATGACTAATATAAGTCGTAAACCTAAGAAATAGACAAAAAATATTCTGCGTAATCGGCTTGCCCTACACATATTTATGACTGATACCGCCTAGGACTTAAAGTGGGTGCTAGATACCAGATGCCTGTCGTGGAGCCAACGACACGAAACCTCAGCATGGAGAACCTAGCATGAAAGTGGATGATGTGAAATGCAAGCGAAATGGATGGAGCAATTGGTGGAATGAGTGGCGGGTGAAACCGGAGGACCCGGAGACATCGCTTCGTCCACCACAAATCTCACATGTGGACAGCTTGGGATTGAACCCGGGCCACCTCGATGGAAGGCGAGCGGTCTAACCACTCACTCACGGCGCCACCTAGACAAAAGTTTGCTACATAAAAATATAGATCTCAATATATGCCATATATATTTTTGTAGACTTAACCGTTTCCAAGATATTCCTTGTTATTGGTTTCAAATTTAAACTACTTAAACTTTTCTCCAGTGGGAAGTCATCTTTCGTTTCATGTCTTTTGTTTTACTCCCGGGAATGCAAAACACAACCGAATTTCAACTAGTAACTAGCTTTTAAAAGATTTCACTATCACTTTAGCGTGGTGTATTTTCTTATTTTCCTTTTACATACGAGGAAACAAGTGATAAGACCATTTCTACTAATGTTTATCACAAGAAGCATAACATAAATAAAAGAATAATCATTTGTAAGGAAATTAGTTTGTGGAACAGCTAGAAAAGCTGTATGTAATACATGATATTTTTACTTTCTCTACACGTACTATTTACATAGTGTATACAGAAAGTATTGCATTCAACCCAAAAATTTGATACCGAGATTTTACCGGAAATACAAGTTTTGGGTTCCCCTGAATCCAAAAAAAGCATTTTTACAAAAAGGTCTTTGTGTGTGTCTGTGGACAGCACAACTCAAAAACGAAAATACCGTTGAATACCAAACTATCATTTAAAAGGAAATTTTACCGAAAAGTTTTATTTTCTCAGAAATGGCTCTAAGGATTTGTATTAAAATATCGTATATTGAAGATATTTACATAACAAATAAAACATACACCTTTAATTTTCTGGGAATATCCTCTGAAGACTACTTTATTATGTATGAATTTTACGGAATTTTGCATAACTGGTAAACCATATGAGATGGACAAAAACTTACAACACAAAAAATGTAGAGCACCTTGAAACACACAATTTATGTTCACATTTTTTTCGCGAAGTTGGTCGTTTTTAAGATATTTCTTGTTTTTGGTTTCAGCTTTAAGAAACATACTTTTCTCATACAGGAATTTGTCAACTCTTGTCCCTACCACCAAAAAAATTCAGTCACATAGCAACAAGCTTTTGACTATCACTTTAACCTATGGTACCCTATTATTTCGCTTCTACTTACAAGGAAACAAGTAATAAGACTATATATCTGCTAATTTTTCTCAATTAGCTTGAAGTAAATAGAAGCATAAGCTTTTTAATAATACTTTTTGCATAGATGTAGAGAAAGTCTTGTGAATGGAACACACACGTGCACGCATATTGCCTTATTGTAATAAAGATTAGTCAGAAAACATGGAAAGGAGGAAGGAAGGGCGTAAGAAACTCTGACTTGACGTTTGGGTTCGTTGCCTGGGCCCAGCGTCTCTACCATATATAAAACTTAGCTGCTGTTATGTTGTAAATGGGCAAGTTTACAAGTAGGGCACTCGACAGGGGCGTTGAGTGTTTAGGGTAGCATGTCGAACTGGATTAAAACTTTGTATGACGGGGTACTTAGGGAGGGGTGTAGCCTTGTAATGTAAATTGACATCAAGGGGGCGAACTTCCCCCTACCTTTGTCGATCCACAACATCAGCGAATGTGTGCCGCAACAGGCCATTTCTCTCACGAGAATTCTCAACATTAATTTGTTTTCGCCTTCCAAATAAGATGGAACGGAGTTAAAAATTGACCAGTGGTATAACATGTCAAATGGTCAAGTTCTGAGTAATCCTCTTATTTCAGCTATACAACTACTATCCCCCACATTTTATAGGCTGCCGGCGTTAATGTGGTTGTGCATGGATTCCTGGTCACATTGGCTTTTCGGAGAATGGTGGATTTAGCAGCAAAGACGGCACCTATAGAGCTCAGTGCTGTAATTATCTGTGTACCACCTTAGGCTAGTTGTGTGGGGAGTGGCGCTCTTGTGCCGGCATGAAGAGTGGTCAGCTCTTCACGGAAAAAGCTAAGAGTAGTGAAGGAACTTCCAATCAACTAGGTAACTTCCTCTCGTTTATCTCTTTGTGAGGTGGTGGTTTCGGCGTGATTACGCATCGGTCACTGCAATTTTATATACAGTTACCTCCTTAAGAGGGAACGTGCTCCTATCTGTTCGCTCTGCAGAGAAGAATTGTCGGTCCATCATGGATTGCTAAAAACAGCAGGTCAGTTCTGCTGAGGTCATATGGATGATAGTGGAGATGTAGATACGGTTTTTTTGTTCTTTTTTTTTTCAAAATGACTTTTGCATTAAACGTTTAGTTTTTTTTTTTATTTATTTATTCTGACTGATGATAATGGAGCGGTAGATAAAGTTTTTAATTTTTTAATACAATCTACTTGAAGATGCAAGACATAGATGGGCAGGACATGTAGAAATAAATGAGAACTCACTGTTGCAAAGAATATGGAAGGAAAAACCATGTGGAAGATGGCGTGTGGGTAGACCGAGAAAGAAATGGATAGAGGAAGATATGAAGGAGCTGGATATAAGAGGATGGAGGAGAAGAATGCAAGATAGGAAAGAATGGGCTGCGATAGCAAGACAGGCTCTAGTCCATCAAGGGCTGTAACACCATGAAATAGGTGTGTCTGTGTGTATGTATGGTGTGTGTCTGAGAAGCCTATCTCAAAAACAATAAGTGGTTAAATATGAAATTTGGTATTTAATTTCAGAACCTTCCAAGGAGTTTTATTTTCTCTGCACGTACTATGTAGATAATGTATAATTAAGCCATACGGAGATTTCACCGGAAATGCATATTTTAAGACCCCCTGAACCCAAAAAAATTAGAATAAAGTTCTTGTGTTCATCTGTGTGCGTCTGTTGACAGTAGCTCAAAAACGAAAAGATCATTAAATACCTAAATTGGTATTTAAGTTTGATATCTTTCTTAGCAAAATCTCCGAAAAGTTTTTTTTTCTCAGAAATGGTTCTAGTGATTTTCATTAAAATACCACTTATTTAAGCCATCTCCATCACAAATAAAATTTATAACTTGGAATTTTTTGGGAATAGCTTCTGAAGACCTCTTCATTCTGGGTGAAATTTGCTGAATTTTGCAAAATTGCTAAACCGCAAGAGATAGACAAAAGCTTACTATAGAACAAATGCAGTTCTCTTTAAAACACACAATCTTTGTCAAATATGTTGTTTTCGTGGAGATAACCTTTTTCGAGATATTACTTTTAAAATATAAATAATGTGAACGGAACACATCACATGTTTTAAAGAAAATCTCCACACCCCAAACCTGCCTATACAAAGTTATTTTCTAACGATTTTGATTAACTTAACTCCAAGGCACAATAGTCCGCAATGGACCAAAGATTACCGCCCGGCCGATGCATCCCCTATCTCGACTCGAAGACGTTATGAATGGGGTGCAGTGCTGGAGGGTGAGACGTAATCAACGCCTCGAGTCCCTCCCGGCCGGTTGATGCGGTCTTCTCGATCTGGAGCCGCTACTTCTCAATCAAGTAGCTCCTGAATTGACCCCACAGTAACCTCACGAGGCTGAGTGCACCCCGGACCAGGTCTCCCAGCAGAGGCAAGCAGCCGCGCTAAGGAGACGACCAACGATTTTGATTAAAATGTCATATTTTTTAGCCTATTTTTGAGACAGAAGAAGCGTTCAGAGTATTTCCGTTGAGATTTTTTGCTTCAAAATTTTGGGTGGAATACAATAATTCACTCTTATGTAGGTAATAGAAAAACATAGCTAAAGACAGAAATGATATGCACTTAAAGTAAATATATTCTATTTCCATTCTGTAAATAAACATTTTTATGGATGTGAAATATGGGGTAGAATACGATACAATAGTTTGTCTCAAGCTATAAATTTGAAAATTGGGAAATGGAGCGTTGTTGAATACGTTTGCCTGATAATGGCAGGGAGTTGGCTGTCTGTGTGGTGAATTTCGCTCATGCTCTTGTGGTATAATCGAGTTAGTGTTTCACATCGTTATATTATTGATCAGGAAAGTGAAATCTTTAAGCACTTGCTGGTAACTGAGAGCGTGTCTCCATGGATCTGCCCTGAGATATATGAGATTATGTTAGAACCGTCTCCGTGTAATACAATTAGTGCATGAAGAGTTACAACTTGCCGATATTCCCAGCGCTGGCTGTTACCAACTTAATATCCTGCTTTTCCCTCCGTCACTTCATTATCCCCAGCTATTCTCTGCTTTTTAATTCTCGCATCTTTCGAATAACGTGTTCTGTAGAACAGGAAGAAGGACTAGTATTCACACCAGTAAATATACAGTAAAGCAGGGCATATTAATAAATGAAATTAGTATTTTTACTTTCTCTACGCCTATGTAGCAAAAAATTCGATACCGAGATTTCACCGGAAATATATGTTTTAGGATTCCCTGTATTCAAAAAAAGTATTTTCAAAAAAAGGTCCGTGTGTCCATGTGTCTTTTTTTTTGGGGTAGTGTTTAACGCCCGCTTTAACTACTAATGGCACCGCAGGCGGTGACACTGATGATACATGAATGATGATGAAGCACCGGTGGAATGCGATGGCGGGGGAAACCGGAGTACCCGGAGAAAACCCGCCCCAGCGCCGCTTTGTCCACCACAAATCTCACATGCGGTCACTTGGGATCGAACCCCGGCCGTCTAGGAGAGAGGCTAGTGGTCTAACCACTCGGCCACGGCGCGGCCCTGTGTGTCTGTGAAAACGATAACTCAAAAACGAAAAGTCGGACCTGACAAATAAAATGCATATCTTGAATTTTCTGGCAATAGCCTCTGAAGACTACTTTATTCTGGACAAATTTTACGGAATTTTGAATAACTACTAAACCGTAACATATGGAAAAAAACTTACCACACAAAAAAAAATAGAGCACTTTAAAATACACAATTTATGTTATATGTATTCTTTTCATAGAGTTGATCGTTTTTTAGATATTTCTTGTTTTTGGTTTCAGCTTTAAAAAAGTATACTTTTTTCACACAGAAATTTGTCAACTGCTGTCCATACAAACAAAGGAACTTCAGTCACATAGCAGCCAGCTTTTGACTACCACTTTAACCTATGGTACTCCCTTATTTCGTTTCTACTTACAAAGAAGCAAATAATTAGATAATTTCTGCTAATTGTTTTCGATTAGCATTAAGTAAATAGAACAATAAGTCTTTTTACAATAATTTGTTGCAGAGATGTAGAGAAAGTCATGTGAATGGAACACATCAGATTTTTACTCTATAGTATATAGAATTAGGCTAAAGATTATCGTTAATTTTGTGAAGGTTATTTCTTTTAATATCAAGTAGAAGCGAAAAATAATATTTTGTATAACATTCAAACGGCTTTCTCTACACATTCTATAATAAACTTTTCTTACAAGAGCGTATTATTTTATCTCCTTAGTACTTATCAAGATAAAAATCTGATATGTTCCATTCACATGACTTCCTCTACATTTCTGTAACACATTAATCATTGTTTATAAACTTTTTCATCTATTTCATGCTAATCGAATCAGCATTAGCAGAAAATGCTTTATTAGTTAGTTCCTTATAAGTAGAAGGGAAATAAGTGAATACGCTATGCTAAACCGACAGTCAAATATTTTAAAATGTGGTTGATATGGAATTGAAATTAATTTCTTCACGTGTCAGTAGTTGATAAGTTCCCGTATAAGACTACATTTGAAACCAATAAAGAGAAATATCTCGGAAACGGTTACCTCTAAAACAAAGATGTAAAGGACATAAATTGTGTGTTTTGACGAGATCTACATTTTTGTCTACCTCTTACGGTTTAGCAGTTAAGGAAAATTCGGCAAAATTCAACCAGAATAAAGAGATCTTCAGAGGCTATTCCCAGAAAATTCAAGATATACATTTTATTTGTCATGTAAATATCATTAATATTCGGGATAGGAGTCCCCTGAGTCCGAAAAAAGCATTTTTAGAAAAAGAGGTATATGTGTGTCTGTGAACAGCATAGCTCAAAAACGAAAAGACCGTTAAATACTAAACTTCGTATTTAGGTTTGCTATCTTCCAGGTATGCAACACGAAGATTTTCAAGAAAATCCCCCGACCACAAACTACCCTTTACATGGAAACATTTTCGAAATTTTTGATTTCCTCAAAAGTGACTCTAACGATAATACTTAAGTTGTGTGCATGCTAAATAAAGGTATACCTATGCTGAATTTCTTGGGAAGACCCCTGAAGTTCTCTTCATTCTGAATAGCTTTTGCATAATGTAAACCATTAGACACACAACAAGCTTACTACGCAAAAATATACATTTCATTAAAACACACAATTTTGTCATATATGATTGTTTAGGTCCAACCATTTCAGAGGTATTCGCTCTTATTGGTTTCGACTTTAAATACTTTAACTTTTCTCAAACAGGAGGTCGTCCGTTTTTCTTTTGTTTTAGTCCTGGCCATGCAAAGAGGTAAATTTCAATGTTAATCGCATTATGACAGCTTTCAAAACAGTTAACTATAGTTTTAGCTTACACTAATAAGAAAGTAAGCAATACCTAACTTTAGGGGCGTTCAATAAGGCTTTTGAAAATCCAAGAAATTACAGTCATGGCATCGAAAAAAGTTTGTATTTAGCAACGGTCGTCTCTTACTAGATGACAATTAAAATTTCAGCTATATCCTTCACGTGGTTTCGTTACAAAAGGGGATTGAATCAACAATCTTGCGCTTGTTTACAAAGATACAAAACAACGAGTTTCGTGCGGTGATTAAACACACTATTTAAAAGGCTTAACACTGAAGGAGATAAAAGCCAATATGGATTAAGTTCATGGCACATCTACCCCTGCGGTTGCAACTATTTATAAATTGGATAAATGAATTTAAACGTGACCGCACATCCACAAATGATGAACATCATCCAGTTGAAGTGGCTTCCTCCGAAGTGATTGACAAAATCCAGGACATGGTTTTGAGTGATCGACAAGTTCGCGCAATAGTAGAGGTCATAGATATATCTATCACAAGGTACAGTGTTTTCAATTTGCAACAAAAACAGGTCTTGCAAGGTCTAGGTAAGATAAATGCCGCGTTTGTTCTTAATGGACAAAAAACACATTCGTGTGATCCATTTGGAAGCTGGTTTGGTGCTTTTCCGTCGCAATCCTGGTGACTTTCTGCTTCGATACATAACCATGGATGAAACATGGATATACTACAATACTCCAGAGACAAAAGTACAGTCGAAACAGTGGGTTTTCAAAGGGGAACCAGCTCCGAAGAGGGCAAGGGTGGTGACATCTGTAGACAAGGTGATGGTCTTGGTTTTTAAGGATGCACGCGGAATCAATTTCATTGATTACTTGCAGAAAGGAAAAAGGATAAATATTATTGTACCGGTTGAACGGAGAAATCAAGAAACAAACGCCCATATCTGGCAAAGAAAAGACTCTGTTCCATCAGACAATACAAGGGAGCACACTTGTAGGGTTCCGATGGTGAAAATTGTAAAATTAAGATTCGAATTACTATAACATTCACCGTATTCACCAGATTTGTCCCCCGGTGACCATTTTTTATTTCCAAATTTGAAAATGTAGCTCGGCACAAAACAATTTACGTCTAAAGAAAAGCTCATCTCTCAAACAGATGCCTATTTTGAGGACCTTGTGAAATCCAACTTTTTGGAAGGTTTAAATAGTCAGAGAAACGCTGGATAAAGTGAATCGAGTTAAAAGGAGATCATGTTGAAAACTGAAATAAATCCACTAAAAATGATTTGTTTTTGTTCTTTTTCTAAGCATTTATTAAACGTCTCCCGTACGTAACACCGCACTGTTAACCTTTACCTTGATTAACATGCAGTAGAAAGAATAATATTTTGTAAGAAGTTTGATTGCAGAGAGCAGACAGAGAAAAAGATGTGATTGGAATACATCTGCTTTTTTACTTTCTCTACACGTATTGTGTGCATAGTGTATAGAGAAGATATTGCATTCCACCCAAAAATTCGATACCGAGATTTCACCGGAAATACATGTTTTGGGTCTACCTGAATCCAAAAAAAACAACACAATTTTGGGAAAAGGTCCATGTGTGTGCGTATGTCTGTGTGTCTGTGTACAGCATAGCTCAAAAACGAAAAGCCCGTTAAATACCAAACTTCGTACTTAAGTTCAGTATCTTCCAAGGAAGTGACACGTAGATTTTCAAGAAACTCCCTCCACCCCCAACTACCTTTTACGTGGAAAACTTTTCGAAATTTTTTATTTTCACAAAAATGGCTCTAACAATTTTGATTAAAATATCGTATATTAAAGATATTTACCTGAAAAATAAAATGTATATCTTGAATTTTCTGGGAATAGCTTCTGAAGGTTAGTTTATTCTGGATGAATTTTGTGAAATTTTGCATAACTGCTAAACCGTAAGAGATGGACAAGAACTTACCATATAAAAATTGTAGATTAGGATAAACCACACAATTTATGTCATATACATTTTTTGTGTGTAGTTGATCGCTTTTGAGATATTCGCTGTTTTTGGTTTCAGCTTTCAAAAACTTATACTCTTCTCATACAGGAATATGTCAACTCCTGTTCATACAAACAAAGGAACTTGAGTCACATAGCAACCAGCTTTTGACTGTCAATTTAACCTATGGTACTCCATTATTTCGCATTTACTTACAAGGAAGCAAGTAATAAGACTATTTCTGTCATTTGTTTCTCGATTAGAGTGAAGTAAATAGAAGTATAAGCTTTTTAACAATGATTTGTTGCAGAGATGTAGAGAAAGTCATGTGAATGGAACGCATCAGTTTTTTTTTTTTTTTTTTTAATTTTTCACATTTTTGTTCAGGTTTCACAAATGGAATTACCTTAAACAGTTTGAACAACCCCACTCAAAAGAAATGTGTTCAGAAACGCTCCTGAAGGATTACTCTTGAAGATTGAGAACATTAATATTAAGGATGTCGTGAATTATTCTTTAATACTTGAGATAAGTTTTTGTGGTGTTTCTTCTCTTGTGGCGGAGGCGGAGATAAATCGATGTGCCGTGTCGAAAAGTATTTTAACAAGTTTAGTGTAAGGCGCTTACAACTCTACAGATCTGGGACAGGCAGTTAATGGAAACTGTCATTCTCAATAATGTCCGAGTTCAACTCTCTTCTCTTGTAGCTGTTTCTTTCTGGAACTGTTACAACTTCCCATAGTACATTCCATATCACAAGAACAAGTTTGCATTTCATTTGTTATACAAATACGAGGGCGATCCAGAAAGTAATGCACGTTTTGGTATAATTAAATAATAACAAAAGATATGAACTCAAAACTTTATTTACAAAGTTACAGTGCCTTACTCTATTTTTCAATGTAATCGCTATTAATACTATGGCTGTCCCAGAAGTACCCAACCTGACGTATAGATAGCGGTTGTTGTTTCAACAATAATAGTAAAAAGTACCAACCTTAGAAAGCTTAAGTTTGACGATTTTTACATTGTTTAGCATTTGTTTGGCAGCCATCATTAGTGAATCTGCTCAGCGAATTTGTAAACATGGATAAAACTGGTCATCATTATGTGAAACAATACTTTCATTTCAAAGGTCTTAGTCCAAATAATATTATAGCTGAGCTAAATTCTACAACAGTAAAGTATTTGGTGGCAGAGTTTAAGCGCGGTCGTACGAGCTGCCAAGACGAACATCGCAGTGGTCCACCAAATGAGGTTATCATTCCAGAAATTGTAAAGAAAATTCACAAAAGTTTATTGGATAACAGTCAACTGAAAGTGCGCACGCTATCAGACATTTTAGGCACTTCAAAAAGTTCTGTACATCGCATAGTGACTGAAAATTTGGAGATGAGAAAGTTGTGTGTAAGGTGGGTGCCGCGTTTGCTCACAATAGAATAAAAACAGCGTCGTGAGGATGTTTGAGTTGAGTGTTTGGCAATGTTTTGCTGCAATAAAGTTGAGGTTTTGCGTCGATTCATAACAATGGATGTATCCTGAGTCCATAACTTCACATCTGAGATAAAGCAACAATAAAGACAATGGATTGGAACGGGAGAATCGGCTCCAAAGAAGGCGAATACATTTCCATCTGCAGGCAAGGTCATGGTGTCAGTTAAATGGGACGCACGCGGGATAATTTTCATTGATTGTCTCAAAAAAGGAAAAGTAATCAATGGCGAATATTATATGATTTTGTTACAGCGTTTGAGTGATGAAATCGAGCAAACACGGACGCATTTAGCGAAATAGAGAGTTTTGTTTAATCAAGACAATGCAGCAGTTCCATTATTGCCATGGCCAAAATCAATGAGTTAATGTTCAAACTGCTTCCTCATGTACCCTATTCGCCAGATTTAGCCGCCTCTGATTATTTTCTGTTTACAAACTTGAAGGAATGACTTGGTGGTAGAATATTTGCCAACAATGAAGAGGTAAAATGTGCAGTTGATGGCTATTTTGTAGACTTCGATAGTTCTTACTATAAACAGGGTATCGAAGCTATTGAACATCGCTGGGAAAAGTGTATCGAGCTGAAAGGAGACTGTGTAGAGAAATCAAGATGTTTTTCCCAAAATGTTTGTGCTTTCTTTGTTAAGTCGGGTACTTCTGGGACAGGTATTTATTGTCACGTGGTACTGGTGTTTCAATGCCTCTGTTATATTCTTCCACCGCTAAAGAGCTGAGTCATGTTGTTGAGGTTTTTTACCAGTTGCGAAATATTTTCCACCCAGAAAGTCATGAATGGTGATCAAAGTGATAGGGGTTTTTCTGAATTCTTTCATCAACATTTGCTTTCAATTACTTCATAGCGATTGATGAACTTCCACTCTGGCCTTTGTTGGGAACACTGGTTATTCCTCGATAATGCGCCATTTCCTCACTGAAAAGGCGTTCATTGGATTATCACAATATACTTACGTTTTTTGCCTATAAAATTCGATTGGCTGAACATTTAAGGCATTCAAAAAAACGAGTTCTTTGGCGGTAAAGAACTATAACATCAGCATTAAAAAGTGGTATCATGTGACAATAAATTGCCTTGACAGAATGGAGATTACGTCGAGAAATGGAGTAAGATACTGTAACTTTATAAATAAAGTTTTTACTTTCTCTACACGTACTATGTACATAGTGTATAGAGAAGGTATTGTATTCCACCCAAAAATGTAATACCAATATTTCAACGGAAATATGTTTTAGTACTCCTGAATCCAATTAGAGCATTGTTAGAAAAAGATCCGTGCATGTGTGTGTCTGTTGTCTTTGGACAGCATAGCTCAAAAACGAAAAGATCTTGAATACCAAACTGGGTATTTAAGTTTGCTAACTTCCAAGGATGGCACACAAGATTTTCAAGAAAATTCCCCCACCCCCAGTCAGCTTTTATATGAAACATTTTAGAAATGTTGATTTTCTCAAAAAGGCTCTAACGATTTTGATTAAAATATCGTATATTATAATCATTTTGGGTTCAGCTTTAAAAAACTTACACTTTTCTCATACAGGAATTTGTCAACTCATGTCCATACAAAGGAACTTCAGTCACATAGCAACCAGCTTTTGACTATCACTTTAACCTATTGTGCTCTCTTATTTCGCTTCTACTTACAAGAAAGCAAGTAATAAGACTATTTCTGCTCATTTCTTCTCGATTAGCATGAAGTAAATAGAAGCATAAGCTTTTTAGCAATAATTTGTTGTAGAGAAAGTCATATGAATGGAAGACATGAGATTTTTATAAATTGTTTCATTTGTATAGCACCCTTTAACTTCAAAGATCTTATCGGGGCTTTGACTTTTTTAGAACGTTAGGTTAATCTTTTTTTATTACTAAACACGAGCACATTCACTCTCACATTCACATTTCCGGACTCTATGGGGAATAGGGAATAATTCTGGTTAAAGAAAAATTTCCCGCCCCAGCCAGGAATCGAACCGCGGTCACCGAATGAGAAGACAGCTGGCTGATCAATAAAGTTTTGTGTTGATATGTTTCGTTGTTATTTAGTTGACAAAACGCTCGTTTACTTTTTGGACGGCCCTCGTTTAAGTGTACCTGAATACAAATGTTCGGCTTCCTCTTTTTATTAGTAAAATATAACTATCGCAAGTAATAATGAGAGAGCACTTTTATAATGGGATATAAAACCCTGTATGTAATTATTTCACAAATAGAATTAAACATATCATAATGCATAATGAATTCGCTGCATAGTTGGTCTGGCATGGACATCATACTGGTTGCTTAGCAACGATGGCGTAATAGCTATGTTGAAACAACCATTCTAAATTTGTTTTAAGGATGCACTTTTCTGTGGTGTTCACCGAGGCAGGTAGTTCAAGCGTTTCGTTGGGTTTTTCGAGGGTTTTCCCGGGTCATTAGGCGGTGCCGGGAAAGTTTTTTCATCTCCATTCCATCCAACTAGTCTCTTTTAGGGTTTTAAATTTAAGCGAGGACTCCCTATTTCCAAGAAATTCAACATTTACATTTTATTGACACATTTATCAAAATCCTTAGAGCCATTTTTTATAAAATCAATAATTTCTGAAAATGTTTCACGTAACTATATAAAGCATAGTATGGGCTGGGGGATTTTCATGAAAATGTTTGTGTCGTCTCTTTAAAACATATTAACCGTAAGTGCCAAGTTTAGTATGTAACCAAAATTTTGTTTTCGACTTATGTTGTCGACACACTCACGGACATGTTTTTAAAATACTATTTTTACTTTCTCTATACATAGTGTATAGAGAAGGTATAGCATTGCACACCAAAATTCGACATTTCACAGGAAATAAATATTCTGAGACCCCCTGAATCCAAAAAAGGCATTTTAGAAAAATGTCCGTCTGTCTATCTGTGTAAATATGTTCATATGTATGTGTGTGTGTTATATACTAAATTTGGTATTTGAGTTTGGTATCTTCCAAGGATACGACACGAAGGTTTTCAAGAAAATCCCCCACCCCCAGTTACCCCTTATATGGAAAAAATGGCTCTAACGATTTTGATAACAATCTCTTATATTTAAGATATTTACATGACAAATAAAAATGTATATCTTCAATTTTATGGGAATAGTCTCTGAAAACATGTTTATTTGTATGAATTTTGCGGAATTTGCATAAATGGCAAACCGTATGAGATAGAAAAAAACTTACAACACAAAAAATATACATCTCGTTAAAGCACACTATTTATGTTATAGACATTTTTTTCGTGAAGTTGGACGTTTTTGAGACATCCCTTGTTATTGGTTTCAGCTTTAAAATATTTATACTTTCTCATACGGGAATTTGTCAACTCCTGTCCACACAAACCAAGGTACCTCAATCACATAAGAGCCAGCTTTTAAAAGATTTAACTATGGATTTAGCGTAGTATGCTCCATTATTTACTCACAAGGAAGCAAGTAATAAGACCCTTTCTGCTATTTTTTTCTCGATTAGCATTAAGTAAATAGAATGGGTTTGTAAGAACAATTTATTGTAGAGATGTAGAAAAAGCCATTTAAATGGAACGCATCAGATTTTTTTATTCAAGGGCTCTCAAAACACATATTTCAGTGAAATCTCTACTTCGAAATTTTAAATGGAAAGCAGTACTCACCCTGCTTACCACACGCAATAGAGAAGGTAAATAGTTGTTTCACAAGAGATATTTCTTTCAGTATTTTTTTTTATTGTTTCATTTATATCGCCCCCTTTAACATCTAAGGTCTTATCGGGGACTTTGCACTTGAAACAGCTTGTCTGTAGCATTAAATCGTTTTGCTTTCCTCAAACACACACACATTCACTCTAACACACACTTCCATACTCTGTGGGAATAATTCTGGATAAAGAAAAAATCCTCGCCCCAGCCGGGAATCGAACCCGGGAATTCGCTGACCACTCGACCATGGAGGCAGTCTCTTTCAGTATTGTCTGTTGGTACACACATATTTTTCACATGGATGTTAATGGACACATTTCCGGAGTCAGTATATCTTAATCTTGAGGTTCATTACGACTGTTTGCAGGTACCAAAACTGCCCCTGGAGCTCATTACTTGTTGTTAACGTAAGGCGTGACCCACACACTAATGAGGGAGTATACATGCAACATAATTATTTTTCTAAACTTTACATTCATCAACACACGTCTCATTTCCTTTCTTTTATTCCTAACCTTTGTTTTCCTTGCGGGTGGAGAAAAGCCCATTAGCAAGATGCCTTTTTCTTCATTAATACTTTAGGCATTCTAAAACAATTCTTTACAAATAACACAGTATTCTTGCATCAAGACATACAAATTAAACCTCTAAAAATCTAGCAAATGTGACAAATTGGACTATACTGCTTCATTAATTTTGGTAATATTTTATAATTGCAAAACCTAAGTGTGCTTTACATTTCCTAAAGCAAACGCATAAAATAAAAAAAAACTTTAAAAAAAAATTGATGTGTTCCATTCACGTGACCTTGTCTACATCTCTACAACAAATTATTATTAAAAAGCTTATGATTCTATTTACTTCATGCTAATGGAGAAAAAAATCAGCAGCAATAGTCTTAGTAATTGCTACTTCCTTGCAGGTAGAAGCAAAATAAGGGAATCTCATAGGTTAAAGAGATAATCAAAAGCTGGTTCCTATGTTGACAAATTCCTGTATGATAAAAGTATAAGATTTTAAAGCTGAAACCAAAGACAAGGTATATCTAAAAAACGATAAAGTTCACGAAAAAATGTATATAAAATAAATTGTGGGTATTAACGTGCTCTACGTTTTTTGTGTGATAAGTTTTTGTGCATCTGTTACGGTTTATCAGCTACGCAAAATTCATCCAGAATAAAGTAGTCTTCAGAGACTATTCCCAGAAAACTCAAGATATACATTTAATTTGTCAGGTAAATGTGTTTAATATACGATATTTTAATCAAAATCGTTAGCCATTTCTGAGAAAATCAAAAGGGTATTTTGGGGTGGGTTTGTTTTTCAAAATGTCTGTGTTACATCCCTGGAAGATACTAAACTTAAATACCAAGTTTAGTATTTTACCGAATTTTCGTTTTTGAAGTTATCGTGTTCTCAGACACACGGACACAGCCACGCAAACACACATGGCCTTTTTTCCAGAAGTGCTTCTTTTTTTGTATTTAGGGGGACCCAAAACTGTATTTCCGATGAAATCTCGATATCGAATTTTTGGGTGCATTACAATAACTTCTCTACACATTATGTACATAGTAGAGAAAGTAAAAAAATAAGAACTCGGTAGTGTGGCTTTAGCATGTCCATTCACATTCAAGAGGTCGCGAGTTCAAATCTCGCTTAGGGTGAGTTATCCGGAGAAGGTTTTCTGGATTTTTTTCCAGTTATTCTGGAAGACGAATGTCGAATTACTTTAAGCTCCGTGGATCCCGAGGTCATATCACCAATTTCATCGTCCAATATGGCCAACTAGATTAAAGGATCTTAAGCTAAAATAAATTATTTATATATATTATACATTTATGTTCTTGCTATTTAAAAGATAAAAAACCTCTGAACAAAATTAAGCAGTCTTTCACGCCCAATATAGAATGGGACTCTGAGAACTACAGCAGTTAAAGAGCGTCGATAAATAAAACTTCATTTCAATTTCTTGGTATTTAAGGGGGCACAGTACTGCTCTTAGGCGTTTTGGTAACTAAATGTGGATTTTTTAAACTTTCAGTAAAACAAATTGCACCATACCATAAAGTACCTACATATTTCTATAGTCTAATTTTCCTAGAGCGGATACAAAATATGCTTTAGATGCCTTGCGTTGCGTTTGTGTCTCAAACTTAAACACATTTTTCTCAGTTGTTGTTTCTTCTCCACTAAAATACAACTAAGTAATGAAAATATTCCCTAACGCACTGCAGAAAATTTGTAATTACATTTTTTGTGGAACTATTATATTAGTCACAGAGTTAATTAGTATAATCATATATCTTTTTGCATATTTTCCACTTTATAATATTAAGCTGTATGTTACATTCTCTAGCACGTATATACAATATAGTTATTAGTCATTTACCAAAAATAAACGTTACAGGACCCCTGAATAAATATTTAAAAAGTTTTTACAGAAAAATTTACATTTGTGTATATCGGCAGCATAACACAAAATCGAAACGTATACTATATATATATATATATATATATATATATATATATATATATATATATATAGAATGTAAATATCTTTAATGTGAGGCACTTTATTCAAAATCGTTAGTGCCATTTTATAGAAAATCGAAAATATCAACAAATATTCGATCTAAAGAATAGTTTATGGTGGAAGCATTTTCCTAAAAATTATAGTAAGTATACGTAGGTATATAACTGTTCTTTAGATCGAATATTTTTTGATATTTTAGATTTTCTATAAAATGGCACTAACGATTTTGAATAAAGTGCCGCATATTAAAGATATTTACATTCAAATAAAATGTATAATCTGAATTTCAAGAGAATAGCCCCTTAAGTTCCCTTCATTCTGAATGGCAGTTACTTAACTTGTAAATCGTAAGAGATAGACACATTTACTATCCAGAAATGTAGATCTCGTTAAAACAAACAATATATGTAATACACGGTATTTTTGTAGGACTAAGAATTTATGAGGTATTATTGCTATTGGTTTCAACTTTCTCAAACTTTCCTCCATTTCATGTCTCTTTTGTTTATCCTGGCGATGGAAAGAGAACGATATTTCGATGGAAATTACAGAGTGAGAGCCTTTATAAAATCGCTTTTATCGCTTTAGTCAAGTTTACTCCCTTATTTCACTTCTACTTATAAAGAAGTAAGTAATAAGAACATTTCTATAAATGCTTATTTAGATTGCCATGATGTGGATAAATACATAGTATTTCGAACAAAAGTTTGCGGAAGAGAGACCAAGTCATGTGAATGAAACACATCTGACTTTTATTTTCTCTATGCACACTATGTACATAGTGTATAGAGAAGGTATTATACTGCACCCAAAAATTCTATACCGTATTTCACTGGAAATATATGTTTTGAGGTCTCCTTAATTAAAAATAAGTTTTAGAAAAAGGTCCGTGTGTGGATAGCATAGCTCATAAAAGACCGTTAAGTACCAAACTTGGTATTTAAGTTTAGTAACTTCCAAAGAAAATCCACCCTCACCCCAAACTACTTTTACATGGAACATTTTTGATAAATTTTGATTATTTTATTAAAATACGTTATATGCAACATATATTTATTACAAACGAAAAATATATCTTTAATATCCTCTGAAGACATCATTCTGGATGTCTTTTACATTACTGCCAAACCGTAAGAGAAATACAAAACACGAAACATGTAGATATATTAACACACACAATTTATGTCATATACTTTTTTCTATTTTTGTAGAGTTATCCGTTTTCAAGATATTACGGATTATTGGTTTCAATTTTGAGCCCCTTAAACTTTTGTGAAATGCGAAGCATATTTTTTCTCAGTTCTCATTTGTTAACCGAACTTCAATTGTTTCACATAACTACCGGTTTTAAAGGATGTCACTACCGCTTTAGCCTGTACATTTTCTTATTTCTGTTATACTTACAAGGAAGCTAGTAATCAGACTAATTCTGCTTATGTTTATCTTGATTAGCATGATGTAGATAATAAATTAATGTTTTGAATGAAAGGTTTGTGTACCGAACAGTTAGAGGACATCATGTGAATGGAACGCATTACATTTTACAAGGGAACAAGTAATAAAATTTATCTCGATTAGCATGAAGTAGATAGAAAGATAAGCTTATTAACACTAATTTGTTACTGAGGTGTAGAGAAAGGCATGTGGATTGGACACATCAGATTTTAAATTAAAATAATATCAATTAGCTATTATTAATCCTTATTCACTGCTAAGTACACTATTTATGCACAGCTTTAGACATAATCAGAATGCTCATCATCAGCTTCTGTTTTATAGCAACGTCAGGAACAGAATGCAGCTGGTATAACGGAACTGTCAAAGCAATGATTCAGTGGCGAGGATATAAGAATTTGAGAAGAATTAGTATGCAGACTATCATAGATTTGATAACCAGACAATAGGGGAACAAAAATTATGGAAGAAAGTGAAAGGATGATATGGGGAAAGAAGAAATTGCGACAGTATTTTAGCACGACGTATATATTATTAGTTTAATAATTGGTTTGTAATATTTAACATAAGAAATATATGCTCAGTAGAACGCAGAAAATTAGCAAAGCTAGGCTTAATGTTAAACACAGAGACGCGGTATTGATGGATGGGTGTCTTTATATAATGGGAGCATTATAACGCTTAGTATAGTTCAATGTTTCTTTCTCTGCACATACTATGTACATAGTGTATAGAGAAGTCATTACATTCCACCTAAAAATTTGATACCGAGATTTCACTGGAAATACTTGTTTATATATATATAGCAGTCGATTATCTTACACTTTGACCTGTCCGCAACTTGATATCGCAACTTTCAAACTTTACCATTTAAAGTTTTATGTGTGTTTAAAAATCGCACACATTTGGGATTGGGCAGAGAGGGAACAACGGTTGTTATGTGCCACGTAAACAACCTCAGAACGTGTTATACGAAACACATAACAAAACCCACATGCTATGTTTTCCATTACTAAGGTAACCTGTCCCGCACCGGCGTGTCTATCAATCCACGCCTACACCACGCGATTGGGACCTTCGCTACCAACCGGCATCTCTCTTGGAGTGGACCAGGCACGTGTCATTTGGTTAAGTACGACTGCCTAATCCATGGTGATTTTATGGTAGTTTTTGTAAGTGCCGAATTTAGAGCTGAAAATTATATTCACGTATCAAGTACGATATGACCATCAAGATACACATCTTCGTTTGGTGTGGTTTTGAAATACCTATATACACATATATAAGCATTTTTAGAAAAAGGTCTGTGTATGTTTTCCGTGTGCCTGTGAACACAATAACTCAAAAACGAAAAGTCTGTAAAGTACCAAACTTTGTATATAAGTTTAGTAGCCTTCAAGAATTCGACATAAAGATTTTGAGGAAGGTCCCCCTCCCCCACATAACTATCCTTTACATGGAAAAAAAATTATATTACTGGGAATGCCAGCACGTGAAAAAAATTCGACACGTTGCTAGGAGACGAAGAGAGATCCATAAAGACGCAATTTTCCAGTGCACAGTATTTTATATATAGTTCGATATTGCATTGGAGCAATGAAAGAATGCAATTAAAAGCTGAATGTGTGCGGATAGTGGCCGAGTGCCTGAGGGAAGGTCTGCAAAGTGAAATTTTGAGAGTTTAATCAATATATAGGATAAAGTCAACACACTCTACGGCACAGTAAACACTCTCTCTCACCTGACTGGAAGCTTCATCAAAATTCTACCACGTGACCTGACCTCTTCGCCCCCACCTTATCTTCCCTCAAACTTCACTCTTAACAGACAAGAAAATATAGTAAAGCTATCACAAACAGATTATCTACACTGTATACAAGCTATGCACTTAAGGTGACTCATCTGTGAAATGTAACCAAAAATTATGAAAAATTAAAAAAAAACTATCATAATAAAATAATATGAATTTTAAACTTTAAGGAAATACCGTTTTTTACTTTTCTATCGCAAACGTACAATGTACATAGCAAATAGAGAAGGTATTGTATTCCACCCAAAAATTCAATACCTAGTTTTCACCGGAAATATGTGTATTCAAACCACCTGAGTAAAAAATAGTTTTAAACATCTGATGTGTTCCATTCACATGACGTTCTCTACGTCTCTGCAACAAATTATTCTATTTACTTCATCTAATCCAGAAAAAATTAGCAGAAACTGTTTATTACTTGTTTCCTTGTTAGTAGAAACGAAATAAGGAGGTACCATAAGTTAAAGTGATAACAAAAAGCTGGTTGCTATGTGACTGCAGTTCCTTTGTTTGTATGGACACGAGTTCACAAGGTCCTGTATGAGAAAAGTATGTTTTTATAGCTGAAACTAAAAAAAAGGAATATCTCAAAAACAATCAACTCCACGAAAAAAAAAATGTATATAACATAAATTGTGTGTTTTAAAGTGCTCTACATTTGTTCTGTGGTAAGGTTTTGTCCATCTCTTACGGTTTAGCAGTTATGCAAAATTCCGTAAAACTTACCCAGAATAAAGTAGTCTTCAGAGGCTAATCCCAGAAAATTCAAAATATACATTTTATTTGTCAAATAAATATCTTTAATATACGATATGTCAATCAAAATCGTTAGAGCCACATTTTAGAAAGTCAAAATTTTCGGAAGAAGTTCCATATAAAGGGCAGTTTGGGGTAGGGGAATTTTTCTCAAAATCTTCGTGTCGCACCCCTGGAAGATACTAAACTTAAATACGAAGTTTGTATTTTACCGACTTTTCGTTTTTGAGTTATCGTGTTCACGGACACACTGACACACGGACACACACGGACCTTTTTCTGAAAATAGTGTGCAATACCTTCCTTATACACTATGTACATAGTACGTACAGAGAAAGTAAAAAAGCTGTGTGTTTGTTTGTGTGTGTAGTATAACTCAAAAACGAAAAATCTGTTAAATATCGAACTTGGTATTTAAGCTCTGTGTTTCGCAAGGATGCCACACGAAGATTTTGAAGAAAAGCCTCCCACCCCTTACTACCCTTTACATGGAAAAATATATGAACTTTTCAAAAATGCCTCTCATGATTTTGATAAAAATACCATATATTGCACATATTTCCATCAAATAAAATGAATATGTCGAATTTCCCGGAAATAGCCTCTCAAGACCTCTTTTACACAACTGGTAAGCTAACAGACAGACAAAAATGTAATCTATAAAAATGTAGATATCGTAAAAGCACACAGTTTATGTCCTTTACATTTTTGTTCTGGAGGTTACCATTTCTCAGCCAGGAAATCGTCCGTGTTTCTTTTGTTTTATTCCTGGCCAAGCATAGAAACGAATTTCAATGACAGTTACATAAGGATACTTAACTTGGTATTTACGTTTATTATCCTCCAAGGATGCCGCACGTAGATTTAAGGAAAATTATCCTACCCCACACAACCCTTTACATCGAAATTTTTTCGAAATATTTGTATTTCTCAAAAATGGCTTAAACGATTTTGATTAAAATACCGTACATGATAAATAAAAGGTACATTTTGAATTTTCTGGGAATAGCCTGAAGAGCTCTTCATTCTGCATGAATTTTGCTGAATTATGCATATCTGTTAATCCGTAAGAGATAGACGGAAATTTATTACACAAAAATGTAGAAATCGTTAAACACAATTTATGACATATACAATTTTTTTCGTGGAGTTGATTATTTCCGAGGTATTTCTTGATATTGGTTTTAATTGTTTCTTGTAAGTAGTAAGGAAATAAGGGAATACGTACACTAGGCTGAAGTAAAATCTTTTATAAGCTGGTTGCCATGTGGTTTAAATCCGTTCCTTTGGATTGCAAGGATTTGACCATTCCGTATGTGAAAAGTATTTAAAACTGAAACAAATAATAAGAAATATCTCGAAAATGGTCGATTCCACGAAAAAAATATATTAAATAATCACGTGTTTTAGGGAAATATTTTTAATGCAGTAAGGTTTTGTGTATCTCTTAGGTTTACGAGTTATGCAAAGTTTAGCAAAATTAATCCAGAATAAATAGATTGGTAGATCGTTTATTAGTCTATTGAATACAATTATTCATGACTTCGTCAGTAAACTACATACATCAATCACACAATCTATCGTCACATATTTATATTATAAAACTCTTAAGTGCATAGGTAAGAAGTTGAAAAGTTTTAGTGAGATATAACAAAAGCTATTTACACTTACACTATATTTACTTTTGGGTATATAAATATTTGAGTTCTTCTGTGTTGGTTAATTATGTATGTCACAGGTAGTAAAATCATTAATATTTTTCTTGACATAAAAGAGGCAGGCCAGAACGTACATTGACGGCAAAGTAAGAATAGCAGATTGGATAAAAAGTGGTTTACAATGAGTCCTGACTGAAGCTTCATAAATTAACCTTAAAGCTCTCTTCTGTAAAATAAAAACTCGTAATGCTGAAGCATGGTTACCCCAGAGCAAAAGTCCATAATTCAGATGGCTATGAATGTGTCCGGAATAGGCCGCAATTAAAGATTCTACATTAATATTGTTCTTAAGTATTCGTAACATGAACAAACCCTTACTTACTTTTTTTACAACATACGTAACATGAGTTTGCCAGCACAAATTTGAGTCGATATGCAAACCTAGAAATTTCACTGTTTTATGGTCATTTGAATTTATTCTCCTTAAACTAATATGTAATGTCTCTGTTTTTGAACTGTTTAAATCAAATTATTAGCATTACACCAAGTTTGGACACTATTAGTTAACTATTTAAGTTCTGAGGTCAATATATCTGTTCTTGACAGGTCCTCTAAGGCTATTTTCAGAAAACTCAAGATATATATTTCATTTGTCATGTAAATATCTTTAATATCCTGTAAATTTGGTGTTTTATCAGCTTTTTGTTTTTGAGTTATAGTATTCATAGACACAGGGACACAGGGACACACATACAAGGGACCCTAAAACGTGCTTTGCCTGTACGTGTAGAGAAAATAAAACTGCCGTAAAACGTGTATTTCCGGTTAAATATCGGTATCAAATTTATGAGTGGAATGCAATACCTTCTCTATACAATATATATAATACGTGTAAAGAATGATAAAAAAATGTTTAGAGGAAGGCCCGTGTGTCTGTGAAAACAATAATTCAAAAACGTAAAGTCGGTATATACCAAACTTTGTATTTTAGTTTAGTATCCTCAAGGATCGCCACGAACATTTTCAGATAAATTACCGTACTCCAAACTACACTTTATATGGAAATAGTTTTGAAAATGTTTAGTTTCTAAAACTTAGTTGTAATACTTTTTATTAAAATATCGTATAATAAGGATATTTACATGCCAAATCTTGAATTTTCTAGGAATATCCTCTGAAGACATCTTTATTCCGGCTGATTTTTGCGAAATTTTGCATAACTAGTAAACCGTAAGAGGTAGACAAAAACATACTTAACAAAAAATATAGATCTATTGAAACATATTTAGGATATACACATTTTTTTCCGTGGAGTTGACCGTTTCGAGAAATTACTTGACATTGGTTTCGGATTAAAATACTTACACTTTTCTCATACGGGAATTTGTCAACTTCTCGTCATAAAAACAAAGGAACTTCAATCACATAGCAACCAGTTTTTAAAACAAGTGACTATCGCTGTAGCATAGTGTATTCCCTTATTTCCCTTCTACTTACAAAGAAGCATGAAGTAAACAGAAGAATAAGGTTTTTAACAATAATTTATTGCACAGATGTAGAGAACGTCGCGTAAATGGTACACATAAGATTTGTATGTTCTCTACCTATGTACTATTTGCAAAGCAGAAAAACTAATAGAATAGAAGCAAAATAAGGGAGTGCCATAGGTTAAAATGATAGCCAACAACTGGTTGCTATGTGATTGAAGTTCCCTTGTTTGTATGGATAAGAGTTGACAAATTCCTGTATGAGAAAATAAACTTTTTTAAAGCTGATACCAAAAACAAGGAATATCTAAAAAGATATCAACTCCATGAAAAAATGCATATAACATAAATTGTGTGATTTAACGTGCTCTACATTTTTGTGTGGTAATTTTCTCTCCACCCCTTATGTTTTAGCAGATGTAGTCTTCAGAGTCTATTCCCAGCAAATTCAAGATATACAATTTATTTGTTAGGTAAATATCTTTAATGTGTGTTATTTTAATCAAAATTGTTAGAGCCATTTTTTAGAAAATCAAAATTTGCGAAAAAAGTTCCATGTTAACAGTAGTTTCGGGTGGGTTTTTTTTCTCAAAATCTTTGTGTGGCATCCCTCGAAGATAATTTAAATAATAAGTTTGGTACTTTACCCACTTTGCGTTTTTGAGTTATCGTGTTCACAGACACACATACACATATCTACACACATGGACTGTTTTACTTTCTCTATACATACAAAAATTCGATAGCCAGATTTCACCGGAAATATATGTTTTAGGGTCCCCTGTATCCAAAAAAAGAATTTTCAGAAAAAGGTCCCTGTGTGTGTCCGTGTGTCTGTGAACATGATAATTCAAAAACGAAAAGTCGGTAAAATACCAAACTTTGTATTTAAGTTTACTATCTTCCAGGGATACGACACGAAGATTTTGAGAAGAATCCTCCCACCCCAAACTACCGTTTTTCGAAAATTTTGATTTTCTCAAAAATGGCTTTAACGATTTTGATTAAAATATCGTATACCTATTAAAGATATTTACTTGAGAAATGAAATGTATATCTTCAATTTTCTGGGAACAGAAGTCACCATGGATTACTAGAAAATAATAATAATAATAATAATAATCAAGCCATTCAAGGATTATTATTTACTGTTCTATTAGGTATTTATTTTACTGCTCTACTACTTTTTGAATATATTGAAGCACCTTTCACCATTGCAGATTCACTATTCGGTTCACCTCTGGAGCTTATTTTATTCTGGATGAAACTTACGGAATTATGCATAACTGCTAAACCTTAAGAGATTTATAAAAAAAACTTACTACACAAAAAATGTAGAGCACCTTAAATCACACAATTTATGTTATATACATTTTTTTCATGTGTTTGATCGTTTTTTAGATATTCCTTGTTTTTTGGTTTCAGTTTTAAAAAACCTTGTCAACTCCTGTCCATAAAAACAAAGGAACTTCAGCCAATCAACTTTTGACTATCACATTAACCTATCATGCTGCCTTATTTTGCTTCTATGTACAAGGAAGCAAGTAATAAGACTATTTCTGCTCATTTTTTCTCGATTAGATGGAAGTAAATAGAAGCATAAGCCTTCTAGCAATAATTTGTTGCAGAGATATAGAGAAAGTCATGTGAATATAACATATCAGATTGTTTTAAAGATGTATTATTTAAATACAAGGGACCCTTAATGTGTATTTCTGGTGGAATGTTGGTATTGAATTTTTGGATGGAATACAATAGCTTTTCTATACACTCTGTACATAGTACGTGTAGAGAAGGTAAAAATATAAACTTGGTAGTTCGATACAAGGTATACTTGTAATCCATAAAGAATGGTGTTTTTATAAAGCGTGCCTTGCCGTTTTAATGTGTAAGGCCGGCCGGGCGGGTGGGAAAGAAGACACAGCACTTCGCAGTTTAAGCAGATTGTGCTGACCCGTCTTCCCAAATTAACAGGGTCATGGAACAGGTAGGTAGAGAGGACTGGCTGACTTTGCTGCTGATGGTGCAATATCACAACGGTGTCTGTGTGTGTGTGTGCAAGCAGGGTTATGCTGAACAGCGGGAAAACGTTCCAGGGCTTCAAGAAGAAAACTCAAACACTTCCCCAGACAAAAATACCAAATAAGCACAATAAATCCCAGTAGTAGACAAAAAGGTAATGCAAGGTACTTCTCTACGCGTAAAAATCTAAATAAGCGACAAGCGTAATAGACGCACTTATAGAAAAAATCTAATGTGTCCCATTCACATGACTTTCTCTAAATCTCTGTAACACATTTTTAATGAGCTTATTCTTTTATTTATTTCATGCTAATCGAGAAAAATTAGCACAAATACTCTTATGTCTTGCTTTATTATAAGTAGAAGCGAAATAAGGGAGTAACATAGGTTAAAGTGAAAGCCAAAAGTGGTTGCTATGTGACTGAAGTTCGTTTGTTTGTATGGACACGAGTTGGCAAATTCCTGTATGAGAAAAGTATATTTTTTCAAAGTTGAAACCAAAAACAAGGAATATCTAAAAAAAAAACGATCAACTCCACGAAAAAAATGTATATAACATAAATTGTGTGTTTTAAGGTGCTCTACATTTTTTTGTTTGTTAAGTTTTTGTCCATTTCTTACGGTTTAGTAGTTATGCAAAATGCATCCAGAATAGACTACTCTTCAGAGGCTATTCCTGGAAGTTTCAAAATATACATTTTATTTGTCAGCTCAATATATTTAATATACGATATTTTAATCAAAATCGTTAGTCATTTTTAAGAAAATCAGAATTTTAGAAATGTTTGCCATGTAAAGGGTAGTTTGGTTAGCTTGGTAGCTTGAAAATCTTCGTGTCGCATCCTTGGAAGATACCAAACTTAAATACCAAGTTTGGTTTTTAACGAGCTTTCCGTTTCTGAGCTATGCTGCCCATAGGAAGACACACACACACACACCCACACAGACATACAGAGAGGTACACACGCGGACATTTTTCTAAAAATGCTTTTTTTGGATTTAGGGCTTCTCAAAACATATATTTCTGGTGAAATCTCGGTATGGAATCTTTGGGTGCAATACAATAGCTTCTCTATTCACTATGTTCATAGTCTGTATAGAGAAAGTAAAAACCTGATGTGTTCCATTCACATGACTTTCTCTACATGTCTGTAACAAGTTATTGTTAAAAAGGGTGGAGGGATTTTTCACATAATCTTCGTGTCGCATCCCTGGAAGATGCTAAACTTAAATACCAAGTTTGGTATTTTACCGACTTTTCGTTTTTGAGTCATCGTGTTCACAGACACACGGACACACACACGGACCTTTTTCTGAAAATACTTTTTTTGGATACAGGAGACCCTAAAGGATATTTTCCGGTGAAATTTCGGTATCGGATTTGTTGGTGGAGTGCGATAGTTTCTCTATACACTATGTGCATAGTACGTATAGAGAAAGTGAAAAGGTTTTTCTTAATCCCGAGTGCCACATGAAGAAAGTAGGAAGGAAGCAGCGGGGTGGACGGGCGGGCGAGTTTTTAAAGACGGGGGTTGTTGTATGTGGGACGAGTTGTTGCAACTTTAGTAATTAATAAAATGAAGGGTTGCACGTTGGGGGAACAAACTTTGGAATCAGTTTTAATGTTAGCGAGTTGGTTAATGCCGTGTTATATTGCAAACTTCACTGTTGGATGTCCCTGGCTGCGAGGGACAAACTTTACATTGTCCCTGCGCCCTTGAAACGAATAGGCTACCATTTCATTTTCCAAACCAGCTTCGCCAAAACCGTAGCCAGAGACAATTTTCAGGGTGCGGGGACTGGGGGCCTGGAGTAGCGATAATATATGAGCTCTCGACTAAGTAACTGTGTCAATATTCTCCATTACATTACGTAATCAGTAAGCACTTTTTTTATCTACTAAATATACATTACACTATGTCCCTTGACAAGCTTTATGTTCAGTGGCTTCCTGGCATAAACGAACCTACAGAATGCTTTCTAATCTAACCAGGTAGAGATTGTATTGCATTCCACCCAACAGTTCCATATCGAAATTTTAATGGAAATGCATTTTTGTCCTTGTATGTATATAAAAACATTTTTAGAAAAATTCCATGTGTATGTGTGTGTATGATTGACAACAATATAACTAAAATTGTTAGTGTTCCATTCACATGACTTTGTCTAGAAACTATTTTTACTCTCATTACACGTAATATATGCATAGTGTATGGAGAAGGTATTGCATTCCACCTAAAAATTCGATACCGAGATTTCAGCGGAAATAGACGTTTTAGGCTCCCCTGTAACCATAAACAATCATTTTTAGAAAAAGTCCCTGTGTGTGTTTGTGTGTGTGTGTGTGTGTGTGTGTGTGTGTGTGTTTGTGTCTGTGTACAGCATTGCTCAAGAACTAAAAGACTTGGTATTTAAATTTGGCATCTTCCAAAGATGTGACACGAAGATTTTCAAGAAAATCCCCCATCGTAAACTACTCTTTACATGGAAAAAAATGGAAATGTTTGTTTTTTCTCAAAAGTGATTCAAACTATTTTTAAAATACTGTATCCCAAAGCAATTTACAACACAAATAAAATCTATATCCATTATTTTCTAGGAGTAACTCCTCAAGACCTGTTCATTTTGGATGAATTTTGCATAACTGATAACCCGTAAGCGATAGAGGAAAGCTCAGTACACAAAAATGTAGATTTTGTTAAAAGACAAATGTTATGTCATATACCTTTTTGTTACAGAGTTGGCTATTACCGAGGTGTTCATTTTTATTGGTTTCAATTTTAAATTACTCGTCTTCGTTTTATCCCTCGTTTGTTTTTCTGGAAATGGTAAACGAATCGAACTTCGATTGTTCACGTTCGACCGAATTTTACATTTGACTATCGCTTTAGCCTGGAGTATTGCCTTATTTCCCTTTTGCTTGTAAGGAACTAAGCGATAAGACCAGTTCTGTTATTGTTTTGTTTATTTCGTTTGTGTGTGTGTGTGTGGTTTTATTTATTTATTTATTTTTTTTTTATATTTTTTTTTTTTTTGCAGAACAGGTACAGAAAGTCATGTGAATCAACACATCAGATTTTTTGTAGCGACAACCATTACCGAGTTATTCCTTATTATTGGTTTCAATTTTAAAATACTTAACATTTTCTCAAACGAAAGCCCTGATTGGTTTTATATCTCTTCTGTTTGTTTTCCTGGTTATTCGAAAGAAAATGAATTCCAAGTGCATCACACTGTTACTGGTTTTTAAATGTTTTGACTATTGCTAGTGTATTCCTTTATTTTCCTTCTACTTACAAGAAACTAAGTAGTAAAACCATTTCTGCTAATGTTTATCACGATAAGCAAGAAGTAAAGAGAAGAATAAACCTTTGTAAAATAGTCTTGATGTGTTCCATTCACATGACTTTCTGTACACCTTTGTAACAAATTATTGTTAAAAAAATTATTCTTCTATTTCCATCATGCTAATTGGGATAAGCATTAGCAGCAATAGTCTTATTACTTGCTTCCTTGTACTAGAAGTGATATAAGGGAGTATGAAGCAATATTTATATATTATCTACAAAATCTGCCGACATTTTATGAGTTTTATGTTATGTTTATAATATTTGATGTTCAATTGTTTTTATTCCTTTGCTTCCGAAGTTGAAATCGCTGGATGCAAATTTTTATTACCCCTTGTGTTTTCGTCGCATTTAAGTGTTTTGATTTTCTCGATGTGATTTTGTTTTTCAACGGTATTATAGTTAGAAGGAGGCTTCTTCACGCGTAATGGAAAAGGCCGTTTAGAGATAACGCGTAAAAATGAATTCGTGTTGAATTATACGCGCAAATGGATTCACAGCGTTCAACAAAGTAAAGAATTGTATCGAGCGATTACAGTTTATCTTTGGAATTGTAAAATAATAACTATAAAAATAAACTGCGATTCTACAAAAATTCAAGCGATTTATTATTTAAGAAGCAGCCAGGAAGTCTGGATCTGTGATGCTCAACAAGCCCGATAAGAAAACGCCCTGAGAAGAGTCGACCGTTACACAAAGTCAAATATAAGAGCGAGTAGACTTACAATCCAACATTGGACGAGCGCTTATAGAAACTACATATATAATTGCTTCAAGTATCATAGGTAAAAGTGATAGTCAAAAACTGGTTGCTATGTGACTGAATTTCCTTTGTTTGCATGGACAGGAGTTGACAAATTCCTGTGTGAGAAAAGTATGTTTTTTAAAGCTAAAACCAATAACATAGAATATTTCAAAAACGATCAACTCCACGAGAAAATTATATGTGACGTAAATTTTGTGTTTTATCATGATCTACATTTTTTGAGCAGAAAATTTTTGTCTATCTCTCACTGTTTACCAGTTATGCAAAATTAAATAAAAATCATCCAGAATAAACAGATCGTTTGAGGCTATTCCCAGAAATTTCAAGATATACATTTTATTTAGCAAGTAAATATCTTAACTGTAAGAGATTTTAATCAAAATCGTTAGTCATTTTTAAGAAAATAATAGTTTGGGATGGAGGGGGGGATTTTCTTGAAAATCTTCGTGTGGAATCCTTGGAAGATACCAAATTTAAATACCAAGTTTGGCATTTAACGGTCTTTTCGTTTTTGAGCTATGCTGCCCACACACACACACACACACACACACACACACACACACACACACACACACAGACAGCCAGACAGTCACACACACACATGGAATTTTTTCTAAAAGTGATTTTTTTGGATTCAGGGGAACCCAAAACATTTATTTCCGGTGAAATCTCGGCATCGAATATTTGGCTGCCATTACAATACCTTCTCTACACTATGTACATAGTACGTGTAGAGAAAGTAATAATTTGTTGCAGAATAGATGACAAATTATTTGAAATCATCAGACTTTTAGATATTAGAAATCTGCCCTTGTGATAAGGAACTTCCATATGTGATACAATTATTTTAATACAATGAACTTGATTCGGAAACAATATTATGGATGCAAACACAATATTCCAAGTTGCAGGGCATCTGAGTTTCCAAAATACATGTTGTATGATTTGCTGTCTTGCTCTGGTTATTTGTTTACATTCTGACGTACTTCTCATCCCTTTTCCGTTAACATGGCTCTTAGTAAACAATTGAAGGGTGAAGGAAATCCCCTCATAACCTCTTCACCTCATTCACAACCTGCTTGTAGAATAGGATTAAGTATAGCCCGTATACCAGAAGGGGAACTTTAGCACTCCAATGTCGAGAGAGATATATGAAAGTACGATAACCCAGGAGGAAGAAATGAAGTGAAGGAAACGCAGGAGGCTACAGGCCACAGGCGCCCGAAAGTTAACACCTCCTGGTTCAAAAACTCTCACACCCTTGGAGCTACTTAGACGGGGTAGATGAACGCCCTTTGTAACCAAACAGCCTTCTAGTATCTACAGGGAACACTCTTTCCTTTAAGCGAGTATTCATGCCATTCATCCTCACCACCTCACGCGTTAGCCTAAAAGAACACTTGAAAAATGAGAAGGAAACGGAACAAATCTTATGTGTTCTATACGCATTCTTCTACCTCTTCTGCAAATAAACTATTCTTTAAAAATTGTGATGTGTTCCATCTACATGACTTTCTCTGAATCTCTGTAACAAATTATTGTTAAAAAGAGATCTGCAATTTGTTGTACAATAAGTTTTTGTATATCTCTTACGGTTTGCCAGTTATGTAGAAGTCATCGAGAATGAAGAGGTCTTCAGAGGCTATACCCAGAAAATTCAAGATGTACATTTCGTTGGTCATAGAAATATATTATACATAAGGTATTTTAATCAAAATCGTTAGTCATTTCTGAGAAAATGAACATTTTCTAAAAATGTATCATGTAAAGCGTAGTTGGGAGTGGGGGTTGGGAGTTTGGTGTTTAACGTGTTTTCTTTTTTGAGCTATGTTGTCCACAGACACACATATGCGTCTTTTTCTAAAAATGTTTTTTTTTTTTTGGATTTGGGGGGTCCAAAAACATGCATTTCCGGTGAAATCTCAGTATCGAATTTTTGGGTGCATTACAATATTTTCTCTATACACTATGTACATAATACGTGTAGAGAAAGTAAAAATATTATTCTTTAATTTACATATGCCAATCGGGATAACCATGAGCAAAAATGGTCTTGTTACTTGCTTCCTTGTAAGAAAAATGGAAGCAAGGGAATACACCAGACTAAAGCGTAAGTCACATCATTTAAAAGCTAATCGCTGTGTGAAACAATTGAAATTCGTTTCTCCTTGCATGACCAGAAGTAAAACAAAAGAGATATGAAACAAATGATAACTCCCCGTTTGACAAAAGTTTCCGTATTTTAAAATTGAAACCAAATGGTTAACTACAAATAACAGAGAAAAATGTATTGATATAAATTGTATATTTTAACGAAATCTACATATTCGGTGCAGTAATTTTTTATCTATCTCTAAAGGTTTATCGCTATACAAAAGTCAACCAGAATGAAGAGGTCTTCAGAGGCTATTCCCCGAAAAGTCAAGATATACATTTAATTTGTCATAAATGTATTTGAATCAAAATCGAAAATGTAATGTAATCTTCCATATAAAGGGTAGTTGGGTTGGAGGATTGTCTGAAAATCTTCGAGTTGTATCCTTGGAAGGTATTAAATACAAATACCAAGTTTCGTACTTAACGGAATTTTCGTTTTTGAGTTACGTTGTCCACGCTCCCCCCCTCCCCGCCCGTCCCACACTAGTCCTTTTAACTTAAAAAGCTTTTTTTGTATTAAGGAGTCCCCAAAACATGCATTTCCAGTGAAACTTTAGTATAAATCTTTGGTTATTAGATACATTATATTTGGTAGAGAAAGAAAAAAGTTGACTGACAGAGAAATAATCGTGATAGGTGAAAAACCACTCCAACATCTGTCTACCGATCATGGAAATCCACACAAAAACTAAGGTCATAGTGGGCTGCCCAGATGAATGGAATCCTGTACTTCCGAATGAGCCGGTCCCCATTGCCGCGCTCAACAAGGCGTCTCGCTTTGGTGCTTCGTAGCGCTGGGGATCGTGGGTTCGAGTCCCACCTTGGGCATGGGTGTTATATGTTTGTGTATATGTGTGTGTGTTGTAAAAGAAGCAAACAGAAATCCATTAATAGTACAGCAAAGAAAGAAAAAAAATAGGTAAATAAAAGTAGGGTATAGAGTGCCGGAGTCCCGATCAGATCCCGGAACTGTATTTTCACACTTTACCGCGGAGCCAGCTCACTCGGTGTTCAGTAGTATGTACGGCTTCACGCCACACCTTTGCTACCACACATTTGAGGTCATTCAATCCCTGTCTACTGAAAGTTAGATCCGATGATCACCAGTTGCACTATTCAAGACAAGCCTATAATGTTTTTCAAATGGAAACAGTTCTACTCCGCAGCGAATGTGATGTGTTATCGTTCTGTGCGTTGCCAGGCCGCTAGCCCCACTCTTTTTATATTTCCTTCTCGCTCGCATACTCTGTATGCAAATCTGCCTGGCAACAAAATGTTTATTTATATATATTATGAAAACTATTTGAGCTAAAAATATATTGTTTTACTGTTCTGTTACGAACATTACTCGTGCATTATTTTTTTTGCAAAATTTAAATATTTTGTATTAGCGCAAGTAGTATTTATGAGAAATTGAGCGCGTTACTCCCCAGTTAGGCGCGAATGCAATATGTCAACAGAGCAGCACTCCGATTGGCTGACGGCCTGGTGGCGCTCAAGGATAAACATTTGAAAGTCACTGCAGTAGAAAATATGTGTTTTATTGTTTCTTATAGCGTGTTATTCGCCAGAGTGGTGCAGGTTAAACTGAATATATGACCTATTTCTGCAATTAGTGATTAATCTTCCTTATTTAATAATAGACAAGGCTTTTCCATTAACCAAAGTTGTTGTGTGTGGGAAGCAATCACGTGGGTATGTGCAGGAATGGCGAACTTCATAATTACTCCTGTCCAATATTTCCTTGTGCTATCCGCCCACATACTTTACTGTTTTTGAATTTATTAATAAGAGCCTAATGTAAGTAGGTATATAATGACGTAAAACTGTAACTCTATCACTTACTTATTAAATTACAAAAGTATTGTATTGCATGTCAAGTTTTACCAGAATATTATTTCCATATCTGATCTTACATTAAAGGTTTTCCAAGTGACACAAAATTGCACATAACTTTTGTTTGTAAATTAAAATATCTGATTGCTCCATTCACATGACTTTCTCTACCTGGTCTACAAAAAAGTCTCTCAAAACAAGCATACTCTACTTCATATCAATCAAGATAAGCTCTTATTACTTGTTTCTTTATAAGTATAAAGATACTAAGGTCGTACACTCGGTTAAAGCGAAAGTCAAATGTTTTAAAAGCTGCTGCTATGCGATTTACTTTAAAATGCATTTCTGTGCATGACCAGCATTAAAATAAAGGAGAGATGAAACGAAAGGTTATTTTATGTTTGAGAAAAGTAACGTACTTCAAAGTTGAAACCACTAACAAGGGAAATCTCTAAAATAGTTACTTCCACAACAAAAGTGCATAGGAAATAAATTATGTGTTTTGACATTACTTTTTTTTTTTTTTTTTTTTGTGGAGTAAGTTTTTGTCTCTGTTACGGTTTACCAGTTATGCAAGTCATTCAGAATGGAGAGGACCTCAGAGGCTATTCCCAGGAAATTCAAGCTATATGTTTTAATTCTCTTTAATACAGGATATTTTATTAAAAAGTATTAGAACCATTTTTGAAGGAATAAACATTTTCGAAAATGTTCCCATGTAAAGTTAAGTTTGAGTTGGGGCGATTTTCTTGAAAATCTTTATGTAACATTCTTGCGAGAGGCAAGATACACAGAATATCAGTCTATTTATACTTTTTTGAATTCAAGCTTCTCAAAACGTTTATTTTCAATGAATTCTCGGTATCTAATTTTTGGGTGGAATACAATATCTTCTCTACTATAAGCATTGTACAAACGTGCTAGAGAAAGTAAAAAGTAACAATATATAAATAGTTAATTACATTAAATTAACTATCAAAATTAAAAATTAATTGTTTAGTGCTAGCTATATTGTTAAACATTAAATAAATTGAAGCTTAATTCAAAATAATTTTGGTAGGTGTCCCTTGAGGTTTTGTCAATCCAAATACGAATTTTAAGAAGAAAATTTATCTGTTATACTCATATTAGTTTCACTACCCTTTTCGTTTATTACGTAAACAAACTATTCTTATGCAAACTTATTTCGTCTTCTTCTTCTGCACTTCATGGTTTAGGCATTTCCTACATCCCTGCTTCGTCTTGGTTGGTAAAACATACCCTGAAATAAGATTCTCTACATACACGGGAGAAGAGGAGGAACACAGAAAGAGCTCGAAGCCTGGCAATGGTAATACGAAATATAATCAGCGTATTTGGATGCAATCTCATCACTTATCTTAACTTGCGCAGCGCTTGTAACGCGGCCAGGGAATTCTATGTATACCAATGTCCCGACTGCCCTGTGCAAATATTCTCTCGTGTGTTAAAAGTAACACCGTTAAATAAGTAACTTTTTTTGCTTTCTCTACACATGTATATAGTGTACCTACAGAAGAAATATTATGTTCTACCCAAAAATTTGATACCGATATTTTACCGAAAATATATGTTTTAAAGTGCCCTGAGTCCAAAAAACATCGAGTAACTTTAAGCTCCATGGACCCCGAGCTCATTTGAGCTTGATTTAGCCAATTTCATTCATTTATCGGCCAATATGACCACCAGGCTAAAGGACGTTTGGCTAGGAAAAAAAAAATCTCTCGATTTTTTACTTTCTCTACACGTAGTGTATAGAGAAGGTATTGCACTCCACCCTAAAATTCGATACCAAGATTTCATCGGAAATATATGTTTTAGGGTTCACTTTATCCAAAAAAAGTGTTTTCAGAAAAAAGATCCTTGTGTGTGTCCATGCGTTCGTGTGCCTGTGAACACGATAACTCAAAAACGAAAAGTCAGTAAAATACCAAGTTGGTATTTAATATTGGTATCTTCCAGCGATGCGACACGAAGATTTTGAGAAAAATCCCCCCACCCCAAACCACCCTTTACATGGAACTTTTTTCGAAAATGTTGATTTTCTCAAAAATAGCTCTAACGATTTTGATTAAAATATCGTATTATAAAGATATTTACCTGACCTGATGTATATTTTTAATTTTCTGGGAATAGCCTCTGAAGATTACTTTATTCTGGGCGAATTTTACGAAATTTTGCATAACTGCTAAACCGTAAGAGATGGACAAAACCTTACCACACAAAAATGTAGAGCACGTTAAAAAAACACAGTTTATGTTGTATACATTTTTTGTGGAGTTGATCGTTTTTTTTTTTAGATATTCTTTGTTTTTAGTTTCAGCCTCGAAAAACTTATCTTTTCTCATACAGGAATCTGTCAACTCCTGTCCATACCAACAAAGGAACTTCAGTCACATAGCAACCAGCTTTTGACTATCACTTTAACCTATGATACTCCCTTATTTCGTATCTACTTACAAGGAAGCAAGTAGAACTATTTCTGTTAATTTTTCTCAATTAGCATGAAGTAAGTAGCATAAGGTCTTTAACAATAATTTGCTTTAGAGATGTGGAGAAAGTCATTTGAATGGAATATATCAGATTAGATTAGAGATTATAAAACTCAGCTATGTAAGCATGGTTTGTATATGAATAGATAGAACGTATCACATCAGATTTTTGTACTGTAGTAGGTTTGTTTGTTTGAAACGAGAATGTGCAGTTGGTGAGCGAAACAGGAAGTAAGATATTGTTTATTCTAGCTAATGAGCACTCTGACAATGAATGTATACTTAAGCAATTAATCAGCGGGGTGTAAATCAGTGACGAGGGCGAGTCTGCCTTGTGTTTTTGGCAGGGAAACTTTGTGCTCGGAAGATTTGTACAACTTGGCGAAGATCCTCCTACAAGAGCCGCAACCCGCAACGCTAAGTCATTTATTTCAACTGTGTGACTTTAATGACGTGTTATAAACTGCCATCAGCAGTTGTACAGCGCTCTCATCACAAAACACACAAGCGTGGCTAATGTTTGTCCTGCCTTTGATTAGAAAGCACGTGCTAGGCCCTGCATCAAGAAAGAAACACAAAAAGTGTTTAAACGAATATGTTTTAGCTTCTCTATCGTATGCTATCCGCAAATTCTACGACTATAGCCCAAAAATTCAATACCGAGATTTTACCGTAAATATATGTTTTAGGGTCCCCTGTATACAAAAAAAAAAAGGAATTATCAGAAAAAAGTCTGTGTGTGTGAACACGATAACTCAAAAACGAAAAGTCGCTAAAATACCAAACTTGATATTTAAGTTTATATCTTTCAGGGACGTGACACGAAGATTTTGAGAAAAATCTCCCACACTAAATTACCTTTTACAAGGAGCCTTTTTCGAAATTTTTTATTTTCTTAAAAATTGCTATAAGGATTTTGATCAAAAAACCGTATATTAAAGATATTTACCTGATAAATAAAATGTATATCTTGAATTTTCTGGGAATATCCTCTAAAGAGTACTTTATTCTGGATGTATTTTACGGTATTTTGCATAGCTGCTAAACTGTAAGAGAGGACACAAATTTAACACACAAAAAATGTAGAGCACGTTAAAACACACCATTTATATAACATACATTTTTTTCATAGATTTGGTCGTTTTTGAGATATTCCTTTGTTTTTGGTTTCACCTTTAAAAAACACTTTTCTCATACAGGAACTTGCCATCTCCTGTTCATACAAACAAAGGAACTTCAGTCACATAGCAAGCAGCATTTTACTACCTCTTTAACCTATGATACTCCCTTATTTTGCTTCTACTTAGAAGGAAGCAAGTAATAAGGCTATTTCTGCTAATTTGTTCTCGATTAGCATGAAGTAAATAGAGGTATCAACTTTTTAACAATAATTTGTTGCAGAGATGTAGAGAAAGTCATGTGAATGGAACACATCAGATTTTTAGACCAAATTATTGCAAAAAAATCTTATGGCTTTCATTCACATGACCTTATCTAACTGTTCCACAAACAAATTTTTCTTATTAAAATTATTCTTATATCTGCGACATGTTATTAAAGATAAAAGTATGCAGAATTGCTCTTACTACTTGTTTATTGTAAGTAGAAGGGAAATAATGGCTAAAGCCGTAGTGGAACAATTGAAATACGGGACTTTTTACTTTCTAGAAGTAAACATATTAAAGAACCTTAAACTGAAACTAAACATTCGGAATATCTCGAAAATAATTTCTGTGCTTTAATGAGTTCTACATATCTTGTGTAGTAAGCTTTTGTGTATCTCTTACGGTTTGCCAGTTACGCAAACTTAAAAAATATCATTCAGAATAAAGATGTCTTCAGAGGCTATTGCCAGAAAATTCAAGACACGTATTTTATTTGTGAGGTAAATATCTTAAAGGATAAGAAATTTTAATCAAAATCCTTAATCATTTTTGAAAAAAACAAATTTTTGAAATTTTTTCCATGTAAAGGGTAGTTCGATGGGAGGATTTTTTTTTTAAAATCTTCATGTTACATCTTTGAAAGATACTGAACGGACTTTTCGTTGATGAGCTATACTGCCCATAGACACACACAGGGAAAGTTTTCTAAGGATGTTTTTTTTTTTTTTTGGAATTCAGCGGGTACATGTACGTGCAGAGAAAGTAACAACACATAGATTTAATTAGTGCTGCGGGAGTTGGAGTTGTAAAACTTATGTGTACGCTTTAGCGAGTTCGGTTCACTCATGTTTGTTGTTTGCAGTAGGTTCATTCTACTCTGAGATAGAGTATAAAAACCCGGATTAGATATATTAAAAATCCACCCATTCTTCAAAAAACTATCATTACAAAGTTTATTCTACTGTCTTAGTGTTAAATAAGTTAACATTTTTAGAAATGGTTTTATTACATTCTTACATTCTCTATACGTACAAAGTGTATAGAGAAAGTATTGCACTCCACCCAAAGATTCGAAACCGAGATTTCACCGGAAATATATGTTTTACGGTGCCCTGTATCAAATAAAAATCTGTGTTCCATTCACATGACTTTCTCTCCATCTCTGCAACTAATTATTGTTAAAAAGCCTATGCTTCTATTCAATCCATTTTAATCGAGAAAAAAATAGCAGAAATAATCTTATTACTTGCTCCCTTGTAAGTAGAAGTAAAATAAGGGAGTACCGTAGGTTAAAGTGATAGTCAAAAGTTGGTTGCTATGTGACTGAAGTTCTTTTGTTTGTATAAGACAGGAGTTCCTGCATGAGAAAGGTATAAGTTTTACAAAGCTGAAACAAAAAACAAGGAATATCTTAAATACCATCAATTCCACGAAAAAAAATTTTATTGCATAAATTGTGTATTTAGTGTGCTCTACATTTTTTGTGGGGTAAGTTTTTGGCCTTCTTTTATAGTTTAGCAGTTATGCAAAATTCCGTAAAATTCATCCAGAATAAAGTAGTCTTCAAAGGTTATTCCCAGAAAATTCAAGATGTACATTTTATTTGTCAGGTAAATATCTTTAATATAAGAAATTGTAATCAAAATCTTTACAGCCATTTTTGAGAAAATCAAAATTTTCGAAAAAAGTTCCATGTAAAGGGTAGTTGGGTGTGGGGGGGATTTTTCTCAAAATCTTTGTGTCGCATCTCTGGAAGATACAAATTTAAGTACCAAGTTTGGTATTTTACATACTTTTCGTTTTTGAGTTATCGTGTTCACAAACACACGGACACACACACGGACCTTTTTCCAAAAACATATATTTCCGGTGAAATCTCGGTATCGAATTTTTTGGTGGAGTGCAATACCTTCTCTATACACTATGTACATAGTGCGTATAGAGAAAGTAAAAAATAACTTTTTAAACGAGTATTATAAATGCAATATTCAGAGTATAATCAATAGATGTGAGTTTTTCATTATTAGAGAAAATTGTATGAATTATTACAACACATTTTTAGATAACATTTTCTTTTGTTTCGTTATGAGTAAGAAATCGAGGTTCAGTTGTTTCCCTGACTCTAAAGGTCAACACATTCAGTTTATTATTTGATATAACAACCAGAAACATTAATCCTGTAACCATAGCAACGCCTTAAGGTTTGACAAACAAAACAAAAACCAGTGCGAGGGGACAGCAAATCCTTCCACCAACAGAAACATGGGGATACAAACAACAAACATGAGATGAAACACAAAAATAAACACATAACGGAAACAAAATTTCAGCCAAGGTAAAACTGCAAATTTGTGCATGCCAAACTCAGCGGCGAACCACAGATTTGATCAGCAGGTTTGTCCCCTTCGGCCACATGTTCCCCTAAAATTCTTTTATGTTTTGCAAACAAAAATAGATCAGGTCTGACGTCACTGCGGCCACCTATGCCTGCCTTTTCGCTTTTGTAGTCACGTCACAGAATCCCAAAGGTCGTCCTGCGCATATATAATTAATTGTGGGCAAATAATAATAATAATAATAATAATAATAATAGCTACTAATGCCAAACAATATTTCCTTGTTAGTTAGGTACATGCCACTTGTAATATTCACACATGTAACATAATTATATCCACAATAGCCTTTCGAGAGTGTATATTACAAAGAGGATAATTTTGGGGGGGATTTGTTTGCATATATGATAATATCGGAAACTGTACAATAAAAATTTGATGTACTCCATTGGCATGACTTTTTCTACATCTCTATAACAAATTAATGCTAAACAGCTTATTCTTCTATATACATCATGCTAATCGAGATAAACATTAGCGAAATTGTCCTTATTACTTGGTCCCTTGCAATTAGAAGAGAAAAAATCTAATGTGTTCCAGTCAAAGTATGTCCTCTAGCTGTTCGGTATACAAACCTTTTATTCAAAACATTAATTTATTATCTACATCATGCTAATCAAGATAAATATAAGCAGAATTAGTCTTATTACCAGCTTCCTTGTAAGTAGAAGGGAAATAAGAAGATGGACAGGCTGAAGCGATAGTCTCGTCCTTTAAAATCCGGTTGCTAATTGAAATAACTGAAATTTCAATGTTTTGGCTTTTTAGGAGTAAACAAACGAGAAGGAAGATGTCTTCCCGTTTGAGAAAAGCTTAAGCGGCTAAAATTGAAACTAATAATATCTTGAAAACGGTTAACTCTACAAAAAAAAATGCATATAACATAAAGCTGTGTGTTTTAATTTGATCTATTTTCTTTGTGTAGTAAGTTTTTGTATATCTCTTACGGTTTGCCGGTTATACGAAATTCATCCAGAATGAAGAGGTCTTCAGAGGCTATTCCCAGGAAATCTAAGATATACATTTCCTTTGTTTTAAAAATATCTCAAACATACAGTATTTTAATCAAAATCCTTAGAGCCATGTTTGAGAAAATCAAAATTTTCGGAAAATGCTCCATGTAAAGGGTAGTTGGGAGTGAAGGGATTTTCTTTAAAATATTCGTTTCGCATCCTTGGAAGACACTGAACTATACCAAGTTTGATATTTATGGAGCTTTCGTTTTTGAGCTATGCTGCCCACAGACACACACGGGCATTTCTCTAAAAATGTTTTTTTTTTTATTCAGGGCAGTGCCAAAGAATGTATTTCCATTGAAATCTCGGTATCAAATTTTGGCATGCAATACAATACCTTTTCTATACACTATGTACATAGTACGTGTAGAAATGTATATTTTGTTTATTTGATTATCATGTTTAAAGAATAAAATGCACCATTTATTGAAACGACTAGACTAAAATAATACAGTCTAGAAAATATTTTCTGTGCAGTAAAATACCTACAGGTATATGTTATCTCTTATTTATAAACATTTCGATATCGCTGTATATTTTTAAAAGAGCAACTAAAAACGAAGCTGCGCTGAATTCCATAAATAAACCATGGGGTGTAACAAAGCTATTCACAATGCCTGACTGCATGTGAAGCATTCTGGCTACATCGGACTCCCTCAGGTCAGATATTGTTTCTATTATTCAAACACCGCCTTTTGCCACGCACAACATGCACAATTCCGTTACTGAATCATCTGGCTGTATGTTGGAATACTGCCTTTGCTAAATATTACAGAATGGGTTACCATACATACAAGAAGTATACCTTCAGCTTGTTGTGAGTACAAGGGTACCAACTATGTGAGCTACTAAATTTACTTCTCATATTAAAATACCAGGGAAAATGGAATGTTTCCCAAATAATTTAAGCTATTCACATTCACAAACTATTCACAAAAGACTATTCTATCAACTTCATGCTAATCAAGATAAACGGTCTTATTACTCGCTTCCTTGCAAGTAGAAGGGAAATACACTAGACTAAATATTTCAAAAGAGGTGGTTATGTGAAGCAATTAAATTCGGTTCTCTATGCATGGACAAGAGTAAACAAGAAAGACAATGAAAGGAATGACTACTTCCAGTATGCGAAAAATTTAAATATTGTAAAAGTGAAATCAATCACAAGAATTGTCTTGGAAATGGTTAACTGTGCAAAATAAATGAACTGTACATGACAGAAATGCTGTGTTTTAACTAGGTCTACACTGCCACTTATGAGAATTGTAACACCAAGAAAAAATTTCCCGAAAAACTCCAAACCTGGTGGAAATGTGGAAGAGAGTGCAAGCAATAAGTGATTAGATTTGCAGGCCGAGACTGACAAGGTTAGTGTTGCACCAAATGTAGACAGTGCAGAGCGGTCAAACATGGTGGAAACGAAGAAGTGAGTGTCACCATGCCTCGCCGACGTCAAAGGGAGCCATAACGGCATGTGAGCGAGTTCGAACGGGGCAGAATGATCGGTCTCCGGGAAGCGGGTTTGTCAGCAAGTGACATTTCGGCTCGTACAAGGCATGCTACTACGACAGTGGTGCGTGTGTGGAAGCAGTGGATAGATGAAGGTCGTCCGCAGCGAAGAGTGGATATTGGACCGTGAAAAATTACTACAGCACGGGAATACCGCCAACTTGTCCGCATGGCCAAAACGAACCGTACAGCTTCAAACACAGCTTCAGCTCGACGCTGAAGCACTGCAACAGCTGTGAACTTGTCTGCATCAACGGTGCGTCGCCGTCTGCTGCAGGTTGGACTAGTTACACACATGCCATTACTTCGGCTTCCATTGTCCAGAAACCACAAACTCCTCCGACTGCAATGAGTTCGTGAACACCATAACTGGGGAGCTGAGTGGCAAAATTTGGTCTTTTCGGACGAGTCCTGCTTCAACATGCCCTACAGTGACGACCGCACACGTGTCGGGCGGTATCATGGTGAGCGCAACATTGAGGGCTGCATTGTTGAGCGGCATAGCGAACAAACACCAGTCTGATGGTTTGGGGTGCCATTGGTTACAACAACCGATCTCGCCTCCTACGAATTGAGGACACTTTGAACAACAACTGTACCTATAGTTGTTACTAGAGCCCAAGGTACTCCCCCTACTTCAGGCATCTTCACAGGTCACATTGCAGCAGGACAATGCCTGGTCGCATATTGCGAGGAATGATAAGCCTTCTTCGAAGAACGACGAATACCATAGCTTCCCTGGCCTGCACATTCACCTGATATGTCGTCCATCGAACATGTCTGGGATATAGTTGGTCAGCACCTGGTGCGTCACGGTCCTCCAGTAATCAGGGTCACTGGTTTATGGAATTGAATACAAACTGCGTGGAGGGAAGTCCCTCAGGAGCTTATTCAGAACCTTTTTGATTCAATGCCATGGCGTATAACACCTCTAATTGTAGCGCATGGAGGTCACACTAAATTCTGAATGACATGTATAGATTTAAAAAGTATATCATTGTTATTTGTCATGCACCTAACCTGTGGTACTAAATTCATTGCATTCATGAGTTCCCTTGTTAGTGTTGTAACGTTCACAAACGACAGTGTATGTATGTCTTTTGTCTACGAAGTTTTTGTCTATCTCTTACACAAAAATCTGATGTGTACCATTCACATGACTTTCTCTATATCCCTGCAACAAATTATTCTTAAAGAGCTTATGCTTCTATTTACTTTATGCTAATCAGTAAAACATTAGCAGCAATAGCCATATTACTTGCTTCCTGGTAAGTAGAAACGAAATAAGGGAGTACCATAGATTAAACTAATAATCAAAAGCTGGTTGCTATGTCACTGAAGTTCTTTATTTGTGTGGACAGCAGTTGACAAATTCCTGTATGAGAAATGTATAAGTTTTTCATAGCAGAAAACAAAAATCACAAAATCGACGAACTCCACGAAAAAAATGTATATGACATAACTTGTGTGTTTTAACGTGCTCTACATTTTTGTGTGTAAGTTGCTGTCCACCTCTTACGGTTTAGCAGTTATTCAAAATTTAGTAAAATTCGTCCAGAATAAACTACTCTTCAGAGGCTATTCCCAGAAAATTCAGGATATACATTTTATTTGTCAGGTAAATATCTTTAATATACGAACTTTTAATCAAAATCGTTAGCGCAATTTTTGAGAAAATCAAAATTTTCGAAAAAAGTTCCATGTAAAGGGTAGTTAGGAATGGGGGGGGATTTTTCTCAAAATCTTCGTGTCGCATCCCTGGAAGATACCAAACTTAAATACCAAGTTAGATATTTTACCTACTTTTCGTTTTTGAGTTATGTTCACAGACACACGGACACATACACACACACACACGGACCTGTTTCCGAAAATGCTTTTTTTTTAGATAAAGGGGACCCTAAAACATATGTTTCCAGTGAAATCTCGGTATCGAATTTTTTGGTGGAGTGCAATACATTCTCTATACACTATGCACATAGTGCCTATAGAGAAAGTAAAAATTATTCAAGAATGAAGAGATCTTTAGAAGCTATTCCCAGAAATTTTAATATACATTTCGTTCGTAATGAAAATATTTTAAACATATGTTGAGAAGAATAAAAAATTTCTAAACCTTTTCTAGGTAAAGGGTAGTTTCGTTTCGCATCCCGGAAAATGCTGAGTTTAAATATCAAGTTTGGTGTTTAACAGACTTTTCGTTTTTAGCTATCGTGTTCACAGACACACGAACATTTTATTTAATATACTCTTGAAAGCTAGTAAAAATATTTAAACAATTAGTGAAAAATTGCATTGTGTGTAGGATTTTGAGTACGGAAAAGTATTGGAAAAATGTCTGCGCGCAAATAAGGTTTAAAGTTGAGAGGGCTTATTAATAAGCATGCGCTTATACCACTTATAGCTTCAGTTAATTTGAAGCCAAAGTATCTCAAGTGGGAAAAACTTATTCTTTAAGGTTAGAATCCATAGCATTGCATTATGAAAAAATAAATAGTTTTTCTATTCTTTCAAAATGTTTTCAAACTTCATTGATGCGTATTCTTAAGGCGCAAAAGCACAGATCTAGAAAACTGTTCGCATTTTGTCGCATTCTGTAAGGTAGTGAGACGATAAAACAGAAAAATCTGATGTGTTCCATTCGCATGGCTTTCTTTAGCTATTAAGAAACAAACTTTTCTTACAAAATGATATTCTTTTATCTACATCATGGCAAACATTAGAAGAATTGTCTTAGGGAAATAAGGAAATGCACAGACTAAAGCGATTATGAAATCTTTTTGAAGCCGGTCGCTATGTGAAACAATTGAAATTCAGTTCTCTTTGCTTGCTAAGACTAAACAAAAGAGAGATGAAAAGTAAGATAATTCCTATTTGAGAAACGTTTGAGTATCTTAAAACGGAAAACAATAACTCGGGATACCTCGAAAACGATTTATATTACATAAATAATGTTTCTAGCGTGAGCTATATTTTGTGTGCAGTAGGTTTCTATCTCTTACTGTTTACCAGTTACACATAAGTCATCCCGGAGACTATTCCCAGAAAATTCAAAATATACATTTCATTTGTCATGAAAATATCTTAAACATATGGCATTTCAATCAAAATCGTTAGAGCCATTTATGAGAAAACATTTTCGAAAAGTGTTCCGTGTAAAGCGTAGGAACTTCGCGTTCTTGGGAGAAACTGAACTAAATACCAAGTTTCATATACAACGGAGTTTTCATTTTTCATCTATGCTGCCCAAAGACACACACACAAATAGACAGACACACGGACATGTTTCTTAAAATGTGTATTTTTTTATTAATGGAGTCTCAAAGCATGTATTTCCGGTGAAATCTCGGTATCGAATTTTGGGTGAAATGCATTGCCTTCTCTATCCACTAAGTACATTGCAGGTGCATTATAGTTTAGTAAAATGAAATTTAAAAATAAATAAAGTTGGTATTTTTATTTTATATGTGTGTGTGTTTTTTTTTTTTTTGTTTAGAAGATATTGGTGATAGTAATTATTTGTGTTCATCTTGAATGTATGTATAATGCATATATGATGTTTTAGTTTATTTATTATATTTTAGAAATTGCTTAAGTATTTTTATTTTTATTTGTTTAAAGTTTTATTTTTATATTTTTATATTTGTTATGTATTTTATATTTTTATTTTTATAATTTTTTTATATTCTTATTTTTACTTTCTCTATAGGCACTATGTACATAGTGCACTCCACCAAAAAATTCGATACCGAGATTTCACCGGAAATATACGTTTTAGGGTCCCCATTATCTAAAAAAAGCATCTTCGTAAAAAGGTCCATGTGTGTGTGTGTGTGTGTGTGTGTGTGTGTGTCTGTGTGTGTGTCCGTGTGCCTGTGAACACGATAACTCAAAAACGAAAAGTAGGTAAAATACCAAACTTGGTATTTAAGTTTAGTATCTTCCAGGGATGCGACACGAACATTTTGTGAAAAATCCCCCCACCCCGAACTACCCTTTACATGGAACTTTTTTCGAAAAATTTGATTTTCTCAAAAATGGCTGTAACGATTTTGATAAATTTCGTATATTAAAGATATTTACCTAACAAATAAAATTTATATCTTGAATTTTCTGGGAATAGCCTCTGAAGAGTTGTTTATTCTGGATGAATTTTACTACATTTTGAATAACTGCTAAGCCGTAAGAGATGGACAAAAACTTACTACACAAAAAATGTAGAGCACGTTAAAACACACAATTTATGTTATATACATTTTTTTCGTGGAGTTCGTCGTTTTTGTAACATTCCTTATTTTTGGTTTCTGCTATGAAAAACTTATACATTTCTCATACAGGAATTTGTCAACTGCTGTCCATACAAACAAAGGAACTTCAGTGACATAGCAACCAGCTTTTGATTATCACTTTAACCTATGGTACTCCCTTATTTACCTCTACTTACAAGGAAGCAAGTAATATGGCTATTTCTGCTAATGTTTTACTGATTAGCATGAAGTTAATAGAAGTATTAGCTTTTTAAGAATAATTTGTTGTAGGGATATAGAGAAAGTCATGTGAATGGTACACATCAGATTTTTTATATTTTTACTCTTGTATTCATAATGTATATTTATAATTGTGTTAGTTTAAATTTATCTATAAATGATGATGTGTGTATAAATGTGAAGTTTAATCTATTTTAAAAATCTGGTATATTAGCTCTGGTTTAAATAATTGGGTACCAGGATTATTCTACAGATTTTATTTTATTTTTTATTTCGTATACATGTGCTAGAGAAAGTAAAAAGTGTGTGCTTATATCCCTCTTTACGTACTAGCACCGAGAGCCACAACCCAGGTTGACTAAACCACTCCTCCTTGCCTACGCCAGTTGTTCAGTTTCACTAACATCTGGCGGTGAAATTCACCAGGCTCTATATTAATGACATTTTTAAGCACTAAATGAAACGTGCAGCACATGACGTTTTCATAGCCTTGTGGGAAAGGTGTGGGTCAGCGCGTGTCGCCCCAGGCAACCTTCTGGGAGAATGAGCCCGTCGTCCACAGTTCGATTCTCACGGCGTGGATTGTTCGATAAATTGCTTGTGTGTCTGTCGGATTAACTGGCGTTAGTTATCTGTGCGGCCACGCGAAAACTGCGCGGCGCTTATGTTGGGCGCTCTTTGACAGGTGTTTTGCTATGAAGCGTGCGCTGAGCGTGACATGTGTACAGAACATTATCCTGCAGCCAGTGGTGGATTTAGCATGGCGTTACACTGCAGCAAATAGGCTTGGGAGAACCTGGATCCGTCACTGGTCCACTCACCCTCTGTTATTGTAGCGTACACAGAGAAGAGTATAGAACACATCAAAATGTTCTAGAAGTCGTTTAAATACAACTATGGTATGTTAACCACGGTGTATTGTGTGGTATTGCCCAGTACAGTGCTTCTTTCATCCTTATCTGAACTTATTATGTTAATTCTAAACCGCGAATAAAATATTTGAACTGTTTCTGAGAGCTTCGCGTAGTTTTAATTTCTTTACCATATACACGAATGAACATAGTACCAGAAGATATTAAAGTCAACTTAAAAATTCTATTCTGAGATTTCATCGAAAATAGTCGCCCTCCGTGGTGCAATGGTTACCATGTTGACTTCATATACCCAAGGGCGCGGGTTCAAACCCGGCGGAGGACGATGGATTTTTCCGGGCGTAAAAATCCTTAGCATGGCTTCCTTCGGAAGGGAAGTAAAGCGGCTAGTCCCGTGTCGTAGATTTACGGCACGTTAAAGAACCTCAAGCCTGATAGAGAGGCCTCTGAGCAAAAGTAAGCAGTCTTTCACGCCCAATTTAGAATGGGACGCTGAGAACCACAGTAGTTAAAGAGCGTCCATAAATAATACGCAATTTACATTTTTCACCGAAGACATATTTTTAGGTCCCCTGAATCCAAAAGAAATCTATTTAGCAAAACTTTCATATATGCGTGTGTGTGCGCGCGAGCATGTCTGTAAACAGCATGACTCAAGAAGTTTTAACTATTTTAAAATGAAACAAAAAACTAGAACACATTTGAAATGGTCAATTCCACAAAAAGGTATATCACATACGTTGGGTGTTTTAACAAAGTCTACATTTTTTTGTGTAATAAACTTTTGTCTATATGTTACAGTTTATCAGTTATGCAAAATTTATCCAGAATGAAGAGTTCTTAAGAGCATATTTCCATATATTCAAAATATACATTTTAATTGTAATGCAAATATCTTTAATATACGGTATTTTAATCCAAAGTATTAGAGCCATTTTTGAGAATATCAAAATTTTCAATAATTTTGCATATAAAGGGTAATTTGGGGTGAAAAGATTTTCTTTAAAATCTTCCTGTCGCATCCCTGAAAAATAGTAACCTTAACATCAAGTTTGGTATTTTCTCGACTTTTCCATTTTGAGTTACCGTGAGACCCAAGCGACAACGAACCTTTTTCTAATTTTTTTGATACAGGGAATCCTAATACTAGTATTTTTTTTTTTGTGAAATCTCTGTTAGAATTTTTGAATGAAGTGCAATACCTTCTCCACCTACGTTTCATGTGCTATGTAAAGAAAGTAAAAATGTAATATGACATGTCTATTTATAATGTTATTTGCTGCAAAAGTGGATTATTATATGTATCATTAAAAATTCATTACGTGGCTCAATTTTAGTTTCTCTATACGTGCTATGTACCTAGTATACAGAGAAGGTATTGTAATGCACCCAAAATTTGATACCGAAATTTCACCGGAAATACATGTTTTGAGACCTCCTGAATCTCCCCCCAAAAAAAACATTTTTAGAAAAATGTCCGTGTGTGTCTTTCTGTGTATGTATCTGTAGGCAGCATAGCTCAAAAACTAAAAGTCCGTTAAAAACCAAACTTGGTATTTAGGTTTGGTATCTTCCAAGGATGGGAACAAGAAGATTTTCAAGAAAGTCCCCCCAGTCCCAACTACCCGTTACATAGAATATTTTTTCGAAAATTTTGATTTTTAAAAAATGCCTCTAACAACTTTGATTAAAATATCGTATATTAAAGATATTTACCTGACAAATAAAGTGTATATCCTGAATTTTTTGAGAAGAGCCTCTGAAAACTACTTTATTCTGGATGAATTTTGCATAACTACTAAACCGTAAGAGATGGACAGAAACTTAACAGACAAAAAATGTAGAGCAATATAACAATTTATGTTATATAATTTTTTTCGTGGAGTTGATCATTTTTGAGATATTCCTTGTTTTTGGTTTCAGCTTTGAAAACCTTATACTTTTCTCATACAGGAGTTTGCGAACTCGTGTCCATACAAACTTCAATCACATAGCAACCAGCTTTTGGCTTTCACTTTAACCTATGGTACTCCATTATTTGACTTCTACTTACAATAATACAAGAAATAAGGTTATTTCTACTAATTTTTCTCCATTAGTATGAAATAAATAAAAGAATAAGCTTATTAACAATAATTTGTTACAGAGATATAGAGATAGGCATGTGAATGGACACATCAGATGTTTATTAAAAGAACGAGTATAAAAACTAAATAATTATTTGAATAACCACACAAGCTAGAACTTTGATACATAGCTAAAATATCACTATTATTGTGAATAAGAACTGGTAAAAAGAGCAATAAGAAATCTTACTTACTTTAGATTTTCCATATTTCACAGATGTATCACCTTAATAAATTTAATAAATCTCTACATATATTATTATCATGCTTATTACATAAGTATTCCCGAACGTGAATATGTTTTTATTTTAGTGGGAGAGCCAAAGTGAAGTTTAATACAAGTATTCAAAGGCTCTTCTAGAGCATAATGTACAACCATCTTGAATATAAAAATAGCTTTATGGCTCTTTCTCGCACCTTCTGCGACCATATAAACATTCCTACAGCATTTTATAAAATATTGAATAGAAAATACATTGTTTGATATGTTCCCAGAATGTACTGTTTGTTTGACTGGGAATAGCCTCTGAAGACTACTTTATTCTGGACGATTGTTACGAAATTTTGCATTACTGATAAACCGTAAGAGATGAACAAAAACATACTACACAAGAAATGTATGGCACGTTAAAAACACACAATTTATGTTATATACATTTTTTCATGGAGTTGATCGTTTTTGAGACATTCGTTGTTTTTGGTTTCAACTATGAAAAACTTACGTTTCTCATACAGGAAATTGTCAACTCCTGTCCATATAAACATACGAACTTCAGTCACATAGCAACCAGCTTTTGACTAACAGTTTAACCTATGGTACTCCCTTATTTCGCTTCTACTCACAAGGAAGCAAGTAATAAGATATTTCTGCTAATTGTTTTCTGATTAGCATGAAGTAAATAATTTGTTGCAGAGATGTAGAGAAAATCATCCGAATGGTATACATCAGATGTTTTCTTAATGTTCAATAAAATATTGAAAAGCAGTTCTGATTTATTATCGTTTTTTTAGAAGTTGTTTCAAGAAATCTAAAAAGTAATTGGCTAACCACAGGCCTCGTATTCCCAATATGCGTTCTCGACCTGATAAGTATAAATTACAGTTCTTAGTACGCAATATACTACTTGCTGTCAGTGTGCCCCAAGAAACGTTTTTCGTGAACAACATTACTGACAATAGCTTACGCTATAGAATGTTGGAGAAATTGTTGACATTAATTAAAATAGAATAGAAGTGTCGGATCCTCCAGCTGACCAAGTTGGATCTACTTGTCGATCGTAACTGTTTGTTTTACCTAAGAAAATACAGGACCACAATTAACGTGTGTGGTAGAGAGAGGCTAATAATTTCCATTACGTGTTTAGACGGAATTAGGTACAGGTGGGTATCACTATTCATGACGGGCCATGAACCAATTGCTCGCCTCTGATTGGATCCTCACTCCCGGTATATTTTTGTTGTGCTAAACGTAGATTAAACCGCGCTCTGGACGTATCATACTGATTCATTAGTTATATGGGACCTTAATCCTCGAAAATGCTAATGAAATGTGTAATCCGCACAAGTACTAATGAAATGTTGCAACGCTGGAGATTATGTCCGAATAGTTTTCATTGAAAATGCCACGCAATGGAAAAAACGTAGCGGAGGAATTTATGTTAATATTATTCAGGACCTTGTGGAGTGTATTTCACAGCTTTATAATGCGGTTACGTTTTAATTATATATGTTTAATTATGGATAATGTGTTACATAATTAATTTCAAGTAAATGCTGAATGTTAAAATTAGTCAAATGTTGGTCACTAAGCCTTGACCAAGAGTTATTGTAACAAATTAAAACTGAATGAAAACGGATAAACAGTTATTTTAGAACGCGTGTGTGTAAAGTTTTGTTTTGCATTTACATGTCTTTCTTCACAGATTTTTCAACAACCATTCTTACAAAAGGTTACTCTTCTAAGTATTTCGATTACGCTTTTTAACATTTTACTTTCTCTAACACGCATGTACAATGTCCTACATAAAAAGAGTAGAAAGTTTTTGTCTATCTCTTACGGTTTACCAGTTATACAAAATCATCCCGATAAAGAGAGCTTCGGTGTCTATTCCCAGAAAATTCAAGATACACATTTCATTTGTCATCAAAACATCTTAAAAGTATAGAATTTTAATCAAAATCGTTACAGGCATATTTAAGAAAATCAAAATTTTCGAAAAAAAATTATATGAAAAGGATTGTTGGGGTTCGTGTCGCATCCTTGGATAATACTAAATTTAAACACAAACTTTGGTATTTAGACGACTTTTTGTTTTTGAGCTATAGTGTCCAAGCTCACAAACGGACTTTTTTCTAAACATTTTTTTTTCAGACTCAGTAGACTTTAAAACATATATTTCCGGAGAAATCTCGGTATTGAATTTTTGGGTGGAATACAGTACCTTCTCTGTCCAACTTTAATTTTTCATAATTTTAGTCCAATTTTACAGATGCATTATCTTAAATCAAACTTGGTAGTCATTTTAAAGGAAAGAAATATTTTCGAATAAATTGCATTTAAAGGACACTTTCGGGTAATTTCTGCATGTTACATCCTTGCAAGCTATTGAACTTGATTATGAAGTTTGGTATTTAATAGCCTTTATTCTGTAACGAACTTACTAACCTTTTTCTAAAAATATCTTTCTAGATTTTGGAATCTCAAAACACGTATTTTCGCTAAAATTTCACTATCGAATTTTAGGTAGTGCGCAATGCTTTCTCTACCTGCTATGTACATTGCATGTGGCAGAGAAAGTAATAAAAGTCGTGCTTCACTTTTCTACGTGAGCAAGCTTCGCCAGAATGGAGGGTGGAGGATATTTCATTACTGGACATTGGTAGCACTCAGAAAATGCCTACAGGCAGATCATCTTTGTGAGGGGAACCCCCCGTGTCGAATATATCCTGCTACTTAATGGAGAAGTAGCACTCAATCCTTTGTAGTGAAGTAGTTGCGACAAAGATTCACTTACTCATATCGTTATGTAGATGCAGAGTTGGCGCTTATCTGGCACAGAAGCTAGCGCCATTTGGCAACAAGTGGCTTTAATTACGTCAGCATATTGGCTACAGAAACTGTACCTGTTAAGATTTGCTTTGTTTCTTGTTACAGGTCGTGTTTTTATTTGTTTGTCAAAAGGGGAAGTTGGTAGTGGAATTTTATTTTCATTTTGGAAAAGTCCAAGCAGTCTTGTGTTGCATTCACATGACAAAATGTAATCCATCTCCAAAGGTAGTTCTTGCGAGGTACTGGTGTTACAACGACGTTTCCCCCGCTACCAGAAAAGGAGAGGGAGTGTGGTGAGTCACACATACTGTCAAACATACTGTAAAAATGCCTTTTTTAGCTTCAAAATTGGTTACAAATAATTGCATTTAATCCACCATTCTGTAGTAGGTATAATTAACTCGATGCTTAGAAAGTTGGCTGCTTTTTCACTCACTGCGTGATAACTTTCCCTGTCGAAGATTGACTAATTCGGTTTGCAACTCTTCCTCATATAGCCATGAATGACGTCAAAAGAGGTTACTATTGTCACCTCATCAATGTGTCACAACGCAAGGCTTCTGGTTACCGGCGTCGATCGCACCGTGCGTACCAAAGTTACTGAGTACATGACATCGACCGCAAACACGTGCGGCGACCATGGTCGGCATGATGTAGTCACAATAAATATAAATGTGTGTCAACAGCAGAGTCAAAAATGAAAAGTGCGTTAAATATCAAACCAAAAATCCGACCTACATGCAACATTTTTCGGAAGTTTTGGTTTTCTCAAAACTGACTAACAATGTCGATTAAAGTAACATTTATATTTAAGAAATTTTCACGAAAAATAAAACGTATATCTTAAACTTTCTGGAAATAGTCTCTGCATCTCTCTTTAATATGGATTACTTTTATATAACTGATAAATCATAAAAACATATATTACGGCACAGAAACTGCAGATCTCATTAAAACACACGGTTATCTCCAATGCATTTTTGGTGCAATTATCGCTTTTGAGAATTCCTTATTAGTGGTTTTAATGCGCTAGTACTTATACTTTTCTCAAATGGGAAGTCGTGATTAGCTTTAGTTTCTCTACCAAGTACTATATACGTACACGGTAGGTAGAGAAGGAGTATATTCTATCAAAAAATTCGATACCGAGATCTCTTTTGAAGTACAATTTTGGAGCCCTCTGAATAAAAAAAAAATTAGAAAACGTTCATTTGTGTGTGTATTAAATTTGTATTTAAATTCTTTCCTACGTTCCAAGGCTGCAACACGAATATTTCAAGAAAATTCCTCCACTCTACACTACCCCTACATGAAAAAAATTTCAAATAGTTTTCTTTTATCAAAATAGCCCAGCAATTTTGATTCAAATCATATATGAAATATATTTACACAAAAATGAAATTTGTATATATATTGAATTTTCTGGAACTAGCCTCTGTAGATCTCATTATTTTGGATGGCTTTTCCATAACTAGTAAACACTAAAGGATAAACAAAACTTACTACAAAAACAGTAGCTCTTTTAAGATACACAATTTATGTCACATACACTTTTTTATACACAGTTAAGGTTTCCGAGACTTCGCAGTTATTGGTTACAACTTTGCTTATAGAATTGGCCGTTTTTGAGACATTCCTTGTCATTGGTTTCAGTTTGAAGCTACCTAACTTTACTCAAACGATAACATGTAAAGGGAACCGAACCTCAATTGTTTCACACAGCAGTTTCAAAAATTAGACTATCGCTTTAGCCTAATGTGTTCCCCCATTTCCCCTCTTCTTACAATGAAGCAAGTAATAAGGTTGATTCTGCTAATGTTTGCCTCAATTAGCACGATGTAAATAAAAATTAATCTTTTGTGAGAATGGTTTGTATATGGAAGAGCTAGAGAGAATCGTGTAAATGGAACTAGCCCCATATGGACAATGTACATAGGGATAGAGAAGATATTGTAATGCACCCAAAAATTCGATGTCCAAATTTCACCGGAAATATATATTTTGGGGTCCCCTGAGATCGAAAAAAGCATTTTTAAAAAAAGGCCCATGTATGTATGTGTGTGTCTGTGGATAGCATAGCCACAAAAGGAAAAGACCGTTAAATACCGTTGGTATTTAGGTTTAGTATCTCCCAAGGATGCGACACGAAGATTTTCAAGAAAATACCCCCCACCCTTAACTACCCTTTACATGAAAATTTTGTGTTTCTTAAAAATGGCTCTTAACGATTTTGATTAAAATACCATATATTAAAGATATTTCCATCACAAATAAAATGTATACCTTGAATTTTCTTGGAATAGCTTCTGAAGACTTATTTATTCTGAATGAATTTTGCTGAACTTTGCATAACTAGTATACCGTAAAAGATAGACAAAAACTTATTGGAAAGAAAAATGTAGATCTCGTTAAAATACACAATTTATGTCATATACATTTTTTCGTGGAGTTTGCCGTTTTGAAGATATTTCTTGTTATTAGTTTCAACTGTAAAGTACTTTTCTCCGTCTGTTTTTCTTTTGTTCTACTCCCGGCCAAGCAAAGAAGCGATTTGCAATGACAATCCTCATAACGACAGATTTTAAAACATTTGACTATCACTTTAGCCTTTAGCGATTCCCTTTTATTTATAAGAACTAAGTAATAAGAACATTCTGATAATGTTTATCTCAATTAGCATTGTGTATAAAGAAGAATAATCTTTTGTAGGAAGTTTGTAGAACAGCTAGAGAAAGTCATGCGAGTGTAACACATCAGATTTTTTGTAAATACATAGAATTTGTAAACTCCGCTGTAACATCTATCTTAGAACAAGGATATGCACCCATCAGTTTCGTTAATAGTTATGTGAATAACTAAGTTGGTGGAATTTCATCTGCCATCGACAGATGAACCAGTAGTGCATGTGTTTTGGGAGAGTCTAGCACTGTTATAATGTTGAGCATGCGCCAACTCAGCTTACAGGTGATATTGTTTGTTTCAGCGACCAGCCCTTACAATGTGACAGACGAGCAGTACTTCATCCAACAGGACAGTGTTCAGGAACCATCTGGGAACTCCGTCAAGCCTCCCGGAGGGGAAACAACTCATGCCAGGAAGGAAATCACTCCAGGTGAGAACACATCTCGCCTACTGTCCTCCCTTAAACAGGTTAATAAACTTTCCACCCCTTCTTCCAAAATCTTCGTCTCTATCCACATTGTTCTCTGCTACCTCTTCTTTAACACTAACCCTTTACACTTTTTCCATCTTGATTGTCCTCAAATCTCTCTCTCCTTTCTGTGCAGCTTACATGTCATGTGTCAGTTTGGAAACTGCTAGTTAAACGGGTTTTTCTTCGGAGGTAAAAATACAAAATGTCTTAACGGTACAGAGACTATCGATATATATCGGGTGGCCCAATTCTCCAGTATTTGATATGTGGGCGTTAAAGGAGTTGCAGAACTCCACGGAACTATTTCAAGTTAAAACTCTCAAGTGAGAAACTGACCTTAGCGAACTTTGTTTCACACCTCTCAATGAGCGCAAACCTTTCATCTTCTCTGCTGATAAACAAGAGAGGTAAAACGAAAGTCGCTCAGGTCATTTCCTCTCTTGCGGGTTCTAACATGAACTCAACTCCGTTGAGTTTTGCAACTCTTTTAAAACATGAAGGGATATCTACATAAGCGAAATACGGAGGAGTTGGATCATCTGTGTATACATACGGTTTCTCCTTATAACTGTAAAGCATAGTGTCATAAACTAGACGCTGGCTAAAACAGTATTATTAGTTAGAGTAGGTGTCACAAACTGGTTGCCCTTTGAGTAAAGTACAGAGAGCATCCTTGCTCAATGATCCTGCTAAATCATCTACTGTGTGACCAACCACGCGGAAAGCAGGAGCATAATTCCTTCAGTACAGTGGCGGTATGCAACATTTTGCGTTTAGAATACTTCATCTGCCTTTCATAATTTGACTCGAGTTCATTATCGTAGTGAACCGAGTTATTCTTACCCTTACCACTGAAACCTTAGGACTTATATTATTTCTTATCACTATTACGATAAGAGATAATGCAGATGTAGGATACCCAGTATAAGGTAGGAATTTCCCCTACCACTGTGCATCGCCAGGTGGTAGAGGGGAGGAAGCAGGTGGCCTCAGTGTTTAAGGTGCAAGAAGGTGTACATTTGTAGAGAGATCGGACGCTATAAATAATACACCAGGTGTACAAGGGGACACAGTACTTTTACTATTGCTTAGAGGAATTAATGGGACTATATGATTTAGGAAGCTAAGGGACGAAAACCCAAAAGACCACCCTAAATCCACTCAACTCATTTGGTACATAATTATGCTCTTGAGTTAAACCATCGATGTAGAGTGTGTCCGGCAGCATCGGTTGCTCTGAAGTAAGGGCTCTCTTCATGCCTTAGCTATCGAAGACTTAGCAGTTAAAAACCAAGCTTACACTAGCATTGCTTTATGAGAACACGACCATGTCAGCATTTACAACATTTTTCCACCAATAAGGAATGCAAAAAATGATGCAGCATTACCTCTTGCTAAATAAAATATAATTTATTCAAAATGACCAACGGGCACCTAAAATATCTTCCTTAATAAAATATTTTATTGACAAAAACAGTCCGTGAAATTAGAAAGCATTCATCTACAATCCACATAAGTTTCATAGGTGGTTTATTAGGTCATTGGTCATGAATTTCGTAACGTTGCTGGTAGAGTGTGTTTAACCTCTCGTTAAGCCAGTTGTATGTGTTTTTGTTTACAGCGACGAGCGCTACAAGTAACCACCAGGCCTACATCGGCCTCATCACTGGAGTCTTGGCAATGGTGGTACTCCTGCTGGCCTGTACCGTAGTGTTGATGGTGAGGAGAGGACGCAAGAAGGTGGCACTGTTACATAAACATACAGCCCTGGTTTCCAGCTCCACCAAACCTGGAGTCACAATCAACATGAAGGATCTCAAGATGAATATGGCCCTCTCAACACCCATCATCAACAACGGTCTGTCGCGGTCCAGGGTCGCGGCATCCAAGGTGAGAAACATCTCTGTGTGATGACGTGTCCCCAGGTTGAGTAGCTTACTCACGCAACAGGTGTCCTAGCACATATCCTCCACTAAGTGTCGCAGTTCAGTCATTTAAAGGGAAAACAATATTTACTTATCTAGTACGACATAGTATATATGCAGAAAAGTATTGCTTTCCACCCAAAAATTCGATATCAAGATTTCATTGAAAATATATGTTTAGTGTTACTTCAACCCAAAAGAAACATTTTTTAGAAAAAGGTCCTTGTATATGTGTGTGAACAATATAAGTCATCCTGCGTAGTGTAATGGTTGTTTTGCTTCCATGACTTAACAATTCAATACTGGCTTGCTATTCCAGGTTGTTACAGGGTCATTAGCCTTGCAGAAAGCTTTCAAACTCACTTACGATAAAGCAGTCGCTACTACAAGGATTGCCCACTCAAAAACACAAGAGAATCAAAATCTTAAGTGTGTGTGTGTATATATATATATATAAAACATATGCTACGTTACGTCTTGATCCCACACTCTTGTGGGAAAATACGTATGGCATGTGCGTGAACTACTAACCAACCTATTCTTAATAAGTAAAATTATAAGTCCTCAAATGAACTAAATATAAATGTAATGTTGTTCATATAATTTCGCTATTTTAATTACCAGTACAAATATCTGCATTTCTCCCCCTAACAGCCTACATAATCAGTTGTAGGATAATGGACGCCATAGTGTTTTAATCTCCCAACCTGGCGACACAGAAATCCCTATGATTATACCTCACTTCGAGTCTAATACTTCTTGCACTGTTTTTGCAATTTTCAGAACAAGGTTGCGGCTGGAACACCAGCGCCATCAGGGACGACGGCTAAGGCCAACAACATCTACGGCCACATGGTGGTGGGCGAGGAGTCAGAAGACAGTGAGAACTCCTCTGTATATCACGAGCCATACAAACTGTTGCCGTCAACCAAACAGGAGTACGGCTGCCTGCTCAAGAAGGATACTTTGTCCTCCAGCAAAAGTGGCGAGTATACAGGTGAGTGAATACTTCCGTAAACCATAGACGGATAAGAATTAATTGGTTATATGGAGGGATAGATCTTGGAGACCGATAGCGGGACACATGAGAATACCAGTTACATACCTACCGAGTAGTGACCGACCTGCATTGGTGACTGCACGCGCTGCATGTAAACAACCTGTATTAACGCGTTGGGAAACATCGCTCCATGCAGCAGTATACTATACTTTATATTACAATACTATTTTAGAGGTAATGAATGCCTTTGATGATAGTGCAAGATCTTCAATTAAGACTGTATAAGCATGGATGCATGAAGATTTAAAATTCATACAGAAGAACTTTGCAGATATATGTACGACCATAACAAATTTGGAAACATCGAACACTGAAATGCGTCAAGCCCTAAAAGCTGTCGATGAACTTGTGAAAGCAATTAATCGGAGACCTGTAACACCTGTTTTAGACCGCGTGGGAAAGAAAGTGAACATAGTGTTTGGAAAAAAAGCATATCTAAATATCTTGAAAGAAATGAAGCGAATAATGAGGCTGATGACCTGTTGCACAACAGTAATACACATATCTAGGATGTTCATGAACTACACCGAAACAATTTGCGAGATTGTGCACGTGACTGATATAAGTAATTTGAGATCGGCGATGCATGGTCCCCGGATAAACATAACGCAGCTACATAACGTTAAACGTGTGGGTATCAGGTGCTGATAAGTCGGTGTTAAAGGAAAACAGGTTGATAAAATGGTATAGAATTCTTTAAAACTTTTGCCCGAGTATAGAAATATCGATTTTTAGCAGCTCTGTAAAATATCGAACTAATCACTTGGTAGTGCGACACTGAGCATTCATTAACTACGTTCTTGAGTTATGTAGCCTACTCTTGAGGCGTTCCTTCAACTGCTCTGATGGCTTAATGCGTAACGCGGGAAGCTGCTAACCTGAAGGTCATGAGTTCGATTCCTGTCATAGAGTAAATGTTTTTTTATTATATTTTTTCATTCCAGACGAAGTGCCGTGATACGTGGCGTACTGGCACTTCAGAAACTTATAGCCATTTCTTCGAAATTCCAATAAACAGGTTATAAGTTTCCGATCTCAAATTACTTATTTAAGTAATCTAATTATTCTGTGAAAGTATTTCGGTATAATTCATTAACACCCTTTATATATTAAAATTGTTAGTTCCCGTAAATCAGTGGTATTTATTTACCGCTCACCCAACCTCAATCGCCCTCTACTGCAGTGAAAACATCACACGTCTACCACGCAACCGTTTTCCTTATTAGTACACACTGCATTGTCAACACAACATAACTATATATCATGCTACGATAACTTTGATTCTGTCCCGCTTTCTGTCTCCAAGAGATGTTATCCCTAGGTATATGAATAAAAAGCTCAAACACGGGTGTCATGCAATGTTAAAATATGAGAAGGGAAACCAAGACGGGACGTGTGCCTTGCTGCATATGCAACCATTACAACGCATGAGTGAAGCGTATCATCTAAAATGCCCGAGCGCGGTCAATTTCATTCGAAGAGAAAAGTTCGAAGTGATATTTTGTGACTGAAATGGAAGGCCCTGCTTGCCATATTGGCGTTCCAAGCGCTAGCGGAGTAAGCTTTTGTTTAACATATAGCAACGATCAGGCAAGTGTTGGTGTAAAAGGATGAGGGAAGGAATAAACCAGACCAAGGCAACGACGTTTTTATTAATATATGATATTATGCTATTCAATAATTAATTTGTAATTCGTTCTCATTCAAAGGTAGCGTTCTCTACTTGGATAGGAAACTTTGCAAGAAAGACTTGAGTTTTATTAGTTTTGAGGTGTTTATTTATGTTTATGTTTTATAACAATTTAATGATTTACACCTTGAATATTTCAGGGCTCATATATTGCTTAGATCCATATGCTATTGCGTGTTTTATATAAAATATATCTGTGATAAGGTCAATAGTGAAATGTGTAGCTTCTACACATATGAGATGAACCTAATCATGTAACATGTTCCGTATAGGAACAATAAAATGTCTGAGACACCAAAACAATATGGGGCAGTCCGTTCTCGAAAAGCCGTACCTGGAACTGAAAGAAAAGAAAGAAATGGTCCATCCAGAAATAAAAGGCAAATGCGGCCGAACTAGCAAACCGAACCAAGACGCTCAGGCGTTTCGTCTGAAACTGACATTCGTGGGTTTGACACACGGCCCCACCTTTCTAACCCATGGTTTTCTTTTGTGGTTTTCCCGGGTGACTCTCGAAATTATCGAGAAGTTTCTTCGTTCCCCAACCGATCTCTTTCAGGAATGCAAAGACTGCTATGTCGCTTTTCCGTGGTGGTGAAAGCGCTTTGGAAATACAGTTCTCGTCAGCTGGATGGGTTGAAGACATCTGAGGACCTAAAGCAACGGTTCCCAACCGGTGTGCCCCGGCATCCTAGGGTGCCGCGAGATATTGAGATAAACAAAAAAAAAATACCTTCTACTGAAGCCTTAAGTCTTGTAAGGTCTTGAAATAAAATAAGTCAAATCAATTACTCTCATGCACGGCAGATGGTGATAGTGGTCGATTCATTTCAATAATTCAGTTATACTAGTATCCCACAGATGGCATTACAGCTATACCCTACCGAACATTCCCGAGACTTCGACAGATGAATATATAAAAGTGTACGCCGCTTGGCGCTTTCAGTTGTCTTCCTCGCGTTGATTCACAGTGTTTAGCTATGGATAAGTTCATTGTTAAACGTAAACGCCAGGACAGTGAAAGTGAACAGTCGGCTCCTACTGCTTGCTTTAAGAAGCCAAATCTTACAGTTTCTCCCGGACCGTCGAATTCACCACAAAAAGAAGACAAACGAAAGAAAAGAACATACCAGGACAGTTACTTAGCGTATGGATTTAAGTGGAATAACAACGAGGAAAACCCAATCCCTGTGTGTTTAGTTTGTGGCGAAACACTTAGCAACGAGGCCATGGCACCTAGCAAACTGAAGCGGCATCTTACAACAAAGCATCCTAGTGTGTCACAGAAAAGTGTAATGTATTTTTCACATATATTAGAAGGGGAGAAGAAAACAGCTGTGCGAATGGTAAAGAGAATGACCATAGGTGATACTGCTCTTGAAGCCTCATTTAAAGTAGCAGAACTGATAGCTAAAAAAAAGAAACCTCATACTCTTGGAGAGGAAATCATTGGCCCTGCATGTCAAGTTATAGTTTCAACAATACTTGGCGAATGAGCAGCTAATCAAATTTCGAAAGTTCCTCTGTCCAACAACACAATCAGCCGCAGGATATCTGAAAGGTCATGCAATATCAACGAACAAGTCACGGAGAAAATAAAAACTTATAGAACATTTGCTTTGCAAGTATATGAGAGTCCCGATATTGGTGACAAACCGCAACTCCTTGGTTTTATCAGATATATTGATGAAAAAGATATTAGTGAACAGTTTCTGTTCTGTAGACCGTTGGAGACTACAACCACAGGCCATGATATTTTCGTTTCTATTAATTCCTATCTCAATGACCATGATCTTTCATTGAAAGACTGTTGTGGTATATGTACAGATGGTGCACCATCTATGTCTGGGAAAATTAAAGGTTTTACTGCCAGAGCTCTCAATGAAAATCCATCCATTATTATAGCTCGCTGTTTTCTGCATAGAGAGGCATTAGTCGTGAAAGCGTGTAATGAAGATTTTGCTGAAGTGTTTAACCAAGTTGTGAAAATGGTGAACTATATGAATCTCGACCTTTAAAGTTCGGAATTTTTGAACAGTTATGTCGCGCAACGGATGCAGCTCATACCTCTTTGTTACTTCACACAGAAGTAAGGTGGTTGTCGCGGGGTCGTGTATTGAACCGGTTTCTCGAACTTAAAGAACAGCTAAAAACTTTTTTTTAAGGATGAAAATCAAGACACATTTCATGAGCTCTTACTAAGTGATTCTTGGTGTTTTGAACTGTCGTATCTGGCAGATATTTTTCATAAGCTGAATGAACTGAATGTTTCGATGCAGGGTCAACATGAAACAATAATCTCCTCAACCAATAAAATGAAAGGTTTTAAAAGAAAACTTAGTTCTTGGAAGTCTGCAGTTCAAAAAGGAGATTTGTCGAACTTTCCATCTCTTCTTAATGTGGCAGGAGATAAAGATCTGGGTAAACTGAAAGACCGCATTTGTAATCACTTATCAAGATTGCAAGATGCAATAGATGCGTGCTTTCCAACTATTTTCACTACGAATCTCGACTGGGTTGTCTCACCATTTGATTTCGTAGATAGTGCAGAGGAAATAGATTTCACTGCTTGCGAACGAGATGAATTTATTTATCTTTGCGCTGATTCCACACTCAAAGGTAAGTTCACCAAGAGTGAGGCGTCGGTGGCTAGTTTTTGGCTTCAACGTAGAGAGGAGTACCCTAACCTAATGAAGAAAGCAATTAACGCACTTTTGCCCTTTTCAACATCCTGTCTATGCGAGCAAGCCTTCTCTGCCATGGTGACAATAAAATGCAAAGCAAGAAATAGACTGAATAACCTTGAGGATGATTTGCGTGTTTCACTGTCAACTGTAAGACCCGACATCACATATCTGTGCTCTAAGCATCAATCACAAGTTTCACATTACTCATTAATCGAACAAAATTTATTGATGTATTTTTACTCAGTGATTGTATTACGTTATGGTGTACGTTATTATTATATAATATTTCAATAAATTAACATATTAAGCTTAATTTTCTTTTAATTCAAGGAACGGTGCCCCTGGTGTTTAATGTTATTCCCAAGGGTACCGTGAACTTCAAAAGTTGGGAAACACTGACCTAAAGGGTTCAATCTAACATAGAGAGCGGGCTCCTAGCGCCCCCCGCGTCGAGATGAAGAACTGCTTGATGGCTCTTCCCTGCGGTCCGGTTTCGGTCACCTGTTGTAAACACACCTTATTTCCTCCTATCCATCTAGAATCTACCAAGCAACCCACATGAAACGTACACAGAGCGTGATTTATATCACACTGGTAGATAATTATCTTTATTGAAGTCAAATTATTAAAGTTTTTAAACAAACACTTACTGCAAGGATAGTTGGCATTTTTCTGGTGACAAAAAGAAACAAAAGACATAATTGATAAACTGGGTAGAGTGATAAAGAAGTTGATAAAGTCAAACGAAAATAAATCCCTTTTGCAGTGAGACGCAGATTTAATTTACTGTCTTGAACTCGAATTATAAAATGTAACATTTGTCTGCATAAATAGAAAATTATTGTTAATTACCGGAAGTTGTTAAGAGTTTACTATTAAATAATCACAAAATAATTAGGATAATATGTAAAAGATACTAGTGGTTGGGGAGAAATACGTATTCGCATTTGACAAGATCAAATATGCCCGACTCATAAATTTTGAGTAGTTTGTTCTTTAGATTTGCTGATAAGGTACAAAGAGACATCCGCTTTATTTCATGAAACGTGTTTGACAACAACAATAGGTGGGGAGTATGTGGGCATCATAGCTTGCAAACTGAAGTAGTAGCAACTTCTGAATCTCCTAAGGGGAGCAACAGTCTATGCTTCAATGATCAGATATTGATTTCTAGTTCACGGTTTCGCCACTATGCGCCATGGTGAAGAGGGATCAGCTCGTCGCCTACAGATGGCACTGTAGGACGTAATCAAGACTTGCGGACGCGAAATGGCGAAAAACTTTGCCCAGGAACCTTCTTCTTTCAAGGTTTAGGGCTACTTTTAGTGCAAATAAACATTGCACGGGACCACCGGCTTTACTTCCCTTCTGAAGGAAGCCATACTAAGAATTTTTGTGCCCGAAAAGAATCCATCACCCTTCTCCAGGTTTGAACCTGCAATCATAGCAACCTAGCAACGTTGCTTCAAAACAACGTGTATATAAATTCACGTAGAGCACAACTTCCTGATAGAGGTAACAAATGGTATTGTGGCAGGTGTGAGGTTGTGTGTTACAGAAACATTATGGTAAACAAATAGCCCAGGTTGTTCCCCGACATCATTAATTGCCAGTCGAACGCATCCATAATTAATGTTTCGTTTCATTTAAATACCTGCAATAGAGACATCCGTTGTGTATATTCATTTCACTGAGGAATATTCATAATATTTAACTGTGGATGTTTCCACACATCCTTTAATTAAAATGGGAAAATTGGCAGATTACGAAGTAAATGCGTTTTCAATAGCACCATCATGAATATGTAAACCAGTTTACCTCTCGTCCAGTATGCTGTTGTTTGTGTGCACCGAGCAATTCGATTCCAGACTTCGGACCTTTCATAATTGCCTTTAATTTACACGTAATTTTAAATCAGTCCATGGTTTCCGTAGTAACAATTCTTAAGGTCGATCAGAATCGTTCAAAGAATCGAAAATCCTTTTGGAGTAAATCATTGTTTAAACCCTAGAGCGTACATAGAATGTCCACATACACATACCACTACAACTACTTAAAGATATCCTATAATATTCCAGTTCCCTAGCTTGCAAATTTTACTTTCTCCAGCACGTATGTTGTACATAGTAACCAGAGATGGTATTGTATTCGATGCCAAGATATCGACGTAAATACATGTTTTGAGGTCCCCCGAGTCCAAAAATCCTTTTTAGAAAAACAATTCCGACATGTCTTTCCCTACATCTCTGCAACAAATTATTGTTAACAAGCTAATGCTTCTATTTACTTCATGCAAATCGAGAAACAATTAGAAGAAATAGTCTTATTACTTGTTTCCCTGTCAGTAGAAGGGAAATAAGGGAGTATCATAGGTTAAAGTAATAGTCAAAAGCTGGTTGCTATGTGACTTAAGTTCCTTTGTTTGTATGGACAGGAGTTGGTAAATTTCTGTATGAGAAAAGTAAGTTTTTTGACGCTGAAACCAAACGCAAGGAATATCTCAAAAACAATCAACTCTACGAAAAAAATGTATGTAACATAATTTGTGTGTGTTTAATGTGCTCTACATTGTTTGTGTTTTTTGTATATCTCTTACGGTTAGCAGGTATGCAAAATTCCGTAAAATTCATCCAGAATAAAGTAATCTTCAGAGGCTATTTCCAGAAAATTCAAGATATACATTTTATTTGGCAAGTGAATATCTTAAATATCAAAGAATTTAATAAAAATCAATAGAGCCATTTTTAAGAAAATAAAAAATATCGAAATTTTTCCATATAAAAGGTAGTTTAGGCTGGGGGTGTTTTCTTGAAAATCTTCGTGTCGCATCCTTGGAAGATACCAAACTTAAATACCAAATTTAGTTTTTAAGGCTCTTTTCGTTTTTAAGCTATGCTGCCCACAGACACACACACACACACGAACATTTTTATAAAAATGTTTTTTTTTTTGATTCGGGGGTCTCAAAACATATATTTCCGGTGAAATCCCGGTATCGAATTTTTGGGCGCAATACAATACCTTCTCTGTACACTACGTATATAGTACGTGTAGAGAAAGTAAAAAAGTCCGTGTGTATCTAGACAGCATAGCTCAAAACCTAAAAGTATGTTAAATAACAGCTTTGTATTTGGATTTAGTGCCTCCCAATGATAAGACAGGATGATTTTCAAGAAATTTCCCTACCTCAAAATAACCTCTAACTGGAAAAAGTTTCTAAAATTTTGATTTTCTCAAAAATACTCCTAACGATTTTGATTGGAAGCCGGATATTAAAGATATTCACATGACAAATAAAATGAATATCTTGAATTTTCTGGGAACAGTCTCTGAAAACTTCTTTATTCTGGATTAATTTTGCTGAATTTTACGTAGCAGGTAAACCATAAGAGACAAAAACTTACTAAAGAAAAAATGTATAAACTTGGTATTTAAGTTTAGTATCTACCAGAGATGTGACACGAAAATTTACAATAAAATTCCCGCACCACAGACTATCCTTCACAAGGAATTTTTATTTTTGTCAAAAATGACTCTAACGATTTTGACTTATATACGTATATTAAAGATATTTACATCATAAATAAACAATATATTTTTAATTTTCTGGGAATAGCGTCTGAATACCTCTTTATTCTAGATAAGTTTTGCATAATTTTGCGTGACAGTTAAACCGTAAGAGACAAACAAAAACTTATCGCACAAGAAATGTAAATCTCGATTTATGACTTGTTTTTCTTGTAGAACTAGCCGTTTTCAAGATATTTCTTGTTATTGGTTTAAAAGATTTAACAATGGCTTTAGGTTAGTGTATTCCTATTTCCCTTCTACTTATAAGGAAGCAAGTAATAATATTAATTCTGCTAATGTTTATCTCAATTAGCATGAAGTAGATGAAATAATAATCTTCTGTAAGAATAGTTTGTATATAGAAGAGATAGAGAAAATTATGTGATTGGAACACGTCATTTTTTTTTTCTGAAAATTACATTTTCACGCTTTCTACAATCTACAGAAGCATCCATTGTACGTTCTATAGGACAAAATACATGCTAACGCCAATAATAATTTTCAAAAATATATTTAATATATTGCATTCACATGACTTTCTCTGTCTGTTCTGCAAACGAATTATTCATGTACAAAGATTATTCGTCTATCTGCTTCCTGCTAATCGAGATAAATTTTAGCAGAATTGTCTAGAGATTTGAAACGAAAGATAATTTACCATGTGAGAAAAGCTTAAAATTTAAACCAATAAAACGCAATATCTTGGAAATGGTTAACTCTACCAAAAATGTATGATATACATTTTGTGTTTTAACGAGATCTACGCGTTTTGTATAGTAATTTATTGTATATATTTCATGGTTTACCAGTTATAAGAAATTCACACAGAAGTGATCTTCAGAGACTATTTCCAGAAAATTCTATGTATACATTTCGTTTGTAATAAAAATCATTTAAACATATGGAATGTTAATAACAAATTTTGGAGTAAAAGATAGTTTGGAGTAGGGATATTTTCTTGAAACTCTTCATGTCTCATCCTCAGAAAATACTAAACTAAATACTAAATTTGGTGTTAACAGTCTTTTCGTTTTTGAGATTAACTTTTACACGCTCACACACACATATGCGCGCGCAGAAATACTCCTCTTTAATAAAATTTGATGTGTTCCATTCACATGACTTTCTCTAGAACTCTGCAATAAATTATTGTTAAAAAGCTTATTCTTCTGTTTACTTCATGCTAATCGAGGAGAAAATAGAAGATATCTTATTATTTGCTTCCTTATAAGTAGAAAGGAAATAAGGAAGTGCACTAGGCTAAAGAGTAGTCAAGTCTTCTAAACGCTGTTGCTATGTGATTGAAGTTATTTTGTATGGCCAGAAATTGTCAAATTCGTGTATGAGAAAAGTATAAGTATTTTAAAACTGAAATCAATAATAACGAATATCTCAAAAACGGTGAAATCCACGAAAAAAAGTATAAATATGAATGATGTGTTTCAACGAGCTCTACATTTTTGGTATGGTAAATTTTTGTCTATCTCTAACGGTTTGCAATTATACAAAATTCCGCAAAATGCTTCCAAAACAAGGATCAACTTACAGGCTATTCTCAGAAAATTCAAGATATATATTTTATTTTTCATGTATATATCTTTAATATACGATATTTTAATCAAAATTGTTAGGGTCATTTTTGAGAAAATCAAAAACTTAGAAACTTTTTTCCATGTAAACGGTAGTGTGGAATGGGACGATTTTCTTGAAAATCTTTATGCCGCATCCTTGGAAGACACTGAACTTAAATAACAAGTTTGGTGTTTAACGGACTTTTCGTTTTTGAGCCATGCTGCCCAGAGACACACACATGGACATTTGTCTAAAAATGCTATTTTACTTTCTCTATACGTACTATATACACAGTGTATAGAGAAAGTATTGAATTCCAACCACAAATTCGATACCAATATTTCACCGGAAATACATGCTTTGGGTTCCCCTGTATCCAAATCAAGAATTTTTGGAAAAACGTTCGTGTGTGCGTGCGTTTGTCTGTGGACAGCATAGCTCAAAAACAAAAAGACAGTAAAATACCAAACTTGGTATTTAAGTTTGGTATCTTCCAAGGACGCCACACGAAGATTTTCAAAAAAAATCCCCCCACTATTAACTACCCTTTACATGGAACTTTTTACGAACATTTTGACTATCTCAAAAATGGCTTTAACGATTTTAATTAAAACACCGTACATTAAACATATTTACCTGACAAATAAAATGTATATCTTAAATTTTCTGGGAATGGCCTCTGTAGGCTACTCTGAAGACTAATTTTTACTTTCTCTAGCCCCATATGTACACTGTACATAGGGATAGAGAAGCATTGTATTCCACCCAAAAATTCGATACCGAGATTTCACCGGAAATACATGCTTTAGGACCCCCTGTATCTAAAAAAAGCATTTTCAGAAAAAGGTCCGTGTGTGTGTCTGTGAACACGATAACTCAGAAACGAAAAGTAGCTAAAATACCAAACTTGGTATTTAAGTTTAATGTCTTCCAGGGATGCGACACGAAGATTTTGAGAAAAATCCTCCCACCCCAAACTACCCTTTACAGGAACTTTTTTCAAAAATTTTGCTTTTCTTAAAAATGGCTCTAACGATTTTCATTAAAATAGCATATACTAAAGATATTTATTTACCTAACAAATAAAATGTATATCTTGAATTTTCTGGGAATAGCTTCTGAAGACCTGTTTATTCTGGATGAATTTTGCTTAATTTGGCATAACTCGTAAACCGTAAGAAATAGACAAAACTTACTATACAAAAGTTAGGTCCTGTTAAAATACTCAAGTTATAGCACATACATTTTTCTCGTGTAGCTTACCATTTTCGAGGTATTCCTTGTTATTAGTTTCAGTTGTGAAGTACTTATACTTTTCTCAGAGGGGCGTGTCCGTTTTTATTTTGTTCTACTCTTGGCCAAGAAAATTTGTAGTGTCAATCGCATAACGACAGCTTTCAAAACATTTGACAATTGGTTTAGCCTAGTTTAACTCCATGGGGAGCCTTGGCCTACCGCCCGGCCGCTGCGTCCCCCATCTCGGTCCACTACAGACGTCATGGATGGGGTGCAGTATTGGAGGGTGAGACGTGGTCAGCACCTCGAGCCCCCCGGCCAGTTAATGCGGTCCTCATGACCTGGAGCAGCTACTTCTCCTACAAGTAGCTCATCAATTGGCCTCCCAGGGACCTTACGAGGCTGTGTGCACCCCGGGCCAGGTCTCCCAACGGGGGAAAAGTCCCCACGCCGGTACTGGCGATCGAACCCAGGTCTCCCGCTTGGTACGCAACTGCGCTACCACCGCGCAAAGGAGACGACCGTTTAGCCTAGTGTATTCCCTTATTTTCTTCCAACTTATACGGAAATAAATAATAAAAACATTGTGCTAATGAGTACCACGATTAGCAAGGTGCAGAGAGAATAAGAACCTTATGTATGAAGTTTGTAGAACAGCTAGCGAAAGTCATGTGAGTGAAACACATCAGATTTTTTTTATTCCGTGGGTCGCAAAACATATATTTCCGATTAAATCTCGGTAAGGAATTGTTTGTGCAATACAATATCTTTATACACCGCATACGTAGTGCGAGTAGAGAAAGTAAAAATAAAGAAAATGAAGATAAAATGTTATTTTGCCAGCAGGTAACGAGTTCAAGGGAAAACCTTGTCATACAGAAAACGCTCAAGCCAACAAACCTCGTAGCTCCTAAAGTTTGCACAAGGTTGCAATTATCTGCGGCAATCCCAAGAGATCTGATTTAACATTCCAACTCTACAGAAAAGCAGAGGTGTGTAAATCAGCATTACTGCTTCAGGTACAATATACAGGGTGGAGCTCAACAGTGTCATGCTTGCTCTGCCACTTATATGTGGTAGAGGGAGCGGAAGTATCTTAAATAGGGCTAACTTTATGATAGACAACACGAGATTTTCAGCTTTCACATTCTTGAAAAGTAAAGTTACCATGATTTAAGGATTGTATTCCACACAAAAATTCACTACAGATATTTAACTATAAATTTACGTTTTCAGGTGTACTGAACATAACCACGCTCACGTATGTATTTGTGGGTGTCTGAACAAAATAACTAAAAAACATCTTATGTGTTACGCTCACATGACTTTCTCTAGCTGCTCTACAAACACACTTATTACAAAAGATTATTTTTCTTTCCACACAATGCTAATCCAGTAAAACATTAGTAGAATGTCATGCAAAAGAGAATATGATATCAAATGCTTCACATAGAAAAGAGCTTATAAAGGATTTTACTCTCGCTTTAATCTGGAGTACTCGCTTATTTCCCTTCTACTTACAAGGAAGCAGGTAATAAGAGAATTTCTAGTAAAGTTTTTCTCGATTAGCACGAAGTAGATATATCATAGTTGTAGAGAAATTCATGTGAGTGCAACACATTAGGTTTTTAATTTCGTTTATTACGTACTGAATGGGTGTCGGGAAATATTTGATTGTATTCCACCCAAAAATTCTGATGGGTTCCATTCACATGACTTTCTCTATATCTCTGCACCAAATTATTGTTAAAAAATTTATGCTTTTATTTACTTCATGCTAACCGAGAAAAAAATTAGCAGAAATAGTCTTATTACTTGCTTCCTTGTAAGTACAAGCGAAATAAGGGAGTACCATAGGTTAAGGGGATAGGAAAAAGCTGGTTGCTATGAAACTGAAGTTCCTTTGTTTGTATGGGCAGCAGTTGACAAATTCCTGTATGAATTTCAAAGCTGAAACTAAAAAAAAAGAAATATGTTAAAAACGATCAACTTCATGAAAAAAATGTATATAACATACACTGTGTGTTTTAACGTGCTTTACATTTTTTGTATGACAAGTTTTGTCCATTTCCTACGTTTTAGCAGTTATGCAAAATTCCGTAAAATTCATCCAGAATAAAGTAGTCTTCAGAGGCTATTCCCCGAAAATTCAAGATATAAATTTTATTTTTCAGGTAACTATCTTTAGTATACGAAATTTTAATCAAAATCGTTAGAGCTATTTTTTAGAAAATCAAAATTTTCGAAAAAAGTTCCATGTAAAGGGTAGTTTGTGGTGGGGGAATTTTTCTCAAAATCTTCGCGTCGCTTCTCTGGAGGATACTAAACATAAATACCAAGTTTGGTATTTTCTTGACTTTTCGTTTTTGAGTTATCGTGTTCACAGACACACGGACACACACAGAGACCTTTTTCTGAAAATACTTTTTTTTGGATACAGAGGACCCTAAAACATATATTTCCGGTGAAATCTCGGTATCGAATTTTTTGGTGGAGTGCAATACCTTCTCTATACACTATGTACATAGTACGTATAGAGAAAGTAAAAATTGATGTTAAGATTTCACCAGAATTATATGCCTTGAGAACCACAGAACCCCAAAAAGTAGTATTAAAGAAAGGACTAAGTGCGCCTATTTGTTTCGTTTTTTTTTTTTCCTGAGAAGTGTATAAGTAAACAATTGGCGTGCGTCATTCAATTGACTTTCTCTAGCTATTCAGAAACAAATTATTGTTATAAAATTATTCTTTTATCTATCCCATTCTAGTCAAAATAAACATTAACAGAAATAATTTGATTACTTATTTCAGTGTAGATATAAAATATAGTTATTGCATTCCACCGTTACCGAGATTTCACCGGAAAAGCGTATTTTGAGGACTCATGAATCGAAAAAGAAATGAAAATATAAGATCCATGAGTATATCTGTGTTTATGAATTGCATAATTCAAAAACGAAAAGTCAGTTAAATACTTGATATTTAATTTTAGCAGTTTCCAAGTATGAATCCCGAAGAGTTTCAACAAAATTTCTTACCCCAAACTTTCTTTTTCAAGGAAAAAAAATGTTTTTTTTTTCTTTTTTTTAATTTTTGGATATATGTAGTTTCTGGAATCCTCTTCATTTAGAATTACTTTTGTACAACTGTCCAATGTGTAAATAAATACATATAAAATATTAAAACACCATTTGCATGAGTGTCCATAGACGTCAACCATAGTTTACATCTCGATAAATGTCCGATACACCTACTCTGTTACGTCTTCGTAAACCTGAAAATACAAAAGGTGTCTTACAATCAAATACTGTATGTCTCAAAGTACAAAATTTGTCGCATACCTTTTTGTGGGGTTAAACAGTTCCGAAATATTCCTTGTTATTGGTTTGATTTCTGGAATGGGAAGTCGTTATGCTTTACTCTTCAAAGAGAAGGGAGTTTCAAAATCATCAGATAGCCACTAGCTCTTTCTTCTTGGAGTACATTGTAGGGTACCAGAGGATCATTTTGAATAAATCATATTTCATTTAGCAACAGGCAATGTTGAAACAGTTTCAGGCAATCGACATGATGGCAAGATGTCGTAATGCTGACATAGCTGTGTCCCCATAAAGCAATGCTGGAATAAACATTGGTTTATCTATGAGCTCCAATAACTAGGTCACAGGGAACCCTCACATCTTCTGAGCTACTGATACTGTCGGATGTGCTCCGGACGGACAGAAAGGGCATTACGTTTCTTTAAAAGTGTTGACTTCAAGAACTTCATAATGCACCAGGTGAGTTGAGTGTATTTTGGGTAGTACCTCGGATTGTCTCCTTTTTATTCCCTAGCTTTGCATACTTGTAATTCATCTATTTAATTTAAAATCGTCATTCTCCGTGATAAATTGGTTACCATGTTAGCCTCCAAAACCCAAGATAGCAGGTTCAAACTTGGCAGAGGGTGATGGATTTTTTCGGACGCAAAAAAGCTTATTATGGCTTCCATTGGAAGGGAAGTAAAGTCGATAATCCCGTCTGATGTTTATTTGCATGTAAAAGAAAGCAATATTTTGAAAGAAGAAGGTTGCTGGGGAAAATTATCCAACACTTCGAGTCCGCAAATCTTGATTTCGTCTTACAGTGCCGTCTGTGGGCGAAGAGCTCATCCCTCGTCCCAATGCGCATAGCGGCGAACTCATGAATTAGAAATTAAAACCCGATCATGGAAACATCTAACTGATAGTATAATCACTGTGTCTGCCCCCACCCTTAGTGCATTTATTTATAACTTCCGATCTCTCTCCTGCATCTTAAAGCCTGACACCATCTGCGTCTCTCCCCCAGGTGCGAGTACTAGCTATAGCTCTAATCCTACTAACCCCTAGTGTTGCACAGTGTAGGAGTAGCTTTTACGCTATACTGGGTATCCCATAGTATTGTATCTCTCTATATGTAATAAAGCCACTTCTACAAATATTTACCTGGATTAAAATGAAGATAAACGAACACCCTTTTGGACGAGTACTAATTTTACAAAGAGTTTGTTGAAGAAAGGTTAGAAAAAGCCATGTCAATGTGGTAATTAATTTTTAAGAATAGTTTTTAGTAGAGAGGATAAAAGGCTAACTGTTTTAAAACATAGCTTTGTCAGTATTACCAACACCAGCATATAGGAAACTATTATTTGTCACCAGAGTGGATACAGTAGCACCAGAAAGGGCAACAAATGCAACCGTGACCTCGCAGCGACATTCTCTTGTTAATTAATTCGTTACTATGGAAGTCAGCCACGCTTCCAGCGAATATTGCCCCAGGAATTTGTTTTATACAACAGGTACAAAAATAGGCATGCATTAAAAATGTATTCATTAAACGCCGTTGGAATTTTGCACGGGCTATAAAATATATTTTATTTTTCTACATATCTTCATAATTATGTTTATATAGGATGAATAATGTATTACTTATGGATTTTAAATATTAGGTTTTGTAGCATAAAAAACCTGAAGTGTTCCACTCGGTGGCTTTCTTTACATATTCCGGAACAAATTATTCTTACGAAAGCTTTTTCTACTATGTACTGCATGGTAATCAACAAAAACATCAACAGAAACAGCGTATTGAGTAATTCCTTGTAGGTATAACAGAAATAAGAATATGCACTAGGCTAAAGCAATAGTCAAATCTTTTAAAAGCTGGCCGCTTTGTAATGACTTGAAATTCCGTTCCCTCTGCATTGTCAGGAGTAAAAAAAAAGAAGAAAACGAATGACAAGTATGAGTATTTGAAAATTTAAAATAATAATAAGGAATATCTCGCAAATGCTTAACTGCATAAAAATGAATTGGACATAAATTATGTGTTTTCACCATAACCACATTTTTTGCGTAGCAAGAATTGGACATTCTCTTAGCTTAGTTTACCAGTTATGCAAAGCTCATCCTGAACAAAGAGATTTTCAGAAATTATTGCCAGAAAAGTCATAAAATATCTTTCATTTGTCATAAAAGTATCTTATAAAATGTTACTTGAATGAAAAGTACAAGTACAAGTTTTGTGTACATCAAAATTTCAAAAAAATAGTCCATGTACAGAGTAGTGTGAATGGGCCGATTTTTGTCAAATTCTTTCCGTCTCATCCTTGAAAGACGCTAAACTTAAACATCAAGTAAACATTTATTATTGAGTTCAGACATACACACACACAAATACGTTCAAACCCGGCGGAGGGCTTAAGAATCCTTAGCATGGCTTCCTTCGGAACTTGATCCCGTGTCGTAGATTTACGGCTGGTAAAAGAACCTCAAGCCTGATAGAGAAGCCTCTGAGCAAAATTAAGCGGTCTTTCACGCCCAGTATAAAATGGGATGCTGAGAACCATAGCAGTTAAAGAGCGGCCATAAATAACACGCCATTTCATTTCATTATCACAAATACGAACATACACAGAGACATGCACAAATGGAAATTGTTCTAAATTGTTTTTTTTTTTTTTTTGGATAAGGCGTCCGTAAAACGTGTACTTCTACTGAGTTTCAGCCTCAAAATTTTGGATGTAATGAAATAACTTCTCTACCTATCTTACTATGTTAGGTAGTTGTTCCTGTAACTTCTAAGTGGAGCACAGAGCATCATTACGATGTTTCTGTGATCGGATTTGAATATCTAGTTTGTGAGTTTGTCACTATATACTACAGCTTGTCGCACACAGATGGCTCTGTAGGAAAAATCACGACTTGCGGACGCGAAATGGCGGAATTTTGCCAAGAAATCTTCTTCTTTCAAGGTATGGTTTCCTTTACGTGCAAATAAGCACTACACGCGACCACGCTACGGATTTTTGAGTACGAAAAAGTCATCACATTCCGCAGGCTTGAAGCTTGGGGTTTTAGGGGCTAGCAAGGGTAGAGCATGTTAACAGCGGGGGACACCTCGGTAACTACGACCAGGTACAGATCTATTGTGGCCAACCACTCCGGAGAGGAGAGGAAACCACAGGCCAGCACACAGAAAGCGCAGAAACGCACGGAAGTTCCTAGCAATCACTAGATGACAGCCCTACCGCGTCACGGAGGCTATACAGGAGGCGACATTGCAGATTCTGGTTCAGTTTTAGATTTGACTCTGCCATTGGTCGATCGAAGCAGACAGAATGGTCAGAAGACTGTGCGTTTCGCATTGGAAAGCAAAACCAATTTTCAGAAACTCCATTTCTACCCCTTATTACGATCCCAACCTAACGCAGCCTAACCTCGACGAAATCTCGAAACATGTGTTCATCTGTCACGTAGCCATACGGTATCCGTAACCAATAGGATAGGCTCAGGAAAGAGCTTTAGTCTAAAACTGAACTAAATCTGCAATCTCGCATACAAAAGCCGGGAGGCCGGAAGGAGGCCTCTACAACAGCATCTAACCTCAACTAGCGCGACCAGGGGCAAGAGAGTTTCACTCGGAACAAGTAACAACCGTGTCACTCCTGCGCCGATCTGGGAAATGAAGAAGAGAAATGAAATGAAGGAATGAAAGGGAAAGTAACCGTGGTAGATATACAGCGCCCCTGTATTCGCCTAAGCAGACCCAGGAAAACCAGGAACAGTGTGTGCGGTCAGCGGAGAGCGAACATAGGAACCACTACACCATGGAGGGTGATGTGCGATGTAGAGAAAGTAAAACTAGGCACTGTAAACTTATTATATTTTATTCCAGTAAGCTTGACACATATTTATATACACACGTCTTGAAATTCTAAACAAAGAAACAACATATAAACATTCTGAGCTATGCCTTATGACACTCGTTGTTATAGATTCCACTGAAAACACGTCAACGTTATAAAACACGTGCTGGTGTTAGCTGAACCGAAATAAAGAGATGAGTCGCACTTAGAGAATTTGCGTTTCCAGTTCTCGTGATTTTACTCTGTGACAACTCGCGAGGATGTTTTCCCTTGCAATTAAGACTAGCTTCCCCTTAGAGCATTTCTCATTAAGCCGTGAAATCTTGGTTTAATTAGCCCGTGTGAGTTGTCTCTTCTTAGACAGTTCCGGTTGCGTATATAAGGAACATAGTTCACTTCCGGCAAAACTCACACTTATTGGACAAACCAGAATCAAGAAACGTATAGAAAATTGATCAGTATTTATGTAATCGTAGAGCAAAATAGAAGTATTGTAGATACTTGAATTGATTTCTACTTTCTCTACACGTACTATTTATATAGTGTATAGAGAATGTATTGTATTCCATCCAAAAATTCATTACCGAGATTTCACCGGAAATACATGTTTTGGGTCCCCCTGAATCCAAAAAAAGCATTTTCAGAAAAAGGTCCGTGTGTGCATGTGTGTGTGTCTGTGGACAGCATAACTCAAAAACGAAAATACCGTTGAATACCAAACTTGGTATTTAAGTTTGATATCTTCCAAGGATGCGACACGTGACTTTCAAGAAAATCCCCCTACTCCCAACTACCTTTTACCTGGAAATTTTTTCTAAAATTTTGATTTTCGCAAAAATAGCTCTAAAGATTTTGATTGAAATATCGTATATTAAAGATATTTACCTGACAAATAATATGTATATCTTGCATTTTCTGGGAATAGGCTCTGAAGATTACTTTGTTCTGGATCAGTTTTACGAAATTTTGCGTAGCCGCTAAACCGTAAGAGATGGACAAAAACTTACCACACAAAAAATGTAGAGCACGTTAAAACACACGATTTATGTAACATACATTTTTTTTTCGTGGAGTTTATCGCTTGTTTTTGGTTTCAGCTTTGAAAAACATACTTTTCTCGTACACGAATCTGTCAACTCCTGTCCGTACAAACAAAGGAATTTCAGTCACATAGAAATCAGCTTTTGACTTCACTGTTACCTATGGTACTCCCTTATTTCGCTTCTACTTACAAGGAATCAATTAATAAGGCTATTTCTGGTAATTGTTTCTGAATTAGCAATAAGTAAATAGAAGCATAGGCTATAATTTGCCACAGAGACGAAAAGAGAGTCTTATAAATGGAACACATCAGATTTTACTACATGTGCTGTGTATTAGTGTACAGAAAAAGTATTGTATTCCACTCTAGGTTTCAAGTCGAGGTTTCAACGGAAACATATGATTTGAGGTCTCCCTTGGTATTTAAGTTTGGTATCTTCCAGGGATACGACACGAAGATATTCAAGAAAATCCCCCAACTATTTTTTGCATAGGACGTTTTTCAAAATTTTGTTTTTCTCAAAAATGACTAACGATTTTGATTAAAATCTCTTATATTTAAGCTATTTAATGAAAAATAAAATGTATAACTTCAATTTTCTGGCAATAATCTCTAAAGATATGTTTATTCTAGTTGATGTTTATGGGAATTTTGAATAATTATTAAACCGTAAGAGATAGACAAAAACTTACCATACAAAAAATGTGTATCTCGTTAAAACACACACTTTATGTCATATGCATTTTTTTCCTGGAGTTAACCGTCTTAAAGATATTCCTTATTATTAATTTCAGTTTTAAAATACTTAATACTTTTCTCATGAGGGAACTTGTCAACTCTTGACTACAAAAATAGTCTATTTCAATCCCACAGCAACTTCATTTTAAAACATTAGACTATCGGTTAAGTCTAATGCATTCGCTTATTTCCCTTCTACTTATAAGGAACAAAGTAATAAGACCGTTTCTGTTAATGCTTATCTTAATTAGCATGAGTTAGAATAATAAGTTTATTTACAATTTGTTACAGAGCGGTAGAAAAGGAATGTGAATGGAGCACATCTGATTTTTCCTTTCTCTACACGTATTTTGTACATAGTGTATAGAGAAGGTATTGCACTCCACCAAAAAATTTGATACTGAGATTTCACCGGAAATATGTGTCTTAAGGTTCCCTTTATCCAAAAAAAATATTTTCAGAAAAAGGTTCGTGTGTGTGTGTGTCAGTGTGTCTGTGAACACGATAACTCAAAAACAAAAAGTCGGTAAAATACCAAACTTAGTATTTAAGTTTAGCATCTTCCAGGGATGCGACACGAAGATTTTGAGAAAAATCCCTCCTACCCAAAGTACCCAATTATGGTACTTTTTTCGAAAATTTTTATTTTCTTAAAAATGGCTCTAGCGATTTTGATCAAATTATCGTATATTAAAGATATTTACCTGACAAAATAAAATGTATATCTTACATTTTCTGGGAATAGCCTCTGAGGACTACTTTATTCTGGGTCAATTTTACGGAATTTTGCATAACTGATAAACCATAAGAGCTGGACAAAAATATACCACACAAGAAATGTAGAGTACTTTAAAACAGACAAATTAGTTAAATACATTTTTTTCGTGGAGTTGATTGTTTTTGAGATATTCATTGTTTTTTATTTCAGCTATAAAAACATACTTTTCTCACACAGGACTTTGTGTTCTCGTGTCCATACAAACAAAAGAACTTCAGTCACATAACAACCAGTTTTTGACTATCATCTTATCCTACGGTACCCCATTATTTCGCACTAACAAGGAAGCAAGTAATAAGACTATTTCTGCTATTTTTTCTCGATTAGATGAAGAAAATAGAATAATTTGTTGCAGAGATGTAGAGAAAGTCATGTGAATGGAACACATTAGATTTTTATAAAAAGGTCCGTGTGTAAGCCTGTCTGTAGACTGCATAATCAAAAACCGAAAGACCGTTAATATCAAACTTGATATTTAAGTTCGGTATCTTCTAAGGATATGATACGAAGAATTTCAAGAAAATCTCCCCTCCACAAACTACACTTTACATTGAAATATTTTCCAAAATGTTGTGTTCTTCTCAAAAAATGGCTGTAACATGTTTATTCAAATACCGTCTATTAAACATATTTACATGACTTATGAAATGTACATCTTGATTTTACTGGGAAGAGCCTCTAAAGACCTCTTTATTCTGGATGAAGTTTTTTTTTTTAATTTTGTATAACTAGTAAGCCGTAAGAGATAGACAAAGACTTACTGCACAAAAACATGTAGAGCTCGTTAAAACACATAATATATGGTATGCGTTGTTTTCCTTGAATTTGACCAATTTTGAAATATTCTTTTTTACTGCCGTCAATTATAAAATACTTAAAACTTTACGCATATGGGAAATTTTCAGCTGTTGGCAATACACAGAAACGGATTTTGCCCTGTAAATGTCTTTAATATACGGCATTTTAATTAAAATTGTTAGAGCTGTTTTTGAGAAAAACTTTCCATGTAAAGGGTAATTTGTGGCATCTTTGGAAGATACTAAAAATAAATACCAAGTTTGGTATTTAATGGTCTTTTGTCCACAGACACACACGGACGTTTTTCTAAAAAAAAATTCGGTGAAATCTCCACATTAAAATTTTGAGCGGAATACAATGCCCTCTCTATCCACTATGTAGATTGTACATACGCGGCTAGAGAAAGTAAAAATATTCAATTTTATTAGTGGGCGCCGCCCTCGAGCCCCCTTCAATAGCCACCACTGAGTACGAGAGTTGGTTTGACTGTAGGAGTCACATGGTTAACGTACCTGGGTTCCTATACCGGTCAGTGCTAACAAGGCAGTGCTAAAGATTCTATGTAAACTTTCCGAAGCCCTCCGCGATGGCAAGTTAACTAGGATATACTGCCTTGTTTGGACACAGTAGAAATCCAATTTCAGGAGAAGCAAACAGTAATCCGCCCCCCCCCCTTGCCGTTGTCTTGAGGCATGGGAGGGTTCACACGTGCTGCTGGACTGTAGCCTAGCAACTGGATTGTCACTTGTTCTCCTGCCATTTTATTGGCTTCATCTTGTGTTGGTACCAAACATCATTTTATTGTACGATGTCGTGTAGTGGAACTTCAGGTGCGGATGTTGGCTGCAATTAGCTTGCTTTCTAAAAAAATGCTCCAGTTTATCTAAAAACTATCTGATGTGTTACATTAACATGAGTTACTCAATCTATTCCACAACAAACTTTTATTACAAAAGTTTATTTCACCCTTATTAGGATACATATTCATAGAATGGTTTAATTACATATTTTCTTGTAGGTCCAAGGGGATAAAGATAATACAAGCAGTAATCAAATCTTAAGATGTCGCTATGTGATGACCTTAAAATTCCGTCTGGTTGTATGAAAGAATGTAAAAATGAATGACAACTTCCCATTCAAGATAATTATAAATATTAAATAAAATGAACCAGTGACAAGAAATACCTTGGATATGATTAACTGCAAAAGCAACAAAACTTATTCCAGGTAAATTGTCTTTTGACGAAATATAGATTTTTTTGTGTAGCTCTTACGGTTTACCAACTATGAAAAAGTCATACAGAATAAAGAGAGGTTTAGAAGCTATTCAGTATATGAATTTCATAGAAAGGTCTTAAATATATAATATTTTAATCAAAAACGTTGGAGCCATATCCCAAAAACTTCAAATTTTTGAAAAATGTTCCATATAAAGGGTATGTGAGGCTGGTGGGACTTTCTTAAAAATCTCCGGGTCGTATTCTTTTGAGATGTACAACTTAGATATTCAGATTTAGCGGACTCTTTGTAGTTACGTTTTTACTTTCCCTACACGTACTATGTACATAGTGTATGGAGAAGGTATTGTATTGTACCCAAAAATTCGATTCCGAGATTTCACCGAAAACAAATGTTTGGGTCCCCCTGAATCCAAAAACAGCATTTTCAGAAAAAGGTCCATGTGTATGTGTGTCTGTGTGAGTGTGTGTGTGTTCACCGAAAATATGTTTTGAGATCCCCTGAAACCAAAAAAAGCATTTTTAGAAAAATGTCCGTGTAAGTGTGTGCGTCTGTGTCTCTGTGGGCAGCATAGCTCAAAAACGAAAAGACCGTTAAAAACCAAATTTGGTATTTCAGTTTGGTATCTTCCAAGGATGCACACGAAAATTTTCGAGAAAATCCCCCTACCCTAAACTACCCTTTTATGAAAAAATATCGAAAATTTTTATTTTCTTAAAAATGGCTCTAACCATTTTGATTAAAATTTCTTACATTTAAGATATTTACTTGCCAAATAAAACGTATATCTTGAATTTTCTGAACAGCCTCTGAAGACTATTTGATTCTGGATGAATTTTTCATAACTGCTAAACCATAAGAGATGGATAAAAACTTACCTAACACAAAATGTAGAGCACGTTAAACACACAATTTATGTTATATACTTTTTTTTTCGTGGAGTTGGTCGTTTTTGAGATATTCCTTGTTTTTGGTTTCAGCTTTGAAAAACTTATACTTTTCTCATACAGGAATTTGTCAACTCCTGTCCATACAAACAAAGGAACTTCAGTCATACAGCAAACAGCTTTTGACTATCACTTTAACCTATGGTACTCCCTTATTTCACTCCTACTTACTAGGAAGCAAGTAATAAGACTATTTTGGCTAATTTTTCTCAATTAGCATGAGGTAATTAGAAGCATAAGCTTTTTAGCAATAATTGTTGCAGAGATGTAGAGAAAGGCATGTGAATGGAACACATCAGATTTTTATTTATATATTTGTTATTTTACTTTATTCCTTTTTATTTTTTGAGCATGAAATCCAGAGCTCAGTTTTGTGTTCCGAAGCGCATAGGTTACGAATACACAAAACTGTCAGCGGTATAAAGAGAGGGTAGTGCGTAGGGAGGCACCCGTTGAGGTATATTCCGTTCCAAAAAAGCTCATTACACGTATAGACATTATATATATCATCCTAATTCACAAAGTAATACAATAAAACAATTATTTACAATAAGATTAGCAAATAAAAACGACTAACACTTTTACACATAAAAGTATAATCTCTATGCAAAAATAAACTCAGCATAATAATGTGCAGAGCTTTGAAAACACAATGCGCATAAATCAACCAAACTCACTCAGAATTCATTACAGTGAATTACAAGGTACATATTTACTATATCGAAAGAAAATGCTCTTTTTCTGTCACTCAAATTATGTTTGAATCCTCCGCGAGGTTGTTGAGTGTCGAACTCCTATCCCTTCGTATTTTCGATTTTTTTTTTTCAATCCGAGCTATCTTTCAGGCTGTAGAGACTACGCCTAGGAATTAAAGAAAATTGCATTCATTATCATTTATCAACTCCTTCATTCTCGCATTCCAAATTATCTAAATGTTCGTTTCAAATATTTTCCGTCATAATCGAGAAACTTGCTCACGAAACTCTTTTCTTCTTGTTATACCTGTTCATCATACAACCTTCTATTCATCATTTATAATAGATTTAGCTCGTCTTTGGAATTCCCTCCCTGAAGACGTTAGGGACTGCCGGAACTTTATACTGTTCAAGCAGAAAATTAGGCCATACATTTATAATCAAACCTAGTCTGCTGCTGTGTTAATATGATAAATGCATCACTACTTTCATCTATTGTTATTAATATTTCATGAGCTGGCAAGCCAGCACTCTGCATTTCAATTGTAAATATGACAGAATATTTTATTTAAATATTTTTTACAGCTTTTTTTCTTTTCATGTCAGTATACTTATTGTACCTTTTATATTTTTGTTTATTAAGTTGTATAGGGTTGTATTTTTGTGCTTTATTCATTCCATCACGGCAGTATTGAGTGGAAGAGAATACCTAATGGCCTTAACTCCAACGAGGATAAATAAATAAATCTCAAACCGGAAATTTAATGTTTGCGGACCGAGCTCTAATGAATAACATCAAGCGACAAAGCTAGATGCGGAATAGTATAGTCATTATGAATCTTGTTTTCCTGACCTCAGAATCAAATACCAAAAAATAACTGAGAAGTTATTGGCTTCCTATGGGTTTCCTCTGACTGCACTAAGAAATGCGTCTAAATATTTTGACAGATTCCTTTCAAATAGTACAAAATCATGTGTAAAATATTACATAACTGACTATAGTTACTAAAACGTATTTATCGCAATTTTTTGGTTGGAATGCATTACTTCTTTTACCTTAGTGCCGCGGTAGAAAAGTAAGAAAGTAATTTTCAGGTTTTACATTTGATTCTTTGCGTTTTCAGAGGTAACTTAAGCAAAAGCGCTAGTAGCGTAAAACACATACCAGAGCGTTCTGTCTTTGTTAGGCATTTCCTTTCGTCACAGCATCAAAGGAATACAAACCCACGCATTTGAGAGCAAGAGAAGGAGAGAAACATGTCTTGTTACTCTTGACCTATTTTGCTGCTTCTTATAAAGTCGCTTTTTGCGTTCTCTATTGGTATATACTTTTTTGCCTCTATCTTGTCTTGTTATTTTTGTTGACCATTAAGGACGCGGTTTCTTCTTCCCTGTTTCTTCAATTTTCTTTTCTCTTTTCCTTGTTATTTCCCTCTTGATTTCGTGTACAGATTTTTTCCTTGAAAATGCCATTCGCAAATATTATTTTTAGATATCCTTGTAACATTACTTATCAACTACAATTCTATTTCCGTCATCTATGCGACTGAAGGACTTTTTATACAGTATTTAATACTGTTTCGTTTAAATATATATATAAATATTTTTGTAATAAAAATGTAAAATACAAAATTTCTACCCTTATTAAATGAGTAAGATTAAGAAGGAAATAATTCTACCGTCTATAGGATACCCTTAAGTAAAAATAAAAATTTTTTTAGAGTTAACAATAACTTTAATTATTATTTTCTCTAGCACGTAGGTATGTGTGTTTTCAAACACCTGTATACCCCCAAAAATCATTTTTGCAAAATGTCAATGAGTGTTTGTTGACAGCATACTCAAAAACGAAAAGTCCGTTAAACATAACATTTGGTATTTAAGTTTAATATCTCACCAAGATACGAAACGAAGATTTTTATCCCTTACCCCAAACAACCCTTTACATGGAAAAGCTTTCCAAGATTTCTGTTTTCTCAAAATTACCAAAGATTTTGATTAAAATATCGTTATTAAATGTATTTATATAACAAATAAAATGTGTGTCTTGAATCTCTGAAATGCAGTAGCCGTAAGAGATAGATAAAAACCTACTACACAAATATGCACATCTAATGAAAACAATAATTTATGTTCTTCATACTTTTCTTGTGGAGCTAACCGTTTCCGAGATATTCCTTGCTATTGGTTCCATTTTTGAAAAACGTCATACTTTTCTTAAACAAGAAGTCGTCCGTGGTTCTTCTATTTTACTCCTGCCGATGCAAAGAAGCAAATTTCAATGACAGTTCCATAGCGACAGGTATTGAAACATTTCTCTATCGCTTTAACTTCTGTTTAGAAGGAAGAAAGTAACAATACTATTTCTGCTAATGTTTATCTCGATTAACTTTATGTATATAAAATGATAATCGAACAGGTAGAGGAAGTCATATGAATGAAACACACAAGATTTTTATTTTCTCTACGCACCAAAAAATTCGATACCGAGATTTCACCGGAAATACGTGTTTTGAGAACTCATGAATTCAAAAAAAAGTATTTTTAGAAAAATGTCCATGTGTGTATGTGTGTGCATGCGAGTCTGTGGGCTGCATAGTTCAAAAACGAAAAAACCGTTAAATACCAAACTTGGTATTTAAGGTTACTATCTTCGAAGGATGCGTATCGAAGATTCTCAAGAAAGTCCCCCGCCCACAACTACTCTTTACATCGAAAAATTTTCTAAAATTTTGATTTTCTCAAAAATGGCTCTTAACGATTTTGATTAAAATATCGTACATTAAGTATATTTTATATGACAAACGAAATGCATATCTTAAAATTTCTGGGAATTCCCTCTGCAGACTACTTTATTCTGGATGAATTTTACGGAATTTTGCATAACTAATAAACCGTAAGAGATAGACAAAAACTTACCACACAAACAATGTAGATCAGAGTAAAACACGCAGTTTATGTCTTATATATTTGATTGTTCTTTAGATATTCCTTGTTATTGGACTCAGCTTTCAAACACTCATACTTTTCTCATACGGGAATATCTCAACTCCTGTCCATACAAACAAAGGAACTTCAATCACATAGCAACCAGCTATTGACTATCATTTTAACTTATAGTACTCCCTTATTTTCCTGCTACTTACAAGGAAGCAAGTAATAAGACTATTTCTGCTATTTTTTTTTTTTTTTTTTTTTTTTTTTTTGGATTAGCATGCAGTAAATAGAAGCATAAGCTTTTTAACAATAATTTGTTTCACAGATGTGGAGAAAGTCATGTGAATAGAACACATCAGATTTTTAAAACATATTCTTGATATATACATTTGAAGCATAGAACCATAGTGGCCATAGAACAACATTTGTCTGTGATGTTTAATAGCCACGTGAACTTAGTGGAACTCTTTTTTTTTTCTTGTCATAAATCAACTTTGTCGAAGGACATTTAACAATGCTTAACTTTCAACTTCAATTAAGTAAATAAAATATATATTTACTTAAAATATGAGGCATTCTCTGCCTTTTTGTAATAAATTATTCTTAAAAAGAATACTTTTGTTTCATACTTATCAAGAGAAACATTAGCAGAAATAGCTTGATTACTTAATTTTTTGCAAATAAAAAGGGAATAAGGGAATACTGTAGGCTTAAGCGAAAGTCAAATCTTTTAAAAGTTTTATTTTATTATTCATTTTAAAGTAAGCATTGTCATTAAATGCGGTACAGATGATAGAAATTAGCAAAATGAAACCTTAGGCAATGATTTAATTAACTCTCATGTCTCTCTTTCGGCCATCTTATGTATTTTGAAGCATTCGAAGCTCACTAATATGTGTAATATGTTTGCTTAAAACCAGCTCATTTGCTACCAATATACTGTACGTAGATGTGACAGTATGTGTGACTCACCAACTTTTTCGCTCCTTGATTGGAAACGGAGGAAGCGAGTTCTCACAAGAGTTATGAGGGGCACTACTTATTTTGGGCCTAATAATATAAACGGTAATTTCTCATTGAAAATTGCTTTATGTTGAACCATTTGTTATAGTATTTTTTCGAATCTGTTTGATGAGACACCTCCAAAACATATTTTTTGAATCGTTTACCACGCATTGAATTTCGGCAACAAAAATATGTTTTTGGGTGCCAAATCAAGACTGTACGGCGGATGAGTCAACAATTCGATTTTTAGTGTTCGTATAGTCGGTTATCAGCCGATATGTGTAAGCTTTCGCATTCTCTTGATGAAGAACGATACTACAGCACTTTTTTTATTTTCCTTCTTTCACCGAAGACTTCCGGCAAATAAACTGCTGTGTACCATTAAAAGACTTGTTTTAAGTCCCTCTGAAGGTACTGTTGCCTCATGACCAGTTTTTCTGGCGGGGGGTGGGGAACAGGCGACCATTTGTTTCGAAGTGCTTCGAGTGCGAACAATTTTTGTTCGACAATTTTGGTTCATCTTGAAGCACTTAAACAGTCGACTGCTATTTACGTTCCGGCTCATATCCATAGATCCATGAGCCTATATACGTCATTTGAAGCCCCACCATTGTATTTCTTGAGCATTTAAGTGCACGAATCGACACGAGCATCCTTTTGAGGTCGTGTCAATTGTGTGGGTTCCAAAGAGAGAAAACCTTTTTCACGGCTAAACGATATGTCACAACAACTGTTTTTGGACGAATTTGGTCAGTGAGCGAACGGCGAACACGATTAAACTCGTTATACCAGCGTTTCCCAGTGACAAAGAATGGAGCTTTATTGCTAAATTTAGTAGTAAGTTGATCAAAAAACTGTTGTTTTGATAATCCACGATAAATATAATAATAAATCATCGCACGAATATTTTCACCACTAGTTCCATCTTTTTGCTGAGACACAATTTTAAAGTCTTTGTAAACAACACAAATAATGTTCTATTGATAGAATATCTGAAGTAGGTTGAGGTCAACAATGTCATACTTTCCAGTCGACACTTAGAGCAACCACTGCTGCCAAGGCTCAAAATATAAATAATGGCCCTCGTACCTTTGAACATGACTAATCTAAAGAAACACAAGGCTATTAGGCAAGTGCAAACCTAGCTAAATATTTGTAGGGATAAACCGTCAAACCACGAGCAACGCCGGTTGTTTTAGATAGCAGGTAATAAATAAATAGTTAAATACCTAATATTTTGTTTGGTAACAACGATGTGAATTGCCGGAATTTTGTGCTGAAGAAGGTATTTTATGAGCAAGTAAATCTATTGACATTGGTTTGTAATAAAGACATAACATTGGCAGAATAGGTATTTTAATCTCCTATTGAACCTACACACATACACAACAGATTGTTCAAGGAACAGTTGTTAAACGTTTCAACTAGAAACGAGTACCTCTGCGGTTTAATGGTTAGCGTTCTAACTTCTCACCCAAAGGTCCCGGGTTCGATTTGCGGCCAGGATGGTGATTTTTGTTGAACCAGAATAATTGCCTATCTCCAACACAGTCTGGTAGTATGAATTTAAGAGTGAATGTAGGTGTGCTTAAAATCAAAATTAAGAAACTCTACAGTTCAGTGAGCAAGACATCAGTTTGTTTTCTAAGGCACAGCCGCCGATATGACCTTAAAATTTGAAGGAGCTATGTAAATGAAACAAACTTAAAAGAGGAAAAGAAAATTAAGAGTTTTGTTTTTGTTTCTATTTGCAGATTTCACGAGTGTGAACAGTTTCCAGGAAGATGTGAAGTTTTCTTCGCCATCATTCTACAACCTGACGCCGCCACCGCCCCCGACGTCACGCCCGCCACCGTATGAGGTCCAGAACTTCCCTACCCCCACCAAGACACCGCCTACCAACACCCCTGTCGAGAATTACTACGCGGCTACAGACATAGTCAAGGTAAGTGTGGTCCAGTACGACTCGATATTGTGCACAGCATAAGTAGTGTAGGAAATTATACTATTTCATAAAGTGAACTTTGAAAACACAGAGTAAGAAAGATTGTTGAAATTTATACCAATTATTACAGACAATAACAATTATATTTCTGCCACGTGTCAAAATTCTAGGTCGCATAGTTGTGCAAATAGAAAGTTTTGCCATCTAAATTCAGTACTGTAATAAAAATGTTCCACTTGATGCATTTTTAAAACTATTCACATAACAAATGATACTGATATATCACGAAACGTTAAATACAGAATACTCCACAATATAGCTATGCAAGACTATTAATAATTTATTATTATTATTACTATTATTATTAGTTACTGCCTCACATTCAGGGCTAATTGTGTTTGTATAAGTTGAGTCAGGCGGATGTATTTACAATCTCAAGTGTATGAGCATTTTGTTATAAGCAGGTCAGACGTTGAGCATAGCGATGTAATAAACAATTTCTTTATTATATAGAGTGAGTTTGACGTCCACCGACAAACTTCAGGTGATTAATAACTGGAAATAGATCAAAACCTTTCATATCAAATATTGTCCGGAAATGAAAATATCCAAGGTAGATGGCGCTGAAGAACGGCATCAAGCAAAGAGCCTCCATGGCCTGAATCTCATTCATGCCATAAAAGATGCTCAAAGTGGTCTCTATAGGATGCGATCCACGCGTTCACACGTCGCATTACGGCTTTCCTCATTCGTTTAAATGTTCCACTCTGTATTTAAATATGGTCACAAGCTACGTGGACACGCTATAGAATGATCTGAACATCGGAAACAGATTCACCGTTCAGAGCCCCCACAAGTAGAACTCCAGTGATCGAGTAGGCCACGTCTTATCCAAACTCTGGGGAAGATGTTATTGATGTGCGAATATTAATTCGGAAGTGGGTTGGTACCTCATTGTGCTGCAGCCACATTGCTTGTCGTATTGCCAAATGCATATTCTCGGCAATGGTGGCAGAGCTTTTGCAGGAAGTCCAAATACGTTTTTCCAGTGGTCCAGGTTGGGCTGCCCAAACATTGATGTTGCACCGCTACTGATAAGATGCTTTAACCATTCTGTGAGGAGTTTCCGTAACTCACAGATGACGACTATGGAGATTAATGGTGTCATCTCTAACAGTCACTTCATCGCTGAAGAGGACTAAAGCCGTAAATTCCAAAATGGTCCTGGCCTGTTGCACAAACTTGCAACAGAATCTCTCCCATGGAGGAAAATCCGCGATGATAGTCCCTGCACACGTTGAAGGTTATACAGATAACCGTCCTTTGGCTTACATATCGGCGAGCCTATTGCCTGGAGCTATTCTCAATATCATGGAGAATACGCACCTCTACATTTGGTGCACCGTCCTCGGCCGCCCTGAATGTTTGTCCGACTCAAAGAACCAATACTAACACAAACGCCGAAAAAAGATATCTAAATGTGTGATGTGGGTAGTGCTATCAGAATACGCAGAAGTAGTTGGGCCGGACACCTGAGGCTCTTCCGCAAGGGAGTCGACCGGATTGGGCTGGACTCGACGTGGCAGTGGTGAGAGATTGCGTACGTCTATGTGGGGTTGTGAGACGCTTCAATGTCCTCCGGCACAAACCTGGAAAGTTAGTAGACTGTGCTCTACAATTTTTGTGTTGTAAGTTTTTGTCTATCTCTTACGGTTTACCAGTTATACACAATTCTGTAAAACTCATCCAGAATAAAGTGGTCTTCAGAGGCTATTCCCAGAAAATTCAAGATATACATATTACTTGTTAGATATATATTTTTAATACACCATATCTTAATCAAAATCGTTAGAGCCATTTTTTAGAAAATCAAAATTTTCAAAAATTTTTCCATATGAAGGGTAGTTTGAGGTGGGGGGATTTTCTTGAAAACCTTCGTGTCGCATCCTTGGAAGATACTGAACTTAAATGCCAAGTTTGGTAGTTAACGGTCTTTTAGTTTTTGAGCTATGCTGCCCACAGACACAAATACACGGGCATTTTTCTAAAAATGCTTTTTTTGTATTCAGGGGGTCTCAAAACATGTATTTCCGGTGATATCTCGGTATCGAAATTTTGGGTACAATAGGTATATTTTCTGTACACTAGGTATGTAGTACGTGTAGAGAAAATAAAAGAAGTTATATATAGGGAAAGCAATGTGGTTAGGTTTTCTTTTCTTTGTTTCTCAGCTCACCGTTACAATGGGCACAGTTTGTAGAATAAAACATTAGGAATTTTAATCAATCAGCTATAAGAATTTATAAGTTACAAATCATGGCTATATCACTAAATTAATACAGCTGATTCAATGCTATTATGAAAGCAATAGGAGTTTTTCTCAAAATCTGAGAGCATTTAGAACTCTTAACTATTAAATACAGGCCCAAGTTTCATTCGTTAAGTTCCAACAAAGTGGCCACCACGATCTCCAGACTTTAATCTGACAGACTTTTGGTTGTGGGTTTATCTTAACCCTTAGTTGCCTGCATTAGTATACTACATATGCCGTTTTTTCTGTACTTCAAGTTTAAAAGTGAAGTTCTAGTAAAAATATATGGGAATAAACATATAAATTATTATATAAAATAATATAAAAATAATAGAAATAAAAACATATGTGGGTCCTTTATTAAAGTTTTTCTTCCGAATTAAACGTTTAAATTCTTATAAACCAGTCTTCAAAATCCTGCTAAAGGCACTACAAAAAAAGTGGTTCATATGGCCATGAGTATAATGGACTGGCTCTCCATTCAAAGCCAAATGTTGCAAGCTCAAATCCCAGTGACTGTGGTAAAGGACGGGGAGAGCCCAAGTAAAACAATCGGGAAGCTAATAGGGTTACACTTGACTGTAGTTATGTGGATTTTACTCTTTTATTTATTTAAAAAATCACTCAATTGTAGCAAAAAATGTTTATATATATTTACAATATAAAACAGTATTGATTACTTGTCGTTTGTGGTTTAAGGTTAGTATAACATGAAGTTAATCCTAGAGCACAACCCTATCCCCTTCTATAGTTACTTTTAAAACAAACGGAACTTATAGGTACCAACAGGCAACAAAGGGTTAAACAATGACATATCCAGCAACTACAAGATGCAATTTCGTAAGAAATTGCAAATATTCCTACACATAATCTGCATAAGGTTGTGTGTTGAGTCACAGAAAGCATGTTGTACTTGAACAAAAGAACGGAGAACATCGTCCTCGTGTTTTATTAAACCCATTGTTGTTCCAGTATGTTTTTTTTTTTTTCCTATCTCAAACATTAAAATATTTATAGTGACATAAGTTTGGAGTGTTTTTGAAATATTAATTCAAATCTATATTTGGGATTTGTTGTCATAATTATTGTTCTTTGTTTTAAAAATCTGATGTGATCCATTCACATGACTTTCTCTACATCTCTGCATCAAATTATTGTTAAAAAGCTAATGCTTCTATACGCTTCATGCTAATCGAGAAAAAATTCGCAGAAATAGTCTTGTTACTTGTTTCCTTTTAAGTAGAAGCGTAATAAGCTAGTACCATAGGTTAAAGTATTAGTCAAAAGCTGGTTGCTATGTGAGTGAAGTTCCTTTGTTTGTATGGACAGGAGTTGACAAATTTACGTATGAGAAAAGTATGCTTTTCATAGCTGAAACCGAAAACAAGGGATATCTAAAAAAAAAAAAAATCAACTCCACGAAAAAAAAATGTATATAATATAAATGTTGTGTTTTTACGTGCTCTACGTTTTACGGTTTAGCAGTTATTCAAAATTCCGTAAATTTCATCCAGAATAAAGTAGTCTTCTTAGGCTATTCCCAGAAAATTCAAGATATACATTTCAGTTGTCAGGTAAAATAGCTTTAATATACATATTTTAATCAAAATCGTTAGAGCCATTTTTTAGAAAATTAAAATTTTAGAAAAAAGTTTCATGTAAAGAGTAGTTTGGGGTGGAGGATTTTTTTAAATCTTCGTATCGCATCCCTGGAAGATACTTAATTTAAATACTAAGTTTGGTATTTTACCGACTTTTCGTTGTTGAGTTATCGTGTTCACAGGGACACGGACACACACACGGACATTTTTTCTCAAAATGCCTTTTTTGGATACAAAACATATCGGTATCGAATTTTTGGGTGGAGTGCAATACCTTCTCTATACTCTAAGTACATAGTACGTGTAGAGAAAGTAATAAGTTAATTTGAATGTGTTCTCATTTCTGGTAATTCTTTAGTTTCCCTTGAAATTCCTGACCTTTTTAATCATAAATTTAAATTAAGGGGGTAACCATTCTTCCGTTTGGCAAATAGCCATCAAGTAGGCTTGAAGGAGATTTTTTTTTTTTAAATACAGCCCCGGAGGCTTGTCAGGACCTCTTTTTTCTAGTTTCTAAATTTCCAGAGTTGACCTATTCGTTTTTTCTTTTTACATATACATACACAAATACAAACACAGAAACACCCATACTCAAGGCGGGACTCGAACCCACGAGCCCGTGCGCCGCGAAGCGAGCGCGGCTAGGGACCGGCAGTTGGGACACATAATGCTGCTCATAACCACTAGATACACACATAACTTGTAGTTACTCCAACAATGTTAACTTACTCTGCTTGATAACACACAGGTTTGTGTTCCAGACGGAGCGAAGGGAACAGCACTTCACGCCGGGCAAGTTCACCCCAATCAAGATACCTGAGGGACCACCACGTGACGGGGCGTCCCTGCTGGAGTTCCCACGTCATCGTCTCAGACTCGTCGAGAAACTGGGCGAGGGAGGCTTTGGAATGGTAAGTCTAGTTGCCAGTTACAAGTACAGTAGACACGGCTAATAGCGGTCTGTAAAATAACAGTTCGAAATTTGCATTGTTATCTCTTCCTTTATGTTGATACATAGGATAGCAAGAACGCCATAGAAGAAAATATGTATTACATTAAAACCAACATTATCTGGACATTTGGATCATATCTTAAAGTAGTGAGTCAAACAGTGCCACATGAGTCTGTTCACATCCAATACAGAATGTTGATCTCTTACTGTTTGACTGTCCATTACACAAAAGGAAACAGCACGACAGGATTGTACTAAGACTTCTGTAATAAATCTTTCACTTCACCATTACACCGCATTATTAGAAAACAGTGCTGCTACCAGAATTTAAAATATTTGTCAATAAATTATTTAATTCATTATAAATAATTGCCTATATTTTCCAATACGTTTAAATTACTTAATGCATTTTTGTAAATAATTATTTTATATTTCCAACAAATGTGTTCTTCTTTTTATTATTTACATTAATGTTATCTCTTTTGTTGTGGCATTTATATTTAATATTAACTATTATTTATATAAAAGTAAACATTGCTTACAACTATAGTCCTAATATACAACTCTAAAATCGAGGTAACATTTTGGAAAAATTCCCTTATACATTATAATGGTGTACATATAACCTGGTTGAACAACTCATGTTACTCCACTCACTTCACATAGTATAGGGTAAAACAATACAATCTGTTGGGTCATGGTGGTACATTAGGCATTTCATGAAGCAAGAGGTAATGTTGTATCAGTTTGAGCAACCGATATTGTAGGCTAGATGTAAATGATGGCACAGGTTGAAAGAGAGAATGGGGGTGGAAGTGCACTTGGATATTCATAGTGTTAGGGATACTCGATATTGCATTTTAGATGAAAGTGAGCAATAATCACATTACAGATCTAATTAATGTGGGTAGGAGTAAACAAAATTACTTTCCATTTGAGAAAAATATAAGTATTGAGAAGTTTCAACCAATAACCAGAAATATCTCGGAAACAGTTAACTCCACAAAAAATGGACTTAAATTCAGTGTTTTAACGAGCTCTACATGTTTATTTAAGTAACTTTTTGTCCACCTCTTACAGATTACCGATTGTCCAGAATGAAGAGGGCTTCAGAATTCTTCCTAGAAAGTTCAATATATGCATTTAATTTTCCAAATAAATGTTTTAATAAATTACATTAATAACCAAACCGTAAGACATTTATGCGAATACCGAACATTTTCAAAAATGTTCATGTAAAGGATAGTTTGGAATGGGGAAATTTTCTTGAAAACCTTCATGTCGCATTATTGGACGATACAGAGCTTAAATACCAACAATAGTATTTTACCAAAGTTTTGTTTTAGAGTTAGCAGTTCACACGCACGGACGTACGGGCCCGCGCACACATACATACCTTTTTCTAAAATGTTATGTGACATTCTCATGACTTTTTTTTACATATTCTGTAACTAAATACTATATCAAATGCTTATTTTTCTGCTTCACATATATCGACATAAACAATTGCAGAATACTACCCTGTAGGTACGTGAGAATACAGCAATACACTAGGCTAAACCGATATAGAAATCTCTCAAGAACCGGTTGCTATGAGATGCAGTGATTGCTTTACTAGGAGAAAGAAAAATTAACAACGATTTTCCATTTAAAAGACACATATAGGTTTTTAAAATTGAAACCAAAAAAAAAAAAAAAAAAAAAAGAGATAAATGTGTTTGAACGAGATTTACATTTTTGTGCAGTAAGATATTCATCCAGAATGAACAGAGCTTCAGAGGCTATTCCTAGAACATTCAAGAGATATATTTGTTTTAGTGTAACATATCTTAATCATAGAGCCATTTTGAGAAAATAAGAATTTTCGAAAAATTTTAGGATAGGGTATGTTGTTGGAAATCTTGGTCTTGCATCCTTGGAAAATGTTGAACTTATCAGTTTTGAATTTAACCAAGTTTCTATTTTGGAATTATGCTATTCACAGGCACACCTTCCCTCTTTCTCACATAATTTATTCTCAAATGTTTATTATTATTATTATTATTATTATTATTATTATTATTATTATTATTATTCAGATCCTGATGAAATATTGGTATCGAAATTTTGGGTAGAATGTATTTTTTCTCTACCTACATGATAAAGAAAGTAATATTGTTATAGAATGATTTGTTTAAGAGTCGACTAAAATGTGGGAAGCCTTTTGGTGACTAAATTTCCGAATCAGTTTCAGTGTGTTTGTTGCGGCATTTTGTAGGAGCCGCCACTGCTTCACGAGACACAATTGGTCGCATTGTGCTATAGCGTACAATGAACTGGCCGTTTGACAATGCGACCGTTACAGTTACAGGCCTCTTAATAACACAGCTCAGCGGGGAATGGAATATCACTGTGTGCTTCCCAGCACCCTAATTCTACGATCGATAAGCCACAGGATCGAGTGTAGGGTTCCAAAGGGGGAGAAAATACCAAAATAGTGAATATGTGCTCTTTTTACTATCTTAATACGTACTATATACATAAAAGTGAGATAAGATATTTATTTTTGAGTTTTTCATAATCAAAATACAGAAAAAAATGGTTTTTAGAAAGAGTCCGTGTGTCCACGTGTCTGTGAATACCATAACTAAAAATCTGTTGTGTTCCATTCACGTTAGCTTTCTAATCCAGAAAAAATCCATGCTAATCCAAAAAAAAAAAAAAAAAAAAAAAAATAGCAGAAATAGTCTAGTTACTTGCTTCCTTATAAGCAGAAGCGAAATAAGGGTAGGTTAAAGTGATAGTTAAAAGCTGGTTGCTATGTGACTGTAGTTCCTTTGTTTCTATGTGCAAATTTATGAGAAAAGTATAAGTTTTTTTAAAGCCGAAACCAATAACCAGTAATATTTCAAAAACGATCAACTCCACGAAAAAAGGTATATAACAGAAATTGTGTGTTTCAACGTGCTCTACATTTTTGTGTGGTAAGTTTTTGCCCATCTCTTACGATTTACCAGTTCTGTAAAATACCGCAAAATTCATTGAGAATAAATGTGTTTTTAGAGGCTATTCCCCGAAAATTCCTGTATTTTATTTGTCAGGCAAATATCTTAAATATACGATATTTTAATCAAAATCGTTACAGCCATTTTGAGAAAATAAAAATTTTCGAAAAAAGTTGCATGTAAAGGGTAGTTGGGTGTGGGTGGTTATCTTGAACATCGTGTCGCATCCATGGAAGATACCAAACTTGAATATCAAGACATTTAACGGTCTTTTCGTTTTTGAACTATGCTATCTACATACACATGCATTTCCTGTAAAATCTCGGTATCGAATTTTTGGGTGGAATACAATACCTTCTCCAAACACTATGTAGTACGTGCAGAGAAAGTAAAATGGTATAAGTTCTCATGCAATTCAGTTATAATTAATTTTATTTTCATAGAAAGAAAATATATTTGTTTAATTTTTCATAAATTTGTTCAAAGTCCACTTCAAGAAAAGAAGAAGAAAGAGAATAGTACAGAACTACGAAAGGATTCTGCGAATAAGGAACATTTATAAAGAGCTACATGTAAAGATAATAGACATATGTGATGAAGAAGAATGCGGTGTATATAAGAAATGCTCAGGAGGCGGATGACAATATCTAGATTAGAATAAAGAGTAAGAGGAAAGACTAGAAGAAGAGGAAGAGAAAATACTGTCGGGTCGTGTTGTCAAACAAAAGGAGCTTGCCACGTGTCTTTAAAGTTAATAACACAAATACAGGAGGGGCACCACACTTTCAGGGGTGTACAAAAGTCTAGCGGTGTCAGTAATGTGACTATGTCCAAACATGTATGTACAGCTTGATTCGTAAGTCGTAGCTGATTGTTGGCATCCATTATTACACACGTTATAGTGGACGCCTGTGCCGGCACAAGTAATTTTGACGTCACAGTAAACACATCTTCTATCGGAAGGTTCTTTGACATCGAGGTTCACATTGCTACATCGGAATGTGTACTATGGTATTCTGTACATGCGACGGCTTCTAGAAATTTCCAGCCACATAACCAACAGATGTAAAAATGGCTGCAAGTCCTGTCCAAGTTCGGTTTTCACTGGGAATGCTTCGCATGGAACAGTTGAATGACTTCGAGGGGAATTTCGTAGTGAGTTGTATCGTCGCCGCAGCGAACGTCAGAAAGAAACTAAATGACAGAAGTGTTACAAAAAACAATTATTTGTGAGAAGGTTTTGATTGTAATCAGTTTATCGAAGAAATAAACTGTTGGAAAAAAGGAGGTTTTTGTTACAGTAATATCTGAATTGTTAACACCAAGTGAGTCTACCAAGTCAGGCGTAAGACGGCAATGAGTGGAGAAATATTTTTGGTACGAGACCAAACACACTTTCGACAGACTCAAAGGAATCTCCTAGTGATACAACTTTCAATTCTCCATGGGAAGCTAATACTGTTTTGAGGTGAACTGTGGACCTATTACATAGTAACTTATAATTACATAGTAAAGTGATACTCAAAATTTTAAAAAGCTGTCGCTATGTGATGGTCCTGAACTTTGCTTCTCTTTTGCAGGAGTAAAATAACAGATATGAAACGAATTACGACCTCCCGTTTGAGAAAGATTTGAGTGTTTTATAATTGAAACCAACAACAAAGCATATCTCGGAAATGATTAACTCCACAAAAAATGTATATGACATGCATGAATAAGGTTATTTATTGAAATACCAATACATTCATCTTCATTAATCGCATGGGTCCAAAAACCGTACATGCTTTTGCTTTAAACAAAACAGTAAACAATATTAAAAACAAAAATATTAAAAGAGTAAACACGAAAATAAAAGGATAAAGATATTTAAATATAGTAACTTAAATTTACAACGCAGAATAAACCGCATTCAGATATATTAATGTACCCTATTATAGTAGACAAATACACCTAAGAGAAATTTATACGCACCACCCTAACACCACAACACATTAATGACCGAAAAGTATGGTATAAAATATATCTAAAGCATGATAATTACTTTTGTGTAGCTTTTCTTATCGCCCCCTCTTTCCTATTGCCTTATCAGATCTCAGCTATCTTGCTTTAAATACAAATTTACCTAGCCCGTCCGCAACTTCCGTGCCTGCCAGTAGTGTCCAACATACTTCTAACTCTACATTCGCTGGTATATGACATAAATAATGTATTTATGAAATATTTACATGTACTCTATAGTAAACTTGTTTATATTCTTACATTTTATCTCCTACGCAAAAGTCTTTCACAAAGCATAGGATTTCAGCGGAAATTTCCAACAAATTTAATATATATACTTTATCATCAAGTGAATTGCCTTTATTTTTACTTTCTCTACGCCTGCAATGTACATAGGGTATAGAGAAGGTATTGTAATGCACAAAAAATTCGATACCAAGATTTCACTGGCAATGCATGTTTTGGTTCCCTCTGAATTAAAAAAAAACATTTTTGGAAAAAAGTTCTGTGTGTGTGTGTGTATTTGTGTGGGCGCGCGCGCGTGTGTGTGCCTGTGGACAGCATAGCTCAAAAACGAAAAGACTGTTAAATACAAAACTTGGTATTTAGGTTTGGTGTCTTCCAAGGATGAAACACGAAGATTTTCAAGAAAATCCTCGCACCCCCAACTACCCTTAAAAATAACTTTTTTTCGAAATTTTTGATTTTCTCAAAAATGGCTCTAACGATTTTGATTAAAGTATTGTATATTGAATATATTTTCCTGACAAATAAAATGCATATCTTGAATTCTCTAGGAATAGCCTCTGAAGCTACTTTATTCTGGACGATTTTTACGGCATTTTGCATAACTAGCCAACCGTCACAGATAGACAAAAGGTTACTTAACAGAAAATGTAGCGCTTGTTAAAACATACAATTTATTTTATATATATTTTCTTGTGCAGTGGGTCGTTTTTGAGATACTCCTTGTTATTGGTTTCATCTTTAAAAAACGTACACTTTTCTTACGGGAATTTTCAACTCCTGTCCGTACAAACAAAGGAACTTCAGTCACATAGCAACCAGCTTTTGACCTATACTTTAGCGTATGGTATTCCCTTATTTCCCTTCTACTTGCATGTAAGCAAGTAATAAGACTATTTCTGCTAACTTTTTTCTCGATTAGCTTGAAGTAAAAAGAAGCGTTAGCTATTTAACAATAATTTATTACAGAGATGCAGAGAAAGGCATGTGAATGGAACACATCAAATTTTTAGTCCTTTTTTTTTTTGTTTTTTTTTTGTAGCTTAACGTCCTCTAACCTGGTTGGTTATATCGGACGATGAATGAATTTGATGAAATGATGCTCAAATGATTTCGGGGTTCATGGAGCTTAAAGTTTCCCGACATTTGTCTTCTCAGGATCTGGGAAAACCCCGAAAAGAAATCTTATCCGGGTAACTCACCCTAAGTGAAATTCGAACGCACGACCTTTTGAATGTGAAGCAAACATGCTTCCACCACACTGCCCAGGCGGGCTTTTTTTTTTTTTTTTTTTTTTTTTTGTCATACAAATGAAACGAAACTTCAAGGTCCTCCAGCGATCAATATTCCTAAGATATTTAATTATCGCTTTTAAAACATTTAAGTGTATTACCTTATTCCGCTAGAACCTTATTATTCTATTTTCAAGGCATAGGTCTGTTCCGGTCTCTATAATTCATCCACCTCTTACGAAGTTTACACAAGCCTTTCTTTCCTAGTGACTGATAATTCATTATTTTTTGATAATCTATTTTCTGTCATTCTGTTAACATGCTATTTTTATTTCATTATATTTTTTTCTGTTTTATCATTAATTGAAAATTTTTATAAACTTATCTTATAGTTTAATTCCTTATTTTATTTTTCTTTATTGTAACTGCCCATGATTCGAAGGCATAACAAGAGTGAGAATAGGTATAACCTTTTAGAATGGCATTTGTTTCTTTTCTTGTTTATTTTGCCAAAGTTCTCACAATTGTTTCACAGATATCTTATAATATATTAATCTTCTTCTGAATGTCTTTTTCAAATTTAAAAAATGCAAGACGTATCCAAAAAGTAAGTACTGGTTTAGAAAAAAGGCATAAAATATTTATTTTCACAAAACATGAAAGAGCATTCCTTAACCTATTTTTCGACATAGTTGCCAGAATTGTTTAGGCATTTGTCATAGCAGGGACTCAACTTTTGTATGCCCTCTTCAAAGAAAGCTGCCGCCAGTGAAGATAGCCAATTTTGTGGAAACACATCACAAAGCATTCTTATCTGTGAACCGTCTGTTTTTACGAATTGTTCTGAAGCACTTCTTCAACCAAACCATCAGTGACAACAGAAGGCCGCCCATACCGTGTTTCGTCAACAACATTGAATCGTCCATAGCTAAATGTCTTAGTTCACTTTCTCACAATTACATCTATCATTACGTCTTTTTCGTAAATCTCCAGAAGTTGAGGATGAATTTCAGCTGGCTTAATATTTCCTGCCCTCATAACAGTGTTAGGAAACACGCTTCACAGTCAACGTGATCAGAAATTATCTTAAATGGTTTGAGCGATCACTAACAACTGAAAACACAACACGATTCGGCTTCAATAACGCCAATGGTCAGACAATGAACTAGAGAGATAAGTGCGCATGCGTGGAACTAGTGTTTCGGTAGCGGAAGAGCAAAATGCCACTTATTTTCCATACACGCCTCGTATCACGTCCTTGACACTTTAAGTGGAATACCTGTTTTAAAATCTTATAATCTATTATTATTATTATTATTATTATTATTATTATTATTATTTGTTATAGAACACACTTCATTTTTTTTTAAATATATAAATACATCTTGAACCTATAAGAAAATATAAATTAAAGCCATTTCTGCAAATATTTCTCTGGATTAGTATAAAGTACATATAAGAATCAGCTTTTGCAAGAATAGCTAGTGTGGAATAGGTAGAGAAGCGCATGTGAATGTAATAGATCAGATTTTTTAAGGAAAATCTGAATCCCTGAACCTAAGTGTGACGTTAGAGCAACAGAAATGGTTTTGTTCCACCCCTGTTTCTTGTACACAGTCGGGGGTTGCACGCGCGCAATATTAAAACTCGTAAAGTTTTTCGCCAAGAGGGTGAGATGTGGAACGTTTACTCACCAAACCGCAAGAGAAATTACGTCCCTCAATAAAGGCAGGCACCTTACCTGCGAGGTAATAAGACAAACACCAAGAAAAGAAAACTCGAGATGCTGAACGTGAGCGGCAAAGACAACTGCCACTTTACACGTGAGTCAAATCTCTCTTTTCAATTAGCGAGAGTGAGAAAATTCAACAACTGTAGTGAATGCTAATGTTTACTGTTTACCTTCACTCTTGCTGTACACTGACACACACAAGAAATGGTGAATACAACAGCACTTACACTTTGGCCTGTTTTACCCCATTCTGGTTTTAGGGAAAATACCTCATTCCGCCACCGAATATAGGCACCGTGCACGAATCAGAAAATCGTACTGGTGGCGCCGCTCCGTGTCATGCTTTGTACTCATTAGGAGGACAGTTAGAAGCGGAAGCTATGTGCGATGTAGATACTATTTGTGGTTTTCTGCCTATAAAGTGCATACAATTGACAGAAAATGCTGTTTCAAAAGGTCGAAATCTTTTTGTACACATCTGGAAATATACTGGGAATATGTGCTGAACTGTAGGGATGTCCTGACCTTTTATTTCCGATGAAATGAATGCTATAAACTTTTGTTGCGGGCTTTGCTTCTCACGATGAGTCCTCAAGACTGAACATAAAATATAAAGTATGAATGGTAATACTCACACAACAATACGTACATAAACTAATAATAAAAATAAAAGTCATGATAATATTAATAACAATAAATAATAATAAAAATAATTCACAGACTATTTCTATTTATTACCTTCAAAACCATAGCATTAATTTCTAAACAATATTATCCATGCTACAGTTAATTTTTAAGCATATCTTACTGCATTGAAGTACAATATAAAATTGTTTACTTTCGTCTTTCGATGTACAGCTTGAATCCATAGATTTCTTCTTTGCGCTTAAGTTTTCCGCGTGGGAAAAGAATAAAGGTCAATAGCTGGCGAAGTATTCTTATAGGTATTATTACATACTTCAACACAGCAGTTATTTTTCCCTTTCCGCCTTCTTGTAGTATTTACATTTTCAGGAGGTTTGATGATACTTCATATCTTATAGCACACTTGCTAATATTCTCACTCCACTGACTGTTATCCTCTTGTTAGTAACCAAACTTGCCGCCAGAGCAGCGTGCACAGTGCGATAGAGCATACAGAACGGAAACTCGACTGTAATCCGTTCGCCAAAATTCAGTGCGCATGCGTGAATTCTACCAGATTGGGACAGAGTAAACAGCTAGTTGAAGTTATATACTTCGTAATATGCACTTTATTAATGTTATTAACTATGTATTTTAGCTACTGGGCTTATATTCTACTCAACGGTTATATTATGCACTGTACAAATTGGAAAATTTGTTGACTCTTGAAAGTTTACTGCTCTTATAATGAGCAAGTAGTAAGAGAAAATGCAGCACTTAAAGCAAAAATAATTCAAATACAATTAATAAGATAAGGAAATATGGACTGTCTTCCGCAAAGTTAGTAATGTGGTTTATCATGTGTATGCATCAAGCTTCAGTTTTACGTGTTTTTTGTTTTGTTTTTTATTATTTTTATTTTTTATTTGTATGGTAGGACTCATTCATTCTGTCTAATCATATTTACTGCACATTCTTATTCAAAGTCTGAACCTTTTTTTTTTTTTTACTTTTATTAAATAAAACCTGGCAGCCCATTAAATCACCTGGTTATTTACACCTTCCGAAATACAGGGTGTACATAAATGAATATCGGGGTTTTAACTCTGTGTAATATTTATTACATTCAACAGTTATAAATGATATGTCAAATGAAAAAGCAACTCAAACAGTTTGTTTGTTGGCACAAGTGCACATGTGCGTGCAATTTTTCTGCCGCAATCCGCTAGACAGCGGTAGTAGCAAAGATGGCGACTAGTAAACAGAAAGCGTTTTGTGTTTTGCAGTTTGCAAAGACAGAATCTGTAGTTACTGTGTAATGTGCATTCCGTAGTATGTTCGGTTGTGATCCTCCTGGTGATAAAAACATTCGTAGATGGTATAATCAGTTTGAAGATACCGGCTGCCTTTGTAAAGGAAAGAGCACGGGACGACCAGGAGTAAGTGAAGAGACCTTTGAGCGAGTGAGAGAGTCGTTCACTCGTAGCCCAAAGAAATCCGTCCGGAAGGCTAGTCGTGAATTACAAGTTCCTGTGTCGACTGTTTGGAAAGTTGTAAGAAAACGCTTACAGCTACGTCCTTACCATTTACAATTATTACAGGCTCTAAAGCCGACAGACCACGGATTAAGTGCCAAATTCGCAAACGACATGTTGTTTCATGACGATTTTGTGGATCGTGTTGTCTTCAGTGATGAATCGATCTTTCACCTTAGTGGACATGTTAACACTCATAATGTGCGCATCTGGGGCTCAGAAAATCCTTACGCGATGGTACAAATGCAACGCGATTCCCCTAAAGTGAATGTTTTTTGTGCCGTATCCCGGCGAAAAGTTTATGGGCCTTTCGTTTTTGGTGAACCTACTGTAACTGGCACTTTTTACCTTGATACACAAGAGCAATGACTCTTCCCTCAGTTGGAAGAAAATGAGCCCTAGAACTTAACTTTCCAGCAGGATGGTGCGCCACCTCACTGGCATAACGAAATACGCGATTGGTTGAACGTCACTGTACCCGAGCGCTGGATAGCCCGCAAGGGCCCCAATGACAGGGCTTGCTATGCATGGCCTCCACGTTCTCCTGACCTAACGCGATGCGATTTTTACCATTGGGGCTTCATCAAGGATCGTGTGTACGTGCCTCCGCTACCAGCTGACCTCCCTGAATTAAGAAACCGGATTGAAGCAGCTGTTGCTACAATTACTGAATACACACTTATCAACGTTTGGGACGTTATAGACTTGATGTGTGCCGTGTGCCGTGTGACAAAGGGTAGGCACATTGAACATTTATAAGCTTTTTGGTAAAACTATTTGAGTTGCTTTTTCATTTGACATATCATTCATAACAGTAAATTGAATGTAATAAATATTATAAAGAGTGAAAACCCCGATATTCATTTATATAAATCCTGTATTTTCCTAATTATAATTGCATGTTGCTAGGGTTTTATTTTGTAGATATGAATAGCAAAAATCTTGTGTGTTCCATTCACATAACTTTCTCTAGCTGTTCCACATATAAACTATTGTTACAGAAGATTATTCTTTTACCTATATCATACTAATCGACATAAACATCAGTAGAATTGGTTTTATTACTTGCTTCCCTGTAATTAGAAGGGAAACAAGGAAATACGTTAGGCTAAAGCGAAGTCAAACCGTTAAAAAGCTGGTCGCTATGGAAATAATTGAAGTTCGGTTCGCTTTGCATGGTCCCGTTTGAGAAAAGTTAGATAGTTTAAAACTGAAACTAAAAGCTAGGAATATCTCAAAAACGGCCAACTCTACAAGTAAAACGTATGTCACACCTAATTATGTGTTTTAAGGAGATCTACAATTTCTGTATTAAATTTTCCTGTGTCTAACGCTATAACCATTATGCAAAATTATGCAAAACTCATCCAGAATAAAGAGTTTTTCAGAGGTTATTGCCAGAAAATTAAAAATTTGCATTTTATTTGTGATCTAAATGTCCTTGTTATACGGTATTTTAATCAAAATCGTTAATCATTTTTGAGAAAAAAAATCCATTTGTTTTTATTCTGCTTGTCACACCCTTGGAAGATACTAAACATAAATACCAAGTTTGGCATTTAATGGCCTTTGCGTTCTTGAACTATGCTGTACACAGATGCGTGCGCGTGTACACACCCGGATCTTTTTCCTAAAAGTGTTTTTTTTTTCAAATCATGAGACCTCAAAACATGTATTTCCGGTGAAATCTAGACATAGAAATTTTGGGTGGAATACAGTACCTTCTCTAGCTATGTGCAGTTTATGTAAATAGGTGTTAGAGAAAGTAAAAACCAAATGACAAAAATTTCAAATCTTATAGAAGCAAGGGGCCCTCCATATTGTGATATAGAAAATATTTTCATGGAGTCCCTTTTGGGGCCCATGGGGCTCAACCTCAGAATTTTAAATAAAACCATGGTAATCTTTTTATATATTCTGGTTCCCCACAATAATCTAAGCAACTTTTACTGAAACATTTTGATCTAAAATGAATTATTGAGCTGTTATAGAACGTCTTCTTTGAAGTGCCTATAAGTTAATAGAAAATAATGCTAAATAAAGAAGTCAAATTAATCATATTAATTTAAATTACTTTATTAAATGCACAAATGTGTCTTTATTTACATCTTAAAATTCGGCAATTCTTCTGAAATTTTTTTCTGTAACAGCTCACTACATACAGAGGTTAATAGTGCGACAAGCTTCACGTATTCGAAATTTCATATTCCTTTTGGTTGTAGCTGCATTAAACATAACATTCTGTTTGATGTATCTCTTTAAAAAAAAGTCCAAGGTGTTAACTGAGTGATCAAGGAGGCCAGATGATAGGTCCAACGCGTCCAATCCACCTATCAACAACTTTTTCATTTAGAAGTTGACGGTGCATATCATAAAATGTGGTGGTGCACCATTCTGCTGACACCACATTTCTCATCTCACACTGAAGGACATTTTTCCCAATAAGGGAGGTCATTCATGATTGAGAAAATGCGAATATGATTCACCAGTAATTGCACCTTCAAAGAAGCCGATGACAAGACTATCAAGAACCCCACACTAAACATTTAGGTAAAAGCGATCTTGAAATGCCACATTTCTCATCCATTTGCGGTTTTCAGATGCTCAATAATGCCCATTATATTCATTGACATGTTCAATATTTGAGAATTTTGCTTCATGGGAAAATAATACTTGGTAGGAAGATGATGATTTTATGGCAACCTCTTTATTCTGGATGAATGTTGTTGATTTTGCATAACTGATATACCACAAGAGGCAAAAACCTACTAAACAGAGAGAAGGTAGAGATTACAAGTAGATTAGGGTCCCTCTATAAAAATATTTACTTTCTCTAGCACGTATGTAGAGAATATAACTAGAGAATATATTGTATTCTACCCAGAAAGTCAATGTAGAGATTTCATCGGAAATATATATTTTGAGGTCCTCTGAGACGAAGGAGTTTCGTATGAGTTGGAAGGAGTAGTTGATTAAAGTTGAACTTTGCAAGGTATCGAAGACTTAAAGATGACAAAGGAAGACGTAAAAGGCCATGAACTCATAACTATTAAACACCAAAAGCTCTGCCCATCGGTTCTTTCAAATTCAAATCAGGCCTTAGAAATAACTTGATAATTGTAAACAGTATGAACACATAACTCTTCTCCATTTTCCATAGTATACGTACATTAAAGGCACAGAAATGTAATTATATAAATGATTCAGGCTTTCATATAGGCCCGTATGCGCACCTTGTATGGATAAAAATCAAAGGAAAGCTTTATTCAGTATTTGAATGGCTCCATGACTCAGTTTCATGTGGTCAATTGTTCACTATTTCTGCTGTTGAAGTAAAATACTGTGCAGGTGGAGCTCGTAAGATTTATTAAAGTACATTAAATTATTTCAATTACTTGTTCAAAGTTTCTATTTGGGATTTGTTGTTTTAATTATTGCTGTTTATATTAAAGAGAAATTAGGTTGAACGTGCTCTGATATCTGGGAATTGCATATATTCCTTTGAGATCAGTGTTCCTGACCGTTTTAATCATAAATTTAAATTAAGTTTGTAGCCATGCTTTCGTTTCCTCGTGGAAAATATCCATTGAGTAAGCGGGGAAGAGGTTGCAAGCTAATGAAATGAAATTTATGAGATACACAGCGGGATATACCAAATGTGATCACAAAGGCAATGAAATCGTAATGAAGAAATTACAATTGGAAGCTCTTACTGCTATATGAAATATCACTGGAACAAATGATAAATCATCTACATCGTATGCGCTGACCGAGGCAGATGCTTTAGGGCTTCGTCTGAGATTGGCATTCAGGAGGTCATGGAATCGATTCCCGCGGCCAAACTCTCTAACCTATGGGTGTTTTCCCGGATCACTAGGCAAATGTTGGCGAGGTTTCGTTATTCCCTCGAATTTTCTGTCCCTTCATTTCAACCTCAATTACCCTCCCGGTCTCTTTCAAGGTTGTAAGTGCCATGGAGAACTGCGGTGGTTCCGCCTTTCAATGGTGGTGACTGCGCTTTGGCAATAGAGCCATCGACCTCGGGTTGGCGTTGGAAGTCGTCTGTAGACACAAGAGTTCAGTCAGACCTGGGGCGTAGGCTCCTAGTTCAACCCGCATTGATATGAAGAACTGCTTGGAAACTGTTACGAACCCTCCACGGTGGCTTACTCCCCGTCGTCCGGTTCCGGCCGCCGTTTGTAAGTATTCAAATCTCGTCCTACCCTCCTGGTATCTGACGTACAAAAAGCCAATAGCTGCAGTGTAAAATCCCCTTCGGCATCGCTCACGCACACAAACATACATATACACACTAAGCGCAGAAATAGAGACCCAAAAGCTATTCTGCACTATCGTCCAAGAGGAAAGAAATCTCTACATTGTCCAAAGAAACCTTGAGTTGAAAATGCAACTGTGTGATTGCATCAGGCCAAGTCATAAAGCTTAAAGAGAAAGAAGAAGTGCATAAAAGAATTAAAATGTCAGTGTAATTCAAAAAAGCACATGAAATAAACTTTTTGAACAAAAACATGTAAATCGAAATAATTACATATTTGTGAGAGAACGTAGGCTTTCACGGCCGGAGTCATTGTAACTAAGAAATGTTTCCGGGCTATTTTGCGAAACCTTCTCCTAGAAAACTTCGACCGCGCCACTGAAGATGTCCACCGTAGTTGTGGACGAAACGTCTGGTACTCCTAACACCAGCAGACCACGGCAAAACAGCCCGGAAACATTTCTTAGTTACAGTTACATATTTTTTTATCTCTATATTATAAATATACCCATCATGTTTGTTCCTAACGTGCAAGCTTATCGGTTAGTATTGCCTGGAAGGCCAAGACTAAACACGGATTCTGATCATATGTTTTGTGAAACTATGAAATATATGTTTCGCTATTGGAACGTGTCGTACATAAATGTAAATGCTTCTAAATTAATATTATCTGTTTAGCTAAATGTGTTAACGTAAAAATGCACTCATATTTCTTTGTTGACCCCAACATTACGAGTGCTATCCCAAGTTGCATTGTATTAACATATAGATAATGCCCAAGCATTATGTACTCTCCTGGCACTTCTATTGTTTTGTTTTTGTCAATGATATTCTGTAAATATTGCTTTTCTAGTTTCTTAAAGGATACGATCATCACAAATCATCTGTTTTTACTTTTTCTACAACAACTATGTACACAGTGTATAGAGGAAGTATTATATTCCACCCAAAAATTCGATACCGAGATTTCACAGGAAATACATGTTTTAGGACCCCCTGAATCCGAAAAGAGCATTTTCAGAAAAAGGTCTCTGTTTGTCTGCGTGTGTGTGTGTGTCTGTGGACAGCATAGCTCAAAAATGAAAAGACCGTTAAATACAAAGCTTGATATTTAAGTTTGGTATAGGTTGCGACATAAAGATTTTCAAGAAAATCCTCCCACCGCAAACTACTCTTTAAATGGAAAAAGTGTTTACCAGTTATGCAAAGTTCAATAATAATCATCCAGAATAAAGAGGTATTTCGAGATTATTCCCAGAAAATTCAAGATATACATTTTAAACGGTATGTAAATATCTAAAATATAAGAGATTCTAATCAAAATCGTTTGTCATTTCTGAGAAAATTAAAACTTTCAAAAAAATTTCGATGCAAAGAGGAGAGTTTCTCAAAATCTTCGTGTCACATCCTTCGCGGACCTTTTCTATAACAGTTTTTTTTTCTGGATTCAGCGTACCTTAAAACATAAATTTCCGGTGTGGACCGGTATCAAATTTTTGGGTGGAATGCAATGCCTTCTCTATATACTATGTACATACTACGTGTAGAGAAAGTAAAAATGGAGTGAAAATGGAGCACCCGTGGAATGCGATGACGGGGGAAACCGTCAGTTTAGCCAAGTGTATTCCCTTATTTACCTTCTATTTATAAGAAACTAAATATAAAGACTATTTCTGATAATGTTTATCTAGAAGTATATAGAAAAATAAGCTTACTAACAATGGCTTGTACAGAGATGTAGAGATAGTCATTTGAATGAAACACATCAGTTTTTTTATGGTGTTTAATTCTCGCTTTTACAACATATGGCACACAGGCGATGACACTCATGATACATGGAGTGAAGATTGAGAACCCGGAGAAAACCTGCCCCGGCGCCGCTTTGTCCACTACAAATCCCATATGCGGTCACCTGGAAATCATCTGGTTGGACAGTTGCTAAAAAAGTGTGACTGGTCATTAACGTACGCGTCCGAAGTTCTTGTAGGTGAAACAGCTCCAAATGACCTACAGGCTTTCTACAGTCAGAATGTGGCCCTCCGTGGTGTAAAGATTACCGTGCTAACATCAAATACCCGCGGGTTCAAACCCTGCGGAGGGCGATGGATTTTTTCAGGTATAAGAATCCTTAGCATGGCTTCCTTCGGAAGGGGAGTAAAGCCGTTGGTCCCAAGTCGTAGATTTACGGCACGTAAAAGAACCTCAAGGCTGACAGAGAGGCCTCTAAGCAAACTTAGCCGTTCTTTCACGCCCGGTATAGAATGGGACGCTGAGAACCACAGCAGTTAAAGAGCGTGCATAAATAAAAACTCCATGTCCATTACTGTCACTCCTACATTTCGTAGGTAGAGAAGGTATTGTGTTCCACTCGAAAATTCGACGCCTAGATTTCACTGCAAACACATGTTTTGTCTAAATTAGACTGCTAATGTTTATCTCATTACCATGAAATAGACGAATAGAGAAGGCCATGTGAATGAAATACATAAGATTTTTACTTTCTCTATACGTACTAGGTACATAGTGTATAGAGAAGGTATTGCACTCCACCCGAAAGTTCGATACCGAGATTTCACCGGAAATATATGTTTTATGGTCCCCTGTATCCAAAGTGCATTTTCAGAAAAAGGTCTGTGTGTATGTATGTATGTGTGTGTGTCCGTGAGTCCGCTCAAAAACGAAAAGTCGGTAAAATACCAAAGTTGGTATTTAAGTTTGGTATCTTCCAGGGATACAACACGAAGATTTTGAGAAAAATCCCCCCACCCCAAACTACCCTTTACATAGAACTTTTTTCGAAAATGTTTATTTTCTCAAAAATGGCTGATTCTGATTAAAATTTCATATATTAAAAAAAATTACACGACAAATAAAATATATAACTTGAATTTTCTGGGAATAGCCTCTGAAGGCTACTTTATTCTGGATGAATTTTACGCAATTTTGCATAACTGCTAAACCGTAAGAAATGGACAAAAACTTACAACACAAATAAATATAGAGCACCTTATAACGCACAATTTATCTTATATACTTTTTTTTCGTGGAGTTCATTGTTTTTGAGATACTCCCTGTTTTTGGTTTCAGTTTTAAAATATATACTTTTGTCATACAGGAATTTAGCAATTCCAGTCCATACAAACAAAGGAACTTCGGTCACATAGCAACCAACTTCTATCAATTTAAGCTATGCTACTCCCTTATTTTAATTCTACTTACAAGGAGGCAAGTGATAGGACTATTTCTGCTGATTTTTTCTCGATTGGCATTAAGTAAATAGAAGCATAAGCTTTTTAACAATTTGTCACAGAGATATAGAGAAAGTCATTTGAATGGAACACATACATTTTTCCTATTTGAATGAAATTGTGAATTAATATTAACACACCAGCAAAGCAATTGCAATAACATTTTCAGATAAATTGCACAAAAATACAGAAATTTGAAATGTCATTCTCTGTCCGTTAAAGTGCAGACGTATGAGTGTATGTGGTTGACGAAGGCATTTTGAATACCATTTCTTGCAAACATTCCTTATCTGCCGGGCCAAATGCGGGCTGAAATTAGCAGACAAACAGTCCAGGAAACAAAACACAATGCAACAGCCTATCAAAAGTTGACCGTCAGGGGGAAAAAAAGCCTTTCCTTTTTGTTCCAAGTGGACAATGATCCAATTCACGGTCAGTATAAACTCTAGACGAATACACGCCCCATTCAGCAAAGGCACAAAAAAGGCTCCCAATTAAACAAACAGAATCGATTCCAACACACAGCAATCAGTCCGTAGTTTGAACCAACAAGGCAACCTGGACACAATGCTTCTATTCCTTTGTTCTGCTCCAAAATGAACCAACGGTTTTCTCTCTCTCTCTGTCGAAAATACCACCAAAGTTGACTCTATCGATTGAAGCAATAGTTCCTCTGTTCGGTTTACTGGGCTCTCTAATTATCTTGCAGGACAAAACTACTTTCAACATATCACAGATATACGACTAGTTTTAGAATACCTTCTCACTTCTATACCTTCTTACCCTTATTATTATTATTATTATTATTATTATTATTATTATTATTATTATTATTATTATTATTATTATTATTATCATTATTATTATTATTATTATTATTATTGCTACTGTTCCCATTGTAAGGCGCCGTGAATGAGTGTTTAGATCGCTCGCCTCCTAATCTAGTCGGTTCGGATTCGATCCCAAGCGCCCGCATGTGGGATTTGTGGTGGACGAAGCGGCGTCTAGGCAGGCTACCTCCGGGTCCTCCGGTTTCCCCTGCCGTTCATTCCACCAATTGCTCAATCATCACCATTCCTTTCATCCACTTCCTCACGCTCTTGCCTGGCTACGAGCCGACCACTCGTTCCAGGTTCTCCATTCTGTAATTTCGTAATTTCGTGCCGTTGGCTCCCCGATAGGCTTCTGACCCCTCAGCATCCGCTTGTCAGACCTAAATATGGAGAGGGTAACTATATTATAATTATTATAATAATAATAATAATATTATTATTATGTGTATTATTAGCCTAGAAATAGCTGTCGTTGCAGCCGAATGAGTTAAACATCGCCTACGTTCTTTATGAAATTATAAACTAATAAGCAGAGCTTGGTCCTGCGTCACAAAACTGCCGGATTGAGATTCGGTGCATACAGAGTATAACTATTGCGTGATGGAGTAGCCGTGGTCTCTACAACCCGTTTTGAAACATGTTGCACTATGCCTGGCCTCGTTTAATTCCTGCTAGGTTTTTCATTTCTTCCTTTTATATTTGCCCCTAAGTTCTGTTGTTTTCCTATTTGTTACCTTTTTACTTTCTCTAGCCCGTATGTACAAGGTTGTGGTCGTTGGGCTACGCTCTATGTACTTAACTTGGTCGTGTCTGCAGAATGAGGACAGATATTATATAGGCAATTAGATGAGTCCACCATACTTGATGCAGGCTCTGTTTGGGTATGCACGTACATGGTAGAAGATGTAGATTCTCTGCCTCGGTTTCGCTGTTGTGAGTTCGGTAGAATGCTTAATCTAGGGATGGTGATAGGAAAAGTATACTAGCAATGCTACTGGATGATTAATAAATGAAGTAAACAGGATCCTTTTTCACTCTGGTGATTATTTTCTAACATTGAACATCAAGTATTCTTGGCGAAGTCACCTTGAAAAAACGGTTATTATATGCATTTAAATATAAGGTCTGAGAAACCTTGATAACACATATTAAAATACAACTGAGTCCGCTGTTTTCCTATGTTACATTTCACACGGTCTTGTAGTAAATACGTGTCTCACACTTAATATTTTTGGAGCGATGTCTTGACCAGATTTAGTCTCTGAAGGACACAAATCAATGTGTAAATGTATAACAAATACATAATACGCACTTAATGTTTTTGGCGCCATTTCGTTACTACGAGTGGCGCCGATTACCCTCCAAAGGAAAGAAAACACTGTGGATTTTCAGTTTGTTGCAGCTTAAATATGCATCTAAGGAAGATATCTCCCTTAACGCTTATTGGCGCTAAAAGTTACACCCTGCGTCGTCAGATCACGTGGCTCTATTGTATTGGTACCATATGATAATGAAAAACACCCTCTTTACAGAATATTTGTGATTTTTCCCGAGTTCATACTTACATCTGATGCACACAAGTAACATAAAGAAATCCTGCAAGTTCTCAAGGTTTTCACATGCAATAGGGGTCTCTTTTGTACTATTCTGCTGCGTACGCTTCAGCTTTGCCTTAGCACAAGTTAACATAGCTAACGTTACAAGTTAAGATCAAAATAAAAAATAATACAGCATGTTGCTTATATAAAATATGTAACTAAGCTAATTAAAGTATTGCAGATTGTCTAGAAATACTGGCAGGGACGTTAAAGGATTACCCTCTCAAGGTGTTGCATTCCACCCAAGAACTTGACGTCGTGATTTCACCGGAAATATACTTTTTGAGGTCCCCTGGGTCCGAAAAAAGCATATTTGGAAAAAGGTGTGTGTGTGTGTGTCTGTAAATACCGGATGCTTCACGGAGGATACAGTTTAAAATTTACAAGTGGAGCAACCATCAATGGAGGCATTTGGGAAAGTGGTGCGGGTTTTGGTTACAATGAGAACTCCATTTAACTTTACTGCCTATTCGTTGAGCCCTTTATGCAAATCTAAAGGCCTCTTACCCTCTCTATAACTACATCAACTTGACATACGGCGGCGCCAGAATTCGAAATCGGGCCACGGCCTACCACCCGACCTTTGCCCATTACAGGCATCATGGGTGAGATCCAATACTGGAGGGTGTTTAGCTTCTCGAGTCCTAACCGGCCGGTTAAGGTAGTCCACGCAACCTGCAGTCACTATTTTCCCTCAAGCAGCTCCTCATTTGGCCCCTGTGACCTCACGAGGCTGAGTGCACCCCGGACTTCTCCTTTTACACAAATTAAAACAACGTTCACTGTGACGACGATTGCCGTGACGATATTCTTTAGCGGATATTGTGGAGGTCTGCCCCTGGTGATTTCAATTAATTAAACTCAAATATTCTATGTTGTGGAGCGTCAGCGTTCTGTTAATCTAGATTCACCGGAACAAAATTTCAACGCTTTCCCGAGGATTGTCTATATCTCATTCCTGGGATTCGTTGCTAGCCTTGGGTCGCTTAAATATTTATTTTTGTTCATTTGGTATAAATGAAAGCAAAGCCACCTATAGACACATACCGCTTTTACGAATGCCACTTTAATGAATATTTAGGTCAGAGAATAAAACTCAATTTCCCTTCTGTATCTCCATAAACATCATGTTAAATGATTTTAATTGTAAAAACGCCAGTACAACGAAAATGACATTATAACGAAAACAATAAATTCCCTTTAATGAATATATGACTAATTGAACGCATTTTTAAACCTCTAGACTCACTGGACAGCTACAATCGTTCCCTGATTCAGAGAATGGCATGTTCATCCTTCATCATACCATGTTTTGCCTCAGCTTAAAGAGTTTAATGAAACTCCATAATCCAGAAGAATGTTTATAGGGTGTCATTAAATGATAAATCTTTGCTTCGTCTGCTCACTATAGTTTAATTACATTAGGATGGGGACTCCAGTGCTTAGAGAAGGTCTGATTTAAAACCACGTTAACTACGGAATTAGGAACGGTAAAAGAAAGCAGTTTTCCTTAAAGGAAGTTAAACATCTTAGAGGAAATTTATAAAGGTCTAAAGAAATCGGAAATAGCGAAGAAATACACGATCAAAGAATCTAGGCTATCGCCATTTATTAAGGGTTGAAAAAAATAAGAAGGAAAGTGTCGAGAGTCAGATTTTTATCGTTTGGCAATACAAAAGAATAAGAATTGCTGAATTATGAACCAATTGGCAAAGCTGTTTACACGTGACTCATGTGTGTGTGTAGATATATAAGCTTACTGCATGTTAAGCAATTATGTAATGGTACGAAGTGTAAGAAGTTACTCTGATAGCCAATTTCTTCCATATCCATTTCTAATGTTTATGTACAATGTTGTCTCCATGGTGTAATGGTTACCATACTTATTTCATATACCCAAGGTCGCGGGCGTAAAAATCCTTGGCATGACTTCCTTCGGAAGGCTAAAGCGATAGTCAAATATTTTAAAAGCTGGTCGTATGTGAAATAACCGAAGTTCAGTTCGCTTTGCAGGCTTGGAGTAAAGCAAAAGAGATGGGAAACGAAAGATAAATTTCCCGTTCGAGAAAAATTTACGTAGTTTAAAACTGAAACCAATAACAAGGAATATCTTGGAAAGGGTTAACTCTGAAAAAATGTACATAAATTATGTATTTTAAGGAGATATATATATATTTTGTACACCAAGGTTTTTTATATATCGTATGGTTTATCAGTTATGCAAAAGTCATCCAAAAGGAATTCCCAGAAAATTCAAAATATAAATTTTGTTTGTCATGAACGTATCTTTAATATACCTACGACGTTTTAATCAAAATCGTTAGAACCATTTTTAAGAATATAAATATCCACGTAAACGATAGTTTGCGGTGGGGGGATTTTCTTGAAAAACTTCGTTTCGTATCTTTGGAAGATGCCGATATTAAATATTAAATTACCCTCTCAAGGTATATAAATATCAAATTTCATATTTAAGGGATTTTTCGTTTTTGAGCTATGTTGCCTGTAAACACACACACGAATATTACTCTAATTTTTTTTTTTTTGGATTCTGGGGGCTCCAGAGCATGTATTTCAGGTGCAATTTCGGTATCAAATTTTTGGGATGAAGTACAATACCTTCTCTATACATTATCTACATAGTAAGTAAGTGTAGATAAAGTAAAAATGCCTCCCCATTTCTGAAAAGTTTAAGCAGTTTAAAATTGAAACCAATAACAAGAAATATCTCGGTAATGGTGAACTCTATAAAAAATGTATATTATCTAATTTGTGTGTTTTAGTCAGATCTATATTTTTTGTGCAGAAAGTGTTTCTCTGTCTCTTAGGGTTTATCAGATGTACAAAAAATATCCAAAATGAATATGTCTTCGGAGGTTATTTCCAGAAAATTCAATATATATATATATTTCGTTTGTCATGAAAGTATCTCAAATATGTGTTAAGTTAGTAAAAACAGTTGGAACTATTTTTGAGAAAATCAAAATCTTTGAAAACTGATCCATATAAAGGATAGTTGCGAGTGGGGATTTTCTTGAAGGAACTTCAGTCACATATGACTATCACTTTAACCTATGGTACACCCTTATTTCGCTTATACTTACAAGGAAGCAAGTAATAAGATTATTTCTGCTAATATATTCTCAATCAGCATGACGTAAATAGAAGCATAAGCTTTTTAACAATAATTTGTTGGGGAGATATAGAGAAAGTCATGTAAATGGAACACATCAGATTTTTCTTCTTCGTCATATTTTAATGCTGATAAAATGCCAGAACAAACAGTGTAGACGAATACTTTTTGAAGTTACTGTACATATATTGCGTTTATTTTTAGTCGAGTGTACAAAGCCTTCTAGAAGCCCCTGTTCCCCCATCAAAAGAATAACTCGCAGTAACAAATATTTCCGCAACAATGTAGCTAGGGGGCACACAGGTAGGTAAGTATCGATCCCTCGATATCGTATGACAAGTTTCGTTTTTATGCACTCACTTCAAACGCGAGTTTCGCCCTTTGCAACGCTGATACATCAGGAGCTTTGGGAATAGGAGCGTTTAACGTTTCTTGTTTGTTCTGCTGTTGTGTCAATATTATATTAGCTCTCTCCTTTTGTGTAACAGCAAAAATTGCTACTCCGAGTGTAATGTAATATTCCATGATATGATCCAGGCATGAGTTCTAAATTATTCATCGTTCTTTGTTCCTGTTCGCAAATTCAGACGTAATCCACAGGAGAGAACCTCGCAAAACTCTACATATACCCTTAACTTGTTATTATCTTATCTATTACCTGGGCTTAGAAATTCATACATCTCTAGAGAAAGCATGGGGATTTTAACTTCTGAATAATACGATATATACATGAGTATGGTTAGTAATGGAGGATTTTAGTTTTTTAGCCTATTACACCTGCTAAACCTCTGGCAGAAATAATGAGGCCAAAGAGTAAGATCTGATGGAGGCGCCGACCTAACGTTTCTAGATTAAACAGCCCCCGCCATCAATGGTAGACTCGGGCAGATGATTTCATGCCAGGGAAAAAAATCTGATGTGTTCCATTCAAATGAATTTCTCTAAATCTCTGCAACAAATTGTAGTTAAAAAACTAATGCTTCTGTTTACTTCATGCTAATCGCAGTCTTATTACTTGCTTCCTTGTAAGTAGAAGCGAAATAAGGGAATATCACAGGTTAAAGTGATAGTCAAGAGCTGGTTTCTATGTGACTGAAGTTCCTTTGTTTGTATGGACAGGAGTTGACAAATTCCTATATTAGAAAAGTATAAGTTTTTAAAGCTGAAACTAAAAACAAGGAATATCTCGAAAACGACCAACTCCACGAAAAAAAAGTAGATAACATAAATTGTGTGTTTTAATGTATTCTACATTTCTTGTGCGGTAGGTTTTTGTGAATCTCATACCGTTATGCAAAATTCCGTAAAATTCATCCAGAATAAAGTAGTCTTCAGAGGCTATTCCCAGAAAATTCAAGAAATACCTATTATTTGTCAGGTAAATATATTTAATATACGATATTTCAATCAAAATCGTTAGAGACAATTTTAAGAAAATCAAAATGTTCGAAAAATGTTCCATGTAAAGGGTAGTTGGGGGTGGGGGGATTTTATTGAACATCTTCATGTTTCAGCCTTGGAAGAAACCAAACTTAAATACCAACGTTGGTATTCAACGGTTTCGTTTTTGAGCTATGCTATCCAGACACACACACACACACACGGATCTTTTTGTAAAATGATTTTTGGATTCAGGGGGACACAAATCATGGTTTTTCTGTGAAATCTCGGTATCGAATTTTTGGGTGGAATGCAACATCTTCTCTATACATTATGTACATAGTACGTGTAGAGAAAATAATATTATGTGTTCTATTTTCATTGTGTTCTCTATCTGCTTTAAAAACAAACTATTGTTACGAAAGATTATTCTTTTATCTAATATTGATCAAGAAAAAAATTACCTTAATTGATCTTATTACGAGAGGCGTTCAATTAGTCGATAGAAAAAGATAGAAAAACAAATTATTTTTGGGAGATTGTTTTTTACTTTCTTTACACTTACTGTGTAAACAGTGTATAGAGAAAGTATTGTATTCCACCCAAAAATTCATACCGAGATTAGGTTTTGGGTCCCCTTGATTCCAAAAAAAAAAAAAGAATTTTTGGAAAGAGGTCCGTGTGTGCGTGTATGCCTGTGAACAGCATAACTAAAAAAAAAGGCCTTTAAATATCAAACTTGATTAAGGTTGTCAAGAAAATCCCCCACCCCAAACTACTCTTTACATGGAAAAAATTTTGAAAACTTCGATTTTCTCAATAATTGTTGTAACGATAATCTCTTATATTTAAGATATTTACATGACAAATACAAGCTTTTTCGATGCTACGTATGTAACTTTTGGGATTTTCTAAGGACATATCGAACGCCTCTTCATATAACTGGAAAAAGGCCACGTGAGGTTCCCAAATACCATTCATTACAGGTATAATCAACGTCGCCGCCTGTGGTGTCGTACGAAGTAAGAGAAGACGTGAAATTCCATCCCTGCAGGGCTTTTCTTCTTTGTCGTCTTCTAATTTCCTCCTTCAGTTCTTTATCGCTTTGTTTCCTTCAGTAAGTGAAACCATTGTGTTTGTTTTCGGCAGGTGCACCTGTGCGAGGCAGAAGGTATCGCCGAGTACAACGGTGTTTCATCGTTCCACAAGAAGCAGCTGGTGATCGTCAAGTCGCTGTGGCGAGGTTGTGGTGAAGCTACAAGGTAAATATCCCCAGATGTCTCTGTGACACGCAAGTCTCGAGTTCGTATCTCTGGCAACTCTCTGAGTCACGCTTGTGTTGCAGACAAGAATTCCTGCGCGAGGTGAGCTGGCTGGCCAGTCTCCGGGACACGAACCTTACGCGGATAGTTGGGCTGTGCAGTCAGGAGGAACCTCTGTGTGTTGTCCAGGAACACTCGGACATCGGCGATCTGCCCCAGTTCCTGCAGCTGCAGAGTCTCGCCGCTGAGGAGGGCACCTCCACTTTAAGGTAGGCCAATCTTCTTCTTCTTCCTAGTCCGGTTCCTCAAGGATCTTACACACCTGCTCACACTACTCTTGGAAGTGGCAAGGAAAATGAACTACATTAAATCCATCCAAACTCTCAATTTATCGATCCCTAAACCTCCCAAAGCAAACATTTTTAGAAAAAAAAAATCTGATGTAATCCATTCACATGACTTTCTCTACATCTCTGCAACAAATTATTGTTAAAAAGCTTATGCTTCTATTTACTTCATGCTAATTGAGAAATATTCTTATTACTTACTTCCTTGTAAGAAGAAGCGAAATAAGGGAGTACCATAGGTTAAAGTGATGGTCAAAAGCTGGTTGTTATGTGACTGAAGTTCTTTGTTTGTATAGACACGAGTTGGCAAATTCCTGTCTGAGAAAAGTAGAAGTTTTTCAAAGCTGAAACCAATAATAAGAAATATCTCAAAAATGATCAACTCCACGAAAAAAAAAAAAAAACATAACATGTATTGTGTCTTTTAATGTGCTCTACATTTTTGTGTGGTAGGTTTTTGTCCATCTCTTACGGTTTAGCAGTTATGCAAAATTTCGTCAAATTCATCCAGAATAAAGTAGTCTTTAAAGGCTATTTCCAGAAAATTCAAGATAAACACATTATTTGTCAGGTAAATATCTTTAATATACGATATTTTAATCAACATCGTTAGAGCCATTTTTAAGAAAATTAAAATGTTTGAAAAAAGTTCCATGTAAAGGGTAGTTGGAGGTGGGATTTTCTTGAAAACCCTCTTGTCGCATCCTTGGAAGAAACTAAACTTAAATACCAGGTTTGGTATTCAACGGTCTTTTCGTTTTTGAGCTATACTGTCCACAGAAACACAATTTTGTGTAATTGGTAAACCGTAAGAGACAGACAAAAACTTAACACACAAAAATGTAGAGCACATTAAAACACACAATTTATGTTATATACACTTTTTTCGTGGGGTTGATCGTTTTTTTTTTTAGATATTCCTTGTTTTTTGTTTCAGCCTTAAAAAACATACTTTTTTCATACAGGAATTTGTCAACTCCTGTCCATACAAACAAAGGAACTTCAGTGACATAGCAACCATCTTTTGCTATCACTTTAACCTATGTTACTCTCTTATTTCGCTTCTACTTACAGGGAAGCAAGTAATAAGACTATTTTTGCTATGTTTTTTCTCACTTAGTATGAAGTAAATAGAAGCATAAACTTTTTAACAAACATTTGTTGCAGAGATATAGAGAAAGTCATGTGAATGGATTACATCAGAATTTTTCAACCTGCTTTGCTTTAACATCGACTTATCAGCACCTGATACCCACACGTATAACGCTATGTAGCTGCGTTATGTTTATTCGGGGACCATGCATCGCCGATCTCAAATTACTTATATCAGTCACGTGCACAATCCCGCGAATTATTTCGGTGTAGGGGAGGGGTTCTGACCTCCTCAGCTGCTGTGGTGCAAGCGCTGCGTACCACGAGCTCCCATGTTACTTCAGACGTGATCAGTAGTCGGGCCGAACACACCCGAGCCCCTCCCGGACTGGGTTGGACTCGACGTGGCAGTGGTCCCGATACCCATGGGTTATTGGGTACGTCTTGTCTTGCCAAGATGGGGAAGTGATACTCCTTAAGTTCTCCGGCGCTAACCTGGACAGCTAGTAAACGGTAAGCTCGTAATGCTGTCGGTTATTGCTAGTCTTCCCGGATGGGTTGACGCGCGTAAGTGGCGTATCCACTTCCTTCCTGGTGCTTTGTGCCCCGGGGGGCTGCTTCTTAAGTAATAAGGTACTGCCCTAATGGAAAGACCCACGGAGTCTTGTACTCCCTGGTATTAGAGTGGGGGACTATCGCTCCAATCAGATGACGCATTGGTGTTTTAATACTTCAGCTAAATTCTGTACCTGAGAGCCATACTATCATAAGTCCAAAAAATGGAAAATCGAGATTCTCTTTAGAGGCATACTATAATATATTTTGGATTTTTGATAGAAGGTGAGATATTGAGGACCATATGATTGTAAGTCCCTTCACTCTTTAATGCCAAAGTATGTGAAAGGGACTTAAGATTTGCTGGTTCTACCATCAGGGTTTCTATGATACGTTTTAGTCCACATAAGACAGTTTGGTTCCTTCAATGCCTTCATCGGTGAATGCTTATCTTCTTTTATTGACTATGAAACTCATTTAAAACCGAAATTCGAACTCGGGAACTCTTGAATGTGTGACAGACGCCCTACCCGCATTCTACAGAGGCGGGAATTTTGAATACACGTTTTTGAGATTCTACAAATTAGTATTCGGACAGGAAATGTTTTATGTTTTATAATAAGTGGTTTATGTAGGCTGAGAAGGTTGGTGATGGTTCCAGCAGCTGGTTCAGCTCTCACACGTTTGTTAAAGCTAAAGGTAAACAAACAGTAAAAGCAAATGATTTGTGTTGGCATAAAAGTGCAGCACGTTTTTGTGTGGGCCGGGCCTATCTGTGGCCCCGCAGGCCCGTACTGCACTAATCAATAAGCACACCGGATAAAGAGAATAATTTTTTCCGCCCCCCCCCCCCGTCAGGGAAGGCAGAAGAGCCCAAATCCTCTTAGGGTTTTGTACACGATTACCCCATTTGCAGCATGCTGTGTTAACTCCGAGGGAAAACATAGAGGCTGGGGGAACTATAGCGAACCCTTCTTGTCACAGCTTTTGACTCTCTTCCCCGTGTTTCATATTATATACCTTTATGAATATCTGGCTTTGATTGATATAGTCGGTCGGCTCTGTTCTTTTGTTTAGCATGTGTGTGGTCATACAATTTAGCTCGTTTTTACTTTCTCTACCTTTGTACATACAGATATAGAAAGTATTGCATTCCATCCAAAAATACGATTTTAAGAAAAATCCCCTCACCCCAAACGACCCTTTACATGAAATTTTTTTCGAAAATTTTGATTTTCTCAAAAATGGCTCGAACGATTTTGATTAAAATATCGTATATTAAAGATATTTACCTGACAAACAAAATGAATACCTTGAATTTTCTGGGAATAGTCTCTGAAGACTACTTTATTCTGAATGAATTTTTTATAGCTGCTAAATCGTAAGAGATGGACTAAAACTTACGACATAAAAATATAGAGCACATTAAAACACACAATTTATGTTTTATACATTTTTTCCGTAGAGTTGATTGTTTTTTAGATATTCCTTGTTTTTGGTTTCACCTTTAAAAAACAACACTTTTCTCATTCAGGAAACAAACATACAAACAAAGGAACTTCAGTCACAAAGCAATCAGCTATTGACAATCACTTTAACCTATGGTACTCCTTTATTTCCCTTCTACTTACAAGGAAGCAAGCAATAAGACTATTTCTACTAATTTTTTCTCGATTAGCTTAAAGTAAATGGAAGTATAAGCTTTTTAATAATAATTTGTTGCAGAGATGTAGAAAAAGTCATGTGAATGAAACAAATAAGATTTTTACTTTCTCTAGCCCCGTATGTACTATGTACATAGGGATAGAGAAGTACCTATTGTATTCCATCCAAAAATTCGATTTCGAGATTAACCCGGAAATACATGTTTTGGGACCCCCTGAATCCAAAAAAAGCATTTTCAGAAACAGGTCCGTGTGTGCGTGAGTGTGTGTGTGTGTCTGTGGACAGCACAGCTCAAAAACGAAAAGACCGTTAAATACCACACTTGGTATTTAAGTTTGGTATATTCCAAGAATGCGACACGAAGATTTTCAAGAAAATACCCCCATTCCTAACTACCCTTTACATGGAAAATTTTTCGAAAATTGTTTTTCTTAAAAATGGCTCTAACGATTTTGATTAAAATACCATATATTAAAGACATTTCTATCTCAAATAAAATGTATATCTTGAATTTTCTGAGAATAGCTACTGAAGACCTGTTTATTCTGGATGAATTTGTATTAATTTGGCATAACTAGTAAACCGTAAGAGATAGAGAAAAACTTAGCAGGAAAAAAATGCAGATCTTGCTAAAATACACAAGTTATGTCATATACGCTTTTTTCGTGGTGCTAACCGTTTTGGAGGTATTCCTTGTTATTAGTTTCAATTGTGAAGTACTTATAGTTTTCTCAGACGGAAATGTCCGTTTTTCTTTTATTCTACTGCTAGCCAAGCAAAGAAGCGATTTGCAATGACAATCGCATATTGACAGCTTTTAAAATATTTTAATAATACTTTAACCTAGTGCATTCCTTTAGTTCCATTCTACTTGTAAGAAACTAGGTAATACAATTCTGCTAATGTCTATCTCGATTAGTGTGGTGTTGAAAGAAGAAGTATCTTTCGTAAGGAGATTATTTGTAGAGTAGCTAGAGAAAGTCATGTGAGTGTAACACATCAGATTTTTATTGGCCTAGTGTATCCCCTTTTCCCACTTTATACTTTCTCTATACGCACTATGTACATAGTGTATAGAGAAGGTATTGCACTCCACCAAAAAATTCGATACCGAGATTTCACCGGAAATATATGTTTTAGGGTCACCTGTATCCAAAAAAATTATTTTCAGAAAAAGATCCGTGTGTGTGTGTGTGTGTGTGTCCGTGTGTCTGTGAACACGATAGCTCAAAAACAAAAAGTCGGTAAAATACCAAACTTGGCATTTAAGTTTAGTATCTTCCAGGAATGCGACACGAAGATTTTGAGAAAAATCCCCCCACCCGAAACTACCCTTTACATGGAACTTTTTTCGAAAATGTTGATTTTGTTAAAAATGGCTCTAACGATTTTGATTAAAATATCATATATTAAAGATATTTACCTGACAAATAAAATGTATATTTTGAATGTTCTGGGAATAGCCTCTGAAGACTACTTTATTCTGGATGAATTTTGCATAACTACTAAACCGTAAGAGATGGACAAAAACTTAACCCAAAATAAATGTAGATCACGTTAAAACACGCAATTTAGGTTATATACATTTTTTTTCGTGGAGTTGATCGTTTTTGAGATATTCCTTTTTCTTGGTTTCAGCTTTGAAAAACATACTTTTCTCATACAGGAATTTGTCAACTCCTGTCCATACAAACAAAGGAACATCAGTCACATAGCAACCAGCTTTTGGCCTTCCCTTTAACCTATGGTACTCCCTTATTTCGCTTCTACTTACAATAAAGCAAGAAATAAGACTATTTCTGCTAATTATTCTCGATTAGCATGAAATAAATAAAAGATAGGCTTACTAACAATAGTTTGTTACAGAGATATAGAGAAAGTCATGTGAATGGAACACATAAGATTTTTTTCTTATGTGCCGTTTTTACACCACCAGTCATAAATAAAATGAACAGTATTGAAGCAACAATATACAATTTATCTCTCCCCTCATCGAAGTGAATATATTGAGGGAGTTTATTATATCCAAGGTGAAGGAAGACCAACCAAATCTCACATTTCCCATCAATAACAGATTACGCCAAGTAACGCTCCTTCTGCTGTTAAAATCTTTAAGGACCCCCGTCCACAACATTCCCCCCTCTCTCTCTCTGATATCGAGCGCCAGTTTCCGCCCGCCATTATACAATACAAAGGCGGTCTAGTTAGAAAGGAAATCTTGTGCAGATAGCAAGCATGGGGAGCTTATTAACCTCCCTAATGTAATATTAAGGCAGGGAAAAATACAGAGAGGAAATACGTTATCTTAAACACTTGACTTCACTTGTTTGTTACAAAACCTGCGGATCGTTCTTCGTTTGTCGCTTACAGAATTTGCATTGGCTTTGGACATAGAAATTAATGTTTACTTTAGTATTCTTTTACATTTTTAAAAACTATTTGCATCGCAGATCACAAACAGTTTATTTTAATAATAGTTATTCGGAATTTAGTACTACTTTTTGAGGTGTTCCACAAGGACCAGTTTTAGGGCCATTGATATTTTTATAATGATTAACAACTTTTTATTGAGTGTAAATAGTTATTCATTTTTATTTACCGATGAATCTACAATTTAGTCCATGAACTTAACAAATTAAATGATAATATGAATAAAACTTGTAATAAAGCTGGTACTTAGTTTGATCTTAATGGTTTCTACCTAAAGTCCAATAAAATTCAGCGTATATTATTTTCCTTAAAAGCGAAGTTCTTGAAAGTGTTCAGTTATCTGTCAATCTTTTAGGAAGCATTATTACTCAGAAATTAACATGGAATGCTCATATTAATGAAATGCGTGTAACACTCTAAAGACGTATATACCTAATGAAAAATTTAAAATATTGTGTACCGAAGGATTTTCTCAAAACATTTTATTATGCTTTTTTCAATATTATTATTATTAGTTACGGCATTTACCTATGGAGTAATTGTTCAAATATGCACAATGTACCAAGTTTGCAAAAAAAAAATCTGATGTGTTCCATTCACATGACTTTCTCTAGGTACATATCTGCAAAAAAGTATTGTTAAAAAGCTTAGGCTTCTATTTACTTCATGCTAATTGAGAAAACATTAGCAGAAATAGCCTTATTACTTGTTTTATAAGTAGAAGCGAAGTAAGGGAGTACCACAGGTTAAAGTAATATTCAAAAGCTGGTTGCTATGTGACTGAAGTTCCTTTGTTTGTATGGACAGAAATTGACAAAGTCCTGTATGGGAAAAGTAAGTTTTTCAAAGCTGAATCCAAAAAACAAGGAATATCTCAAAAACGACCCACTCCACGAAAAAAATGTATATAACATAAATTGTGTGTTTTAACGTGCTCTACATTTTTGTGTGGTAAGTTTCTGTCTATTTCTTACGGCTTACCAGTAATGCAACATTTAATAAAAAGCATCAGAATAAAGAGGTCTTTAGAGGCTATTCCCAGAAAATTCAAGATATACATTTTATTTGGCATGTAAATGTAGATATATGAGATTTTAATCAAATCGTTAGAGCAATTTTTGAGAAAATCAAAGTTTTCGAAATGTTTTCCATTTAAATGGTAGTTGTGGGTGGGAGAACTTTCTTGAACATCTTCGTGTCGCATCCTTAGAAGATACCAACCTTAAATACCAAGTTTGGTTTTTAACGGTCTTTTCATTTTTGAGCTATGCTGCCCACAGACAGACAGACATACACAGACACACTAAGACAGACCGATACACACGGACATTTTTTCATTCAGAGGGTCTCAAAACATATATTTTCGGTGAAATCTCGGTATCGAATTTCTGGGTGCAATAAAATACCCTCTCTATACACTATATATACATAGTACATATAGAGAAAGTAAAAAAAAAGAACCCTTACGCATACTATCAGGAGCAAACTAGGATATTCACTACCGTCCTTTGCTTATTTTTGAGAAAATTTTGACTGTCATAAATTTTTATATACTTAAATATTTAATTGATGTAAAATTTAATTATAATAGTTTCAATAACAGCAGTGATATTCATCTTTATTCCACAAGACATTATTACCTGCTTCTCACGTCAAGAGTCAGATTAACTAAATCCCAGCACTGGCATAAATCTGTGCCTTGTTCAACAAACTACTATATCAGATACATGTTTTAAATTTATGTTTTCAAGAAAAGAATCAATGATTGGTTAACCAATAACTAGTTATCTAATTAAGTTTTTCACTATCTCTATGTGCCATCTTGTCACCAAGACTGCATTAGCAATAAATTAAAATAAAAATGTGTCATTCAACAATTAGTGGCAACAATGTTTGTATATTGCGCTGTCAGCGGTAAATGATGCAAGCTGTTAAATGAAAATAAGAGCATCTGATTTGTTTTGACTGAATTCAATTTGCTGTCTCAATTATGGTAGCGTATACAATATATGACATATAATATGCATTTTTGTATGCTTAGGGACGTTCAATAAGACCTTAGAAAATCCAAGAAATTACACTCGTACCATCGAAAACAGTTTGTATTTAGCAATCGTCGTCTCTTACTAAATGGCAGTTAAACTTTCAGCTATATCCATCATGGTATTTGCTACAGCACCTTAATGTTTGTTTATTTGTTTGTTTGTTTTTAAACAGCACATTGGGTCTAGTCTCTAATGCTAAATAAGAACACAATTATAAAACAAACTATTGGTGGATACTGGTAGCTGAATTTATTCTCTAAAAATTAAAGAATTGTTAACTGAAGAGGAAAACAGTTAACGTTTACAGTCTCCTGTGTATCTTCAAGGATTCTAGTACAAGTCCGCCACTCGATGAGTGCGATTCCCTCCCTGTTTTCGCTGATATACTGCGCTATTTGTTCACTCACTACTGACCGGCGTTTGCTATCAATTGCTCCGTTGAATACTACAACTCTATTTCATCGCGAAGGGTTATCTGCACACATGATATATGGCGCTAATGGGCCACCTGGTAGTATTTACAGTTATAAATATTAATGACAAGTACATACAACACAATAAGATGCAGCTATATATCGATAAATAAAGGTGAAATGAAATACTGCAATCCAAATTAAGCACATGACAAGTTCGTTATGGAGAACTATCATCTTTATAATTAAGAAATGTTGATGGATTAACGTTCTTACCTGCTCTATACGTACTATGTACATAGTGTATAAAGAAGGTATTGCACTCCACTCGATACCCAAATTTCACCGGAAATATATGTTTTAGGGTCCCCTGTATCCATAAAATATGATGTGTTCCATTCACATGACTTTCTCTATATCTCTGCAATAAATTATTTTTAAAAGGCTTATGCTTCTATTTACTTCCTGCTAATCGAGAACAAATTAGCAGAAATAGTATTATTTCTTGCTTCCTTGTAAGTAGAAGCGAAATAAGAGAGTACCATAGGCTAAAGTGATAGTCAAAAGCTGGTTGCTATGTGACTGAAGTTCCTTAGTTTGTATGGACATGAGTTCACAAAGTCCTGTGTGAGAAAAATATAAGTTTTTATAGCTTAAACCAAAAACAAGGAATATCTAAAAAACAATCATCTCCACGAAAAAAATGTATACAACATAGATTGTGTGTATTAATGTGCTCTATATTTGTTGTGTGGTAAGTTTTTGTCTCTCTCTTACAGTTTAGCACTTATGCAAAATTCCGTAAAATTCACTCAGAATAAAATCATCTTCAGAGGCTATTCCCAGAAAATCAATATATATATATATATGTGTGTGTGTGTGTGTGTGTGTGTCTGTGAACACGTAACTCAAAAACGAAAAGTCGGTAAAATACCAAACTTGGTTTTCAACTTTAGTATCTTCCAGAGATGTGACACGAAGATTTTGAGAAAAATCCCCCCACCCCAAACTACCCTTTATGTGGAACTTTTTTCGAAAATGTTGATATCATGTATTAAGGATATTTACCTGACAAATAAATGTATATCTTGAATTTTCTGAGAATAGCGTCTGAAGACTACTTTATTCAGGACGAATTTTACGGAATTTTGCATAACTGCTAAAAGGTAAGAGATGGTAAAAAACTTACCACACAAAAAATGTAGAGCACTTTAAAACACACAATTTATATTGTATGCATTTTTTCATGCAGTTGATCGTTTTTGAGTATGTTCTTGTTTTTGGTTTCAGCTTTAAAAACTTATAAATTTCTCCCACAGGACTTAGTCAACTCGTGTCCATACAAACACAGAAACTCCAGTCACATAGCAATTATCTTTTGACTATCCCTTTAACGTATGGTACTGCCTTATTTCGCTTCTACTCACAAGGAAACAAGTAATAAGACTATTTCTGATATTTATTTCGATTAGCATGAAGTAAATAGAACAATACATTTTTAAGAATAATTTGTTGCAGAGATGTAGAGAAAGTCATGTGAATGGAACATATCAGATTTTTTTATTTGTTATAATAAAATAAACAGTCTCCGAAATTTGAGTCGCCGGTGTTCAATTTTATTTCTTGTAGAAATCCACTACATCTATGTCACTTTATAAGGCGGAGGACGATGGATTTTTTTGGACGTAAAAATCCTTAGCATGGCTTACTTCGGAAGGCAAATAAAGCCGTTGGTCCCATGTCGCAGATTTAAGACACTAAAAGAACCTCAATCCTGATAAAGAGGCCTCTGAGTGGAATTTCATGCCCAATATAGAATGGGACGCTGAGAACCACAGCAGTTAAAGAGCGTCCACAAATAAAACTCTATTTCATTTCTAATGTATAAAAGATAGTTTTATATAATTATGGAATATTTATGATATTTAAAAAACCTTTACTATAAACATTTTGAGATATTTGTATTGTATAGGAGTTAAAATGCTTTCTGCATTCTTTTAATTTGGAGTATATAAATTTATACCTATGTGAGTTTGAAAACAGTAATCTTATTTACAAGAGTTTTAATTTGTCAATGATTATCTATGGTGCTGTTAAATACTTGGTAAACACGAACAAAGATTTTTTTTAATTAAAATTGCAAGAGGCAACAATACATACGCCAACCATGGCACGAAATGACCACTCATTTACAAATTTTCAATCGGAAGTGAGGTCTTATCTTACACCATACCACTTAGTTCCGCATCAGGTAGATGGGGTTAGGGAGCCGTCCACTCTACTGCTTTACCTATCTGTGGATAGATGGCAGTGTAATCATAATTGCCATCTCTTTTCAGGGTTACCATTGTTTTAGACTGAAGCTGAAACTGTGGATCGTGGTATTGAATATCCAATCCGGTATTTACCTTGGCGACTGAGGGAAACCACGAAAAGTCCTAGCCAGATTGGAGGTTCATGGGATTTGAGCTCAGGACTTCCCGAATATGGGCCACAGACTTTATCACCTGATTCATTCTGCTCGGTAACACTTTTGTTTTGTATAGTGTTTAACACCCGCTTTTACTAGTAAGGCACTGCAGTCAATGACACCGTTGATACATGGCATGAAGACGTAGCACCAGCGGAATACAATGGCGGAAGAAACCGGACAACCCGGGGAAAAACCCATCCCTGTGCCGCTTTGTCCACTACTAATCCCATATGCGGTCGCCTGGGATCGGACCCGGGTCGCCTTGGTAAGAGGCGAGATATAGAAGAATGGGCAATGAAAATCATATGCACATTTTCATGGATTAGACAGCCTTAGGATCTACAATGTCTTATAGCTTAATGTCCTTTAACTTGTTTGGTGAAATTATGCCCAAATGATCTCAGGGGCCATGGATTTTAAAGTTACCTCTTTCGGCAATACTTCCTAAGCGAGATTCGAACTCGCAACCTCTTGAACGTGACGCCTTAGAAGGAAAGCGAGAATCAGCTGTTGTGGTTTATTTATTCCTATTTCTGTATGGATCATGCATAATTCTTCGCCTGTTTCTTTTCCTAGGGGCTATGTAAAGGCACCTCCCCCGCTACGTGAACCTCCCCAACTTTACAGGTAGATATAAGCCTATAATTAGATGTTCCAAACGCGTCTGGAAAACCGACTTCGGATAGCTAATGGAATTAAAATAGAAATGCTACCTTTATCTGGCTATACAATCGTTATAATCATAGGAAAATGTGATGTAAATCTTGGAGCACCCCCTCTAGGGGTGGAGGGAGAAGGAAAGGATTGGATGTACAAAAGGAGAGGCAAGCTGAACTTTGTTGCTTTGAATGAAGTCGGGTGTTATTCCTAAAAGTAGTAAACAATGGCCAATGTAACCGCCTTTACAGGAATTATGAGCGGTGTTCAGTAAGTTCTTAATTCTTGGTATATTTTTTACTTTCTTTATACGCACTATGTACATAGTGTATAGAGAAAGTATTGTACCCCACCCAAAAATTCGATACCGAGATTTCACCGGAAATATATATGTTTCAGGGTGCAGCATTTTTACAAAAAGTCCGTGTGTGTGTGTCTGTGAACACGATAACTCAAAAACGAAAAGTAGCTAAAATACCAACCTTGGTATTTAAGTTCAGTATCTTCCAGGGATGCGACAGGAAGATTTTGATTAAAATCCCCTCACCCCAAACTACCCTTTACATGGAACTTTTTTCGAAAATTTTAATTTTCTTAAAAATGGCTCTAACGATTTTTATTAAAATATCGTATATTAAAGATGGTTACCGGACAAATAAAATGTATATCTTGAATTTTCTGAGAATAGCTTCTATAGACCTGTTTATTCTGGATGAATTTTGCTTAATTTGGCATAACTAATAAACCGTAAGAGATAGACAAAACCTTACTATACAAAAAATGTAGGCCTTGTTAAAGTACACAATTTACGTCATATACATTTTTTTCGTGGAGCTTACCGTTTTCGAGGCATTCATTGTTATTAGTTTCAGTTGTGAAGTATACTTTTCTCAGACGGGACAGTCCGTTTTTTCTATCCGTTTACTATCAAACTATGTGCTATGATGCCAGAACCGTGAGAATAGGGGGCATGTTCCTTGGACTCTGTAATAATCGCAGTGGTAAATTATCAACAAAAATTCTTGATTAATATTACACATCTACTAAACCTTTAAACCAATGCTGTAATATTAGGTATAGCCTTTTGTTACATTAACAGAAGTTTTAGAGCAATAAATTATGAAATAAAAAATCTGATGTGTTCCATTCACATGACTTTCTCTATATCTCTGCAACAAATTTTAGTTAAAAAGATTGTGCTTCTATTGACTTCATGCTAATCGAGAAACATTAGCAGAAATAGTCTTATTTGTTCCTTTGTTTGTATGGACAGGAGTTAACAAGTTCCTGTATGAGAAAGGTATGTCTTTCAAAACAAAAGCGAAAAACCAAGAATATCTTAAAAATGATCGACTCCACGAAAAAAATGTACATAACATAAATTTTGTGTTTTATCGGGAGCTAAATTTTCTGTAGTGTAACTTTTTGTCCATCTCTTACGGTTTAGCAGTTATGCATAATTCCGTAAAATTCATCCAGAATAAAGTAGTCTTCAGAGGCTATTCACAGAAAATTCAAGATATACATTTTATTTGTTGGATAAATATCTTTAATATACGATATTTTAATCAAAATCGTTAAAGCCATTTTTAAGAAAATCAAAACTTTGGAAATTTTTTCCATGTAAAGGGTAGTTTGGGGTGGGGGATTGTCTTGAAAACCTTCGTGTCGCATCCTTGGAAGACACCAAACTTAAATACCAAGTTTGGGCTTTAACGGTCCTTTCGTTTTTGCGCTTTGTGAATCCAAAGCGCAAAAAAACATATATTTCCGGTGAAACCTCGGTATCGAATTTTTGGGTACAATACAATACCCTTTTCTATTCACTATGTACATATTTCGTAAAGGGAAAGTAAAAATTAATTATGACCTAGCCGCAATGTTTACTGCAATAATACCCAATTTATCAATAATAATTTTTGACAGGCCAAGAAATGTGATTGTATTATATATTCCTTCAATTAGAGATCTCTCATCTGCCATTGTCCTTTGATTTTACTTCAAAAGTTGGAAAAACAATTAATTTGATAGATGTGTGTATGGTGTACATGGTGATGTGTAGTTCACAATATTGCGGCTAGGCGCAAGACTTGCTTCAGCAAAACGGTAGCATTTCCGCCCTGTGGTTAGGTCGAACGTACTTTCACACCCCTGAAAAAGCGAAGAGCCTGAGAGGAACATTAACGGAGCGTAGAATAATTCATAACAAGGCTTTGTTTACCGTCTTAATGTTCCCGACCAAACGATTACCTAAATCTAGGAATTCAATTACAATTAGAGAGGGGTGGGGGTAATTACGGGTAGAGAGCTGCGGGCGCGCCGCACACCTGAGCCTGGAGTTTATACCTGCCCGCTCGTAACGTAGCTGTGCGGCCATAAACTGATGGCAGTGAAATATTGTCAAGACAAGATACGGGCAAGAAGCTCGCCGTCTTCTTACTGACTGGTTATCCTACTGTTTCCTGCTAATGGGGAAATTCCTTCTCTTTGGTTAAAATGAATAAGTGTATTTATTGACATAACAATATCATATGTACATAGAATTTCAACAATCGCACGGGTCCACGATGTAATACACACTAAAAAGCAATATTAAAGTAACAACAAAGAATTAAAACAGTAAACACGAAAAAATAAAGACAGAGGTAATACACAATCAAAAGCAATATTAAAACACCAACAAAGAATTAAAAGAGTAACCCGAAAATAAAAATACAAAGATAATCAAATATATCAATTTAAATTTACAGCACAGAGTACATCTTCATAAATGCATCCTCTTATAATAGATAATTACACTTAAATTAATATATACACAATGTATAAAACCATAACACAACAGTGACTTAAGTATGACATAAAATATACACATATATATGGCAGCCCCTTCTCTATTGGCAGTCTACTCAGATCTTAGCTGTCTTGCCTTAAGTATAAATTTACCTAGCCCGTCCACGTCTTCCGTGCCTGCCAGTAGTGTCCAACATGCTTCTAGCTCTACATTCGCGGTAGTAAAGAATTGCCGTAAATATTTTTCCCTCCATTTCTCCGTACCCCTACATCTTGCCAAGATGTGGGTCCACGACTCTGCCTCCTCGCAACATTATCTGTAGACAGTAAGAGAATTCGAAATAAAGTGTTACTTAAATAAATATTATCTAAGGAAGTTTGGAAACTCCACAAGGTAAAGATTTATTTCAAAAATTTTACCAGGTATTACACAGATATTTTGGCCAAGTTTCAAAATTATAGCCAGGTAATTTTTAAATAATAATTTAAGTATGTGTTTCATCTATAAAACTTTGCTGTGATGCATTTTACTTCAACTTAGTAGATAGGCAGAGAAGATATTGCACCCCATCCAAAAATTCGATACCAAGATTTCATAGGAAATATACGTTATAGAGATTCATGTATCCAAAGGAAACATTTTTAGAAAAAGATCCTGTGTGTAGTTTTATATATATAGGGTTTTAATGAACTATACCGAAATATTTTCACAGAATATGTAGATTACTTAAATAAGTAATTTGAGATAGGAGACTTATGGCATGTTTTTTTAAATATCGAAGTAACGGCTATAAGTTTCTGTAGTACCAGTACGCCACGTATCGCGGCACTTCGTCTGAAACGAAAAAAATAATAATACAAAATATTTACTCTATGACAGGAATCGAACTCATGATCTTTGGGATAGCAACTTCCCGGTTACGCATTAAACCACCAAAGCAGTTAAAAAAAACCCCTCCAGAGAATAGTTCATGAATGCTCAGTGCCGCACTGTCAAGTGATTAGTTCGAGATTTTACAGATTTTTGCGACATTAAATCTTGAGAACCTTAGCAACGAGCTGCTAAAAATCGATGTTTCTATACTCGGGAAGCAGTTATAAAGACATTCTGAGCCATTTCTTTCCCCTGCTTTGCTTTAACACCGACTTATCAACATCTGATACCCACTCGTTTAACGCTATGTAGTTGCGTTATGTTTATCCGGAAACCATGCATCGCCAATCTCAAATTACTAAAATTACGCCGATATCAGTCACGTGCAAAATCTCGCAAATTATTTCGGTGTAGTTCATTAACCCATGTGTATGTGTGTGTGTGTATATATATATGTGTGTGTGTGTGTCTGTGTGTATGTAAATACGATAACCCAAAAACGAAGACAGTAAACTACAGAACTTGGTATTCAAGTTTAGTGTCTTATATGGATGCAATACAAAGAATTTGAAGAAATCTCCACTCCATTCCACTATCCTTTACATGGAAAACATTTCAAAAATGGTGCTAACGATTTTGATTAACATACCGTATATTAAAGTAATTTACATGACAAATAAAATCATTCTTTGAATTTCCTAGGAATATCCTCTGAAAATACCTTTATTCTGATAAACCGCAAGAGGTAGACAAAGCTTACTACACAGGAAATATAGATCTCCTTGAAACACAATTCATATCATATACTTATTATTTGTTTGTTTTTATGGTAAAGCCTACTTTCTGAGATATTCCTTTTCATTGTTTTAAATTTAAACTACCTAATTGTTGTCAAATGGGAAAACACATTTTGTTTCGTCTCTCTGTTTAACTGCTGGCCATGCAAGGCGAATTGAACCACAATTGTTTTCCATAGAAACCAGCTTTAAAAAGATTTGACTTTTGGTTTTTAGCCTAGTGTATTTCCTTGTTTTCCTTCTGCTTACAAGGAAGAAAATATTAAGACAATTTCTTCCAATGTTTATCTCGATTGTTGTAGATAAAATAATAATCTTGCGTAAGAATATTTTGTGTATGGAACAGCTAGAGAAAATTGGGAAAATGGAACACTTCACATTTTGATGGGATTTTTTTTATGTTTTCTTTGCATTAACTACATTTTGCACCCGGTGTAGAAGATGCAGACGGTTTTGTCTCACAAAGACGAGGCACATTTTCCTTTTAGATTGATAAATGTTAATGCAAGGTTTCTCCATTGTATTGCCCCACCACGATCAAATGAATTATTCGGCTCAGTCGAGGGAGAAACTACCTGTCTTTGATCTCCCTCACCAGGACAATGAAAAGCCAAGTTAAACATTTACTTTTAATCCCGAGGCCATTGTTACGGGGTGAAGCAAGCTCTACAATGGAAGCCAGGCTGCTTCTTACTCGTGTGTATGGGACGTAATTAGGGTGGTGTTGTACCCTTCATGTGCCCTGTTTCTTAAGCATTTCAGCCCTTGTGACCACTAGAAGGCCAATGAAGTGCTTTTGGTTATACTTCCATAGAGCAGCATAACCCTGGCGTACTCTCACAAAAACCCACTTTATAGCACCATTCTTGCGGACATTTTTATTTTCTCTGCACGAATTATGAGGGTAATTACATAAGTCATGGCAACTGCTTTTTATCAGTCAACAAAACTCAGGATATGTGAGGGCAAATCAAAAAGTCTTTGCCCCTATTTTCGGCCGAATATCGAACGTAAAATTCGTTGCAGCACTGTAGAGATTGACCGATCCGCTACCGATTCAACGATTTCCAAAGACTGTGTTTAGAGATGTCGAACAGTCACTACGAAGTGAGCTGGCGCCCCATCTTGTTGAAACCAAACACCGTTGAAGATTTCCGCATTTTGCAGCTGTGGGAGGAGCCAGTCATCAATCATCTGGAGATAAGTGTTCTGATTAGCAGGACCATAAAAAAATATGGGTCAAACAGATGAGTTTGTGTCATTCCGGCCCAGACCATGAAATGTGGTGGGTTGCGCTCAATTTTTTCGAAAAAAATTGGATTTCCTTTTCCCCATATATAAACATTGCGGTTACGGGAACTGCGATAAATTGCACATTCGTCTGAGAACATGACTTTGGCCTTCTCAGACATCTTTGGAATTGTTGCAGCATCCAACCACAAGCATTAACACGTGCCTCCAAATCAGCATCTGGTAATTCATTCACATTCAATGGACGCCAACAATTCATTTACAGATCCACTTTAATGTGTCTCCTCATGGTTGATTCCGGTACCCCTGACTCTGCAGCACGTTTCCTTAAGGGTTTAACCGGAGATTGTTGAATGGATTTTTCCACGCCAGCACAAAGTCCAAGTCTGGTGGGAGGTCTTCCACTTCTCGTCGCGTCGCGAACAACGATAAAAATGTTTTCCGTTCCCACGCAACGTCGTCTTTGACTGTGCTACTTTCACAAACCGTGCAAAAAAATCATCCATGGCATTTTTAATTGATCTGCCATTAATTTCACGCTCATGAACACACACAGCGGACACTAAGCGTTCCTCAACTGTGTAATCACTTGTATCACCATTCTTTCTCAATATCTCGGCATCAACTAATTTGATTTATAAGATTTGTTGATTTGTTGACATAAGAGCGACAGCAATCGAACAATCGAAGTCATCAACAATGGGTATCTGACAGCAGAATAATATGAATATATACCAACCTCAAGAGAAAAGATTTACTCACGTAATTTTAAATTTGGTACAGGGGTATACGGACTTTGTGCGCACACTGTACATTCGAAGTAGTGGACTTTTCATGGGTCGGTCCTCTTAGAGTCTCCATCTGCTGCCGGTGGCAGCGTTGCTGTCAGTGCATTCAAAATGGTAGGTGTGCTTAACTCGTCCACGGCTTGAGCAACGAAGTGTGATCCGTTTTCTATGGAGTAAGGGACAAACACTCATCAAGATCCACAGGGTAATGTAGACAACATATGGGAAAAGGTGTCTTGTTTTAAGATTGTGAGTTGGTAGTATTCTGAGTTCGAAAATGGCCGTGAAAATCTGCATGACAATGAGCGTGCGGGAAGACCGTGTGTGTCGGTGACTGATGACAATATTCCCGCGTGGATACGATGGTGAAAGCAGAGCGGCGCATCTCAGGAGCTCAACATTTTCGTTGGGAGTGCTTTTGACATTATTCACGATTGCTTAGGGTACAGGAAGATTTCATATCGATGGGTTCCTAAGCAGTTGGATGACGTGGTGAAAGGCAAGCGAATGATTGCTTTATGAATCATCTGCAACGATATGCCGACAAGGATAATAATTTCCTGGGCCACAGTCTCTCTGAAAAAGAAGTTCCGTACTGCGCCATCTATTCACAAAATGATGTTAACGACATTTTTGGAAATGCTGTGGACTGCTCATGATGGACTTCATGCCACGAGGCGCCACCATCAATGCCGACAGACATTGTTCCACACTGTCACTTCTGCGGACTGCGATCAGAAAGAAGCTCCGCGGGATTCTTGTTGACAACGAGATCATCCTCCACGACAACGCGAGACCTCATGTGCCAAGAAAGACCGTCGGAAATGTCACTGGGAGTTTTTAGAGCATACAGCCCGGATTTTCCTCCTAGAGATGTCCACCTTTTCAGTCCACTGAAGAAATTTCTGGCAGGACAGCGATTCACTTGCAACGACGAAGTCAAGACAACTGAGCGACATTAGTTGCGTAATCAGGCGGCCGACTTCTACCGCAGCGGCATCGCAACATTGGTGCTGCGATAGGACGCATGTCTGAACCGGGACTGTGTGGAAACAGTGAAAGGTGCAAGGAATAACATCTACATGTTTATCTGGCTGTATGTACCTTATTTTAGCAGAAAAAATAGGGGCACAGACTTTTGAAAGTCTCTGGAATGTTCTTCTCAATGGTGGGAGTAAATTGGGATCCGAGTACAAGGGATTATGGGTACAGGATAAGGAAAAATACACACACAGTGATGATTGTTTCATACGTACTACATATGCACAAAAAAGCACGCCAGCCTACGACCTTCAAAATAATCCCTCAAGGCTTCCACACATCTTTGACACTCGGGAGCATTTCTGCCACGTAGAAAAGCAATTTTTACTTTCTCTATACGTACAATGCACATAGTGTATAGAGAAGGTATTGCGCTACACCCAAAAATTCGGTATCGAGATTTCAGCGGAAATATATGCTTTAGGGTCCCCTTTATCTAAAAGAAGCATTTTCTGAAAAAGGTCCTTGTGTGTGTGTGTGTGTGTGTGTGTGTGTTTTTCCGAGAGTGTGTGAACACGATAACTCAAAACGAAACGTCGGTAAAATACCAAACTTGGTATTTAAGTTTAGTGTCTTCCAGGGATGCGACACGACGATTTTGAGAAAAATCCCCCCACCCCAAACTACCCTTTACATGGAAAAAATTTCGAAAATTTTGTTTTCTTAAAAATGGCCCTAACGATTTTGATTAAAATATCGTATATTTAAGATATTTAGCAGATAAAATTATATCTTGAATTTTCTGAGTATAGCCTCTTAAGACAATGTTATTCTCGATCAATTTTACGAAATTTTTCATAACTGCTAAACCGTAAGAGATGGACAAAAACTTACCACACCAAAAATGTAGAGCACGTTAAAACACACAGTTTATGTTATTTAAATTTGGAGTTGATCGTTTTTACTTTCTCTATAGGCACTATGCACATAGTGTATAGAGAATGTATTGCATTCCACCAAAAAAATTCAATACCGAGATTTCACCGGAAATATATGTTTTAGGGTCCCCTTTATCTAAAAAAAGCATTTTCGGAAAAAGGTCCGTGTGTGTGTGTATGTCCGTGTGTCCGTTTGTCCGTGTGTCTGTGTGTCTGTGAACACGATAACTCAAAAACGAAAAGTAGGTAAAATACCAAACTTGGTATTTAAGTTTAGTATCTTCCAGGGATGCGACATGGAGATTTTGAGAAAAATCCCCCCACCCCCAACTATCCTTTACATGGAACTTTTTTCGAAAATTTTGATTTTCTCAAAAATGGCTCTAACGATTTTGATTAAAATTTCGTGTATTAAAGATATTTACCTGACAAATAAAATGTATATTTTGAATTTTCTGGGAATAGACTCTGAAGAGTAGTTTATTCTGGATGAATTATACGGAATTTTGAATAACTGCTAAACCATAAGAGATAGACAAAAACTTACTACCCGAAAAATGTAGAGCACGTTAAAACACACAATTTATGAAATATACATTTTTTTCGTGGAGTTCGTCGTTTTTGTGACATAGCTTATTTTTGGTTTCTGCTAAGAAAAAATTATACATTTCTAATACAGGAATTTGTCATCTGCTGTCCATACAAACAAAGGAACTTCAGTGACATAGCAACCATCTTTTGAATATCACTTTAACCTATGGTACTCCCTTATTTCACCTCTGCTTACAAGGAAGCAAGTAATATGGCTATTTTTGCTAATGTTTTACTGATTAGCATGCAGTTAATAGAAGTATAAGCTTTTAAAGAACAATTTGTTGCAGGGATATAGAGAAAGTGATGTGAATGGTACACAGCAGATTTTTTATATATTGCACGTTTTTGATTTCAACTGTGAAAACGTTGTACTTTTCTCATACAGGAATTTGTCAACTCATGTCCATACAAACAAAGGAACTTTATAGCAACCAGCTTTTGACTATCACTGTAAACTATGGTACTCCCTTATTTCGCTTCTAAGATGTAGAGAAAGTCATGTAAATGGTTCACATCAGATTTTTATAGTAGGTCGTCCATCTAATATTTTGAGCATGTATGCTAAACTCGTGTGTAAGATTTCAACTTCATACATGCAGAAGTTCACCTGGAGGCTCTCTTTCAAACTACTTATCGTACCGATTTTAAACACATATTAAATGTATCGGTAAATTATCTTCAAATTCTAGGCAATAATCTACTTTGTACTTAAAGCAATTGATGAATTATTTCATAGAGATAGAGAAACCAACACAAAAAGTTGTTTTTTACTTTGTCTAGCCCCATTTGTACAATGTACATAGGGATAGAGAAGTATTGTATCCCACCCAAAAATTCGATACCGAGATTTCACCGGAAATACGTGTTTTAGGACGCCCTGTATCTAAAAAAATCATTTTCAGAAAAAGGTCCGTGTGTGTGTCCGTGTGTCTGTGAACACGATAACTCAAAAACAAAAAGTGCTAAAATACCAAACTTGGTATTTAAATTTAGTATCTTCCAGGGATGCGACACGAAGATTTTGAGAAAAATTCCCCTTCCCCCAAACGACCCTTTATGTGGAACTTTTTTCGAACATTTTAATTTTCTTAAAAATGGCTCTAACGATTTTGATTGAAATAGCGCATATTAAAGACATTTACCTAACAAATAAAATGTATATCTTGAATTTTCTGGGAATAGCTTCTGAAGACCTGTTTATTCTGGATGAATTTTGCTTAATTTGGCATAACTAGTAAACCGTAAGAGATAGACATAACCTTACTATACAAAAAATGTAGGTCTTGTTAAAATACACTAGCTGTCATATACATGTTTCTCGTGGAACTTACAGTTTTCCGGGTATTCATTGTTATTAGTTTCAGTTGTGGTGTACTTATACTTTTCCTAGTGGGCGTTTTTCTTTTGTTCTACCCCTGGCCAAGAAAAGAAGCTATTTGTGATGACAATTGCATAACGACAGCTTTTAAAACATTTGACTATTGGTTTAGCCTAGTGTATTCCCTTATTTTCTTCCTACTTTTACGGAACTAAATAATAAGAACATTGTGCTAATGAGTACCACGATTAGCAAGGTGCAGAAAGAAGAAGAACCTTATGTATGAAGTTTGTAGAACAGCTAGAGAAAGTCATGTGACTGTAACACATCAGATTTATTCAATAGTCACAGATAATTTTATCAAAGTACAATTTTAAAGTTTTTAACTATATAAAAACAATTTGTTTCAAGGTAAAATGTGCTCATTAGCGGTATCTATTCATATACATTTTCGTAGGAAGGAAGAACAGTTAGAAGTGGTGAATGTAAAAAATAAGCAATAAATAAGTATAAAGGTCGTTTCCATAGACATTTATTGAAAGTGTCGAAATAATCGAACATTTACGAATGACCCCGATCTTTACCGGATTTGTTTGCACAGCTCTATCTGGTGAGGGTTATATGAACTGTAGATTCGTGATGTCACAAATTACAGCTTTTTCTCGAACTGTTATAGTCGTTATACTCATCATGGTTCCGGTGCCCGAGAGGTTAAGAAAGCCTTACTTCCATTCTTAAGTTCCCAGGCTCAAATTTTGCACAGCTTGTACCTTTTTATGTTGGTTAGTTTTATCACTGAATGTGTAGAATACAATATTGCATTAATATAACTTTGGCATTTGAAGTTAAGGACTAGTTGTAATTAAAATCGTTCCAGAATTTTCTGAGGAAATCAAAATTTTCGAAATTTTTCCATGTAAAGGGTAGTGGGTGGGGAAATTTTGCTCAAAATCCTCTGTCACATCCTTGGAATATTGTAATCTCAAATACCAAGTTTGGTATTTTACCGACTTTTCGTTTTTGAGTTGTGTGCAGAGCCACACGGACACACGGACCTTTTTCTAGCAATTTTCTTATTCAGGGGACTCTAAAACGTGTATTTACAATAAATCTTGGTATCGAATTTTTGGGTGGAATGCAATACCGTCTATATATTCTAAGTACTTAGTACGTGTAGAGAAAGTAAAAAGGAATCACTGAACTTGTTTAGACAAGTTGAAACTAACTGAAAGGCCTCTCAAATCTAAGCTAAGCTGTGAAACAGTACCAAATTTGTTTTGGCGATTGTAACTATAGACAGCTTAGTTGGTAACACCAACTTACCTTAGCAACACTGTCCATTATATTCATTGAACCAATTTCGTATACACAGTTCAATGCAAGTTATATTCAATTTTAGATTACGATTGCGTTTTATCCTCGCTCCTGGTGTAAGGGATGTGGTGCTACCCCTTGCCGGCCGTAATCGCTGCACATGTGACCTGATTGTTGCCGTTCACCCGTTGACTTCCTTCATTAGCTAATAAAGTGTTACACCTGTCCGAGTGGACATTTGTGCATTCAGCGGTCACTTCACATCGAAGCTTCGATTGTCGAACCTGTATGTGTTTGTGACATCTACGGTGGTTTGCAGGTGCAACAATAAGCGTTACTTAGATATTTGCTACGTCTTCGAAAGCTGTAACAAGCAAAGAACTAGCACCGGCAGGTCATGAAACAGAAGATGCAACTTCGGCTCTACTATAGGTGATTAGGCGTCGGGCTCGAAAGTTCTACGCCAAACTGGCCTGACATGAGAACGCCCTTGTCAGATCTCTAGGGAACTGCTTACCAACTTAACGCCGCTGCAGGCAGTTCTGGGTTTCCGCATGACTTGGACATCACCAGTAACGAAGGCTTCAATCCAGCCAACAGCTATAAAGCTGAACTAAATACTACCCCTCTGGGAGAGATCACCAAATTCAAAACAACCTTGAAATAAATAAAAAAACAAGACACAAGCGGAGCAGCGGCAAGGGTACTCCTCAGGAAAAAGCAACCATTGAGGAGCCGACATTAGCACTACTTCATTAACATAAACTCCACCAGGTTCATCACCTAGTCTCTGCGAGCGTCGAAAGCAAATTGTATAGCAGAACTGTTGTAATTTAATAAAACGTGTATTTGTAAACATGTTTATTGTAATCAACTGAAAGGAATAAACACTTTTATGTTTGAGTAACAAAGAACAGCTTTTATTCACATGTGAGCCACATTTACACATAGTGGTGTAAAGAGTGTTTTTTTAAACGGACTATAAACAAGAAAGTGTGTATCTTTTCTGTTGCAGTTATGGCTGTCTCATCTTCCTGGCGACTCAGATCGCCTCAGGAATGAAGTACCTGGAGTCCCTGGAACTTGTACACAGGGACTTAGCAGCAAGGTAAGTTTCAAAATAATTCACCCACTTTATATAAACAATTATGTGCAAAAGTTAGCTTCTGATTTTGTGTACTTTCTTCGTATTTAATAATAATAATAATAATAATAATAATAATAATAATTAATAATAATAATAATAATAACAACAATATAGAGATTTTGCACCCGTCCAGGGTAAATTTAAAGGGTATTCAAAGAATCTTTTTGTAACATACAATCTGTAAATTCACGTTTTTCGTTTCCAAACCAGTATACAAATTTAACCTTTCGTTTAACTATTTTCTGTATTCCAACACCAACCTATGAATATACCTATGATGGTAAATCTAGTATGAGAATAATTTTTCATATTGACTGTTCTTCTGTATTACATAATTTCACGTATCTAGTTAATTTTAAAATTTGAAATGTCCCATTGCTTATTCATATTTCCATAGCATCTGTTTTGAAAAGCCGTGATCTTTAAATCACTGAATATTTTAAAGTTTCCTTTCAACTGTTTAATCAGAAAGTTAATTGTTGTCTCTGCAATGAGCGTATGAAACATAAGGTGCATCCATGTCCAACGTAATATTCCTGTAAATGTTAACCAGTATAAACAAAATTTCGAATTAGTATGAAAGAAAACACTGTAGACCGAGGAGGTTGCTCAGATGGTGTCGCTCTGGGCCCCAGTCGGGAGGTACCTGATTCGAATCCCGTGAGCCTGGATATTGTTAGTGGTTTCCCTCAACCACCTTCAGCCTAAAATAATAGTAAAATTAAAAATATATGGTAATGGGACAGTGCTGTCATCTTTCCACACATCATTAAAGGCTAAACTGAATGGCGCCTAAGTGCCATCAGCTTGTCGCGGAGCAAAGTATCAATAGTTTAAAACTGAATCCTTTAAAAAGGGAATATCTCCGAAACGGTTAAATATACGAAAAAACCATATATGACATAAATTGTTTGTTTTACCTGATCAACATTTTTTTTTCTTTTTTGTACGCTAAGGTTTTGTCTATCTCTTACAGTTTACCAACTGAACAAAAGTTATCCAGAGTGAAGATGTCTTCAGAGGCTGTTCACAGAAAATTCAAGATATACAATTCTCTTGGCATGAAATGTCTTAAACATATGGTATTTTAATGAAAATCAATTTTTTTGAAAAATATTAGCATATAAAGGCTAGTTAGGGTGGTCGCATCTTAAATATTAAATTTGACTGCATTTCTCCGACTTTTCGTTATTGAGTTATCGTATTCACAGACACACACACACGAACCTTTTCTAATATTTCGTTTATTGGATACAGGGGGCCCTAATTACCGAGGAAACGTTGCTATCGAATTTTTGAGTGGAAAACAAAACCTTCTCTAGCTACTACGCATATTGTATATACGTACGCGTTAGAGAAAATCATAAAGTTTCCTAAGAATGGTTTTATGTATAAAACAATTTGATGTTTTCAATTCTCATTACCTTCACTACCTATTCTGTAAAAAAACGATTCTAATAAAAGCATGAGACTATATCTACTTCATACTAATCAAAATAATATCTTAATACTTATTTTCTTGTAAGTAGAGGAGAAATAAAGGAGTCCACTAGGCTAAAGTTATAGTAAAATCTTTTAACAGCTGGTAGGTATGTGGTTGAAATTCCGTTCTCTTTGCATGGTTAGGAGCAAAACAAAAGAAAATGGAACAATAAATTCCTGTTTGAGAAAAGTGGTTTAAAATTGAAACCAATAACAAGGAATAACTCGGAAATGGTTAACTCCACAACAAAAAATGTATATGGCACAAATTGTGTGTTTTAACAATATCTACATTCTGTCTCTAATGGTTTACGACTTACGCAGAGGTAATCCAGAGAAAAAGGTCTTCAGGAACTATTCCCAGAAAATTCAAGAAATACATTATATTCGTCATGGAAGAATCCTTGATATACGGTATTTTAATTAAAATCGTTAGAGGCATTTTTGAGAAAAACACACTTTTCAAAACATTTTCCACGTATATAATGGGTAGATTGGAGTGGCAGATTTTCTTAAAAATCTACGAGTCGCGTTCTTAATAGATACAAAGCCAAGTTTGTTTTTAAACTTTTGTTTTTGAGTTATGTTGTTCTCAGACAACAACACACTTGACACACATACACCCACGGGATTTTTTCTAAAAATGCTTTTTTGGAAACCGGAGACCCTAAAACGTGTATTTCCAGTGAAATTTCTAAGTCAAATTTTTGGGTGGAATAGAATACTTTATCTATACACTATGTACATAGTACGTGTAGAGAAAGTAAAAATGTATATGACTAAATTGTGTGTTTTTTTCTGTCTCTTGTCGTTTCTAGTTATGCAAAATCCAGAAAAATTCAACCAGAATGAAGAGGTCTTCAGAGACTATTACCAGAAAATTCAAGATATACATTTTATTTGTAATATAAATATCTGTAATATACGTTATTTCAATCAAAATCATTAGAGCCATTTTTGAGAAAATCAAAATTTTCGAAATTTTTCCATGTAAAGGGTAATTTGGGGCGGGTGGGATTTTTCTCAAAATTTTTGTGTCACATCCCTGGAAGACTCTAAACTTAAATACCAAGTTTGGTATTTTACCGACTTTTCGTTTTCGAGTTATCGTGTTCACTAAACACCGGCACACGAACACACACATACACACACGGACCTTTTTCCAAAAGTGCTTTTTTGGATTAATGGAACCCTAAAATCTGTATTTCCAGTGAAATCTCGGTATCGAATTTTTGGGTGGAATGCAATATTTTCTGTATGCACTATGTACATAGTACGTGTAGAGAAAGTAAAAATAGAACACTGAGTAGGAAAAGAAATGTAGAGTGCAGCGCATTTGTAAACAAAGAACTGAAATCGCTGGTGTTTAAATATTCCAATAAAAATGTCACTGTAAATTTAAGCATTCATGCATGCACGTAGCAGGCTGTCGTTGTGAAGGCAGGCAAAGCTTTCCTTTAAAAGTGACACGTCTAACGTCAGCAAACTAACGAACAACTTTCTTTACGGTGAAGGAGTTCACGGTGTGCGTCTTCTCAAATTACGAAATGCCGCATAAAGACGTGACAGTAAAAACCAAACTTGTGATGAAGGAAATGTTCCCTCACGTCGTATTTTGGAATTCATTTGGGACCTCCTCCCCCCTCGTTTAAAGCACAGAAATTAGGGCTGCGCGCGCCACAAAACACAAAACGACCTCCTGGATCATTTTGGGTTTAACTACATGCTTCAAAGTGCTGCTGTAGTCAGCCATAAACTACCTTCACTTGTCTTGTCTTCGAACAAGCACGAAAATATAGCTTGTTGCATGTAAGGCAGCTTATTCTAGATAAACTAAATGTAAAATACAGGAAAATAAACCTAAAGAACGTTTTTCTTCTTGAACTTGCCCTCCTCAAGAAATACTGAGAAGTCGTGTGTCCCGAAGCGCACACACTTACGAACACACAGAGCGGAATAAAAGAGAGGACAGTGAGGACAGATACGTAACGTAAACATGCACACGTGGAAGTATAATCTGTTCCAAAATGTATTGACATTATATTTACATAAAGTATTTCAACAAAGCAATTATTTCATAATACGATTAATAAGTATAAAGGTTTTGTACTTTTGCAAATAAGATATAAAACTCCATGGCACGACAGCTCATGGGGAACCTTGCGTCCCCCATCTCGGTCCACAACACGTCATGGATGGGGTGCAGTATTGGAGGGGAGACGTGATCAGCGCCTCGAGCCCCGAGCCCCCCGGCCGGTTAATGCGGTCCTCACGACCTGGAGCCGCTACTTCACCATCAAGTAGCTCCTCAATTGGCCCCCTGGGGGCCTTACGAGGCCGAGTGCACCCCGGGCCAGGTCTCCCAGTGGGGGAAACTTCCCCAGGGCGGTACTGGGAATCGAACCCAGGTCTCCCGCTTGGTAAGCAGCTGCGCTACCACCGCACTAAGGAGACAACCAATAACAAAGTTTGATACAAAAATTAAGGATAATAGTGTACAGAGATTTGAAAAGACAATTAACATAAAATCAACCAAACTCAATCAGAATTCATGGCATTTCTGTATCTGCTCTCCTCTCACTCAAAATTTGTTTGAATCTGCCCAAGATTGTTCAGTGTCAAACGTCTATCCTTTCGCATTTTTGGCCTTTGCGGCCTGTTTCAATGTTCACGTGTTTATCTCCTCGCTAAAGCTAAGGTGCTTCGTCGCGCAAGAGATCGCGGGTTTGTGTTCCGCCTCGGGCATGGTTGTTTGTAAATATAATAAAATCTTATGTGTACCATTCACATGACTTTCTCTACATCTCTGCAACAAATTATCTTAAAAACCTTATACTTATACTTGCTTCATGCTAATCAGAAAAAATTAGCAGAAATAGTCTTATTACTTGCTTCCTTGTAAGTAGAAGCGAAATAAGGTTAAAGTGAAGTAAAAAGCTAGTTGCTATGTCATTGAACTTCCTTTGTTTGCATGGACAGTAGTTGAAAATTTCCTGTATGAGAAAAGTATAAGTTTTACAAAGCAGAAACTAAAAACAGGGAATGTCTCAAAAACGATGAACTCCACGAAGAAAATGTGTATAACATAAATTGTATGTTTTAACGTGCTCTAATTTTTTTGTGTAGTAATTTTTTTTCCATCTCTTACGGTTTAGCAGTTATTCTAAATTCCGTAAAATTCATTCAGAATAAAGTACTCTTCAGAGACTAATCCCAGAAAATTCATTTTATTTGTCAGATACATAGCTTTAATATACGATATTTTAATCAAAATCGTTACAGTCATTTTTGAGAAAATAAAAATATTCGAAAAAAGTTCCATGTAAAGGGCAGTCGGGGGTGAGGGTATTTTTCTCAAAATCTTCGTGTTGCATGCCTGGAAGATACTAAACTTAAACACCAAGTTTGGTATTTTACGGACTTTTCGTTTTTGAGTTATCATGTTCACGGACACACTGACACACGGACCTTTTTCTGAAAATACTTTTTTGGATACAGGGGACCCTAAAACGTATATTTTCGGTGAAATATTGGTATCGAATTTTTGGGTGGAGGGCACATAGTACGTGTAGAAAGTAAAAAGAGGAAAATAATACAAATGTAGGGATAAATATTAAAAGCAATAAAAAAGGTGAAAGAAAACAAAAAGTAGCAGGAACTGAACGAGGCCATGCAGAGTGCAATTCGTTTCTAAACGGACTGTAGAGACCACGCCTTCTCCATCTCGTCATATTTATAATCTGTGTGCACTGAAACACAATCCGGCAATTTCGTGACCCCGGAGCGAGCTCTATCAGGCAGTTGACCTAACCTAAAGTAAATTGTTTCTTTCACACAAGCCGTGTGTAATAAAGGATTTGGAGAGGTAGAGTCTGATTGAAAAAGTCAATGCCATAGCAGGGATTTGAACCACAGATCTCCTGGTTCTTCTAGTTGCTTTTTTATAGTGTTTTTGACCACTTTTACTACAAATGGCACCGCAGACGATGACACTGTTGATACACGGAATGAAGATGGAGCACCGGTGGAATGCAATGGCGGGCGAGGCCCGCTTTGACCACCACAAATCCCACATGCGATCGCTTGGGATCGAGCTAGGGTCATCTAGGTGAGAGGTGAGTGGTCTAGTTGCTCTGACCACTTAGTTACCATGAAAAAATACCGGCTTAGAACTTAACGCGAGTCAGTTGGAGAATTTAGTTCTCTGTCGGCATTTTGCCATGGTAGCTTAGTGCTTATAGCAACTGGACAAAGACCAGGAAATCCTTGGTTTACTATTTCAGGCTGTAGACAATACGTTTTGTTTTTATTTCTTCAAATGCAACCTTTTTGACATCATTTTAAGTTTTTGCTTCCTCTACACGTAGTATGTACATAGTTGGTAGTGAAGCTGTTGTATTCTACCCAAAAGCTCTGTGTCGAAATTTCAGGAAAATACAGTTTTTTTAACTCCCGTGAGTCAAAAAAAAAGTTTTTAGAAAAAGTTTCGCGCACCGCATGTGTGTTTGTGGCCAACATAGCTAAAAAACCACCGTTAAATACCAAATTTGGATTTAAGTTTACTATCTTCCAAGGTTAAGCCGTGGGTTTCGAGTCCCACCTTTGGCATGGGTGTTTGTGTTTGTAAATGTGTATCTGTGTCTGGGCCTCGCCATGGCCGAGTGGTTAGACCACTTGCCTCTCACCTAGACCTGGAGGATAAAGCGACGCAGGGGCGGGTTTTCTCCGGGTTTCCGGTTACTCCCGCCATCACATTCCACCGGTGCTCCATCTACATTTCATTTATCACAAGAGTTATCCCCTGCGCTGCCACACGTAGCGTTAAATACCATAATGTGTGTATTCGATGCAAAAAGCAAAAACTGTAATGAAATAGAAAATCAAAGGTAATGTTGGGAAAATAAGAAAAAGAGGGGGGGGATGATGCGACACGAAGATTCTGAAGAAAAGTCCCACACCCCATACTACTCTTTACATGAAAAAGCTCTCCACATTCGTCTTCTTAGGATAAGGAAAAACCGAAATTCGAACTCGGGAGCAGGCTTCAATAGTTTTTTAAAGCCCTTTCGATTTTCAGTTACTTCATGCTATTTCATGAAAACATTATGCCTATAGCATATAGCGTCCAGTTCTTTTACGAGTGGCTGTCGCTATTGTGTGCTGTTTTAACGAAAATGTGAAATTGTCGTCTTAGGTTTTCCGATGTTTATAATATACCACTGTGTCAAGAAAGTTCCGGGAATTTGCCAATAAAACACAAATAATGAGTTATTCATGCAATTTTATTTTATCGCCTTCAAAGTAGACCCCTTCTGAAATTATACATTTATGCCAACGAATAATCCAATCATCAAAACATTTTTTGTAGGCACTTTTAGGAATCGATGTCAATTGTCGCCGCGAATTTTCCTTTAAGTCTTCTATCGACTGAAAACGGGTGCCTTGAAGTGGTAACTTGAGTTTTGGAAAGAGAAATAAATCAGCAGGAGCCAGATTAGGTGAATACGGTGGTTGTTCGATGAAATGTGTTGAGTTTTTGGCCAGAAATTCATTTAGAATAATAGCCTTATGAGCTGGTGCGTTATCGTGGTGCAGAATCCATTAGTTGTCGTTCCACAAATCTGGCCTTTTCGCCCTATTTTCTCTCTCAAACGCCGCATAACGCTCTGGTAATAGTCTTTATTTACCATCTGACCTTCTGGCAAGAACTGTTGAGTGCACAACACCGCGATAATTGAAAAAAAACTGTCTACATAACCGTCAGTTTTGATCGAGTTTGATGTGCCATTTTAGGTTTCGGTTCAGTTGAAGGCGTCATTCGGAAACTTGTTGACTGGTTTGAGTGTCAAACTCGTAAACCCACGTCTCATCCCCAGTTACAACGCGTTTCATGAATGTGGGGTCGGAACTGTCTCGTTCTAGTATGTTTTCAGCAATCCTTACGCGATTGAGTTTTTGTAGAAAATTCAAGTTTTTCGGAACTAACCAAGCTGTAACGCGTGTCATGCCCAAACAATCGTTTAAAATGGTACGAATCGATCTTTGAGACACAGAAGATCCAGCGACAATCTCTCTCAGACCTAAATGACGATTTTCAAACACCATTTTCTTCACTTTAGCGATGTTCAGTTCAGTTAAAACCGTTGACGGCCGACCAGAGCGAGGCAAATCTTCCACCACATCTCGACCACTTTTGAATGCACTGTACCACTCATATGCACGTGTTTTTGATAAAGTCGATTCACCGTAAGCTCTCTGTAACATTTCAGCGATTCTGCACACGAAATACCATTTGCAATGCAACATTTGAGACAGATTCTTTGTTCAATATTTGTATCCATCGTAAAATCACAAATCACCTTTGAGATGAACTATCAAAATAGGGTGCTGTAAACAAACTAGATGACAGATAACAATCAAATCCCGCGTGAGTATAGAGGAAAGTTGTACCAATTTAGCGACAACAATAATTTCGAATCCCCTTTTAAACAGGATTTTTAAATGATCAATTCCCGGTACATTCTTGACAGAATGTATATACTCTCTTGATATGTAATACGAAAATATTTTATCCCAAATTTCCTTTCATGAATGCATTTGACGTAGAGGATCTTGGAAACAAAAATAAACAAAAAACGTTTCAGGTTACTCCATGACAGTTCTTTTGGCAGAATTAAAAGACAAAACAAAGTCGTGACACCTGCCACGATGCTCGCTTGTTAAATTATACATGCAGGTCGCCATCTTGCTGGCTCTGTTTCCTCGCTTTTCTGTACGAATAATGGAAGTAACTTTTTAATGCCGTTATATTTATTATTGCCTTTTTCGCCTCCCAGAAATGCACTTGGGGCCGTAAACAGCCTAGCGTTGTCCTTTACGAATCTAATAAACAATAACTTGGAAGCTCGGCAGGGGGTAAGAGAGCGAGGATAGTAATATTTTATGATGACTTTATCAGTTGCAGAATAGCTGCCTGCCAAGCCTCAAGAAAAGGTTCAGGAGTTGGAAGAAGAACACCGTCATATGAGAATTTCTTGACACCTCCAACACATTTAATGTTACATAAAATAGTGTCATATGGAAAGCTCAACTTATATTAATGTTTACGAAAGATCTGTTATATCAGGTTTCTAAGAAAAATAGTAAAGAACACTGAATACAACAGCACACGAATGTAATTAAAAATATTTTAAAAATACGATCCGTTACATTCACTAAGACTTTTACTACGCTATCGTTCATTAGTGGTCATGCAAGAGGTGTCAAATAGTAATCGATTTTTTTTCTGGAAAATATTGCCGAACGTTATTCAAATTCTTTTACAGACCTAGAAAATATTCTCCCTCGGATATAATACAACTGTTCCAGCGTTCGACCACTTGCTTAAAACACCCCCAAAGTCCTTTTTGGATAGCCTGCTGAGTATACATGAAATTAAATGATTTAATTCACAATCACTATGAAAATAGCGACTCTGATGCTCCGTTTACTTTTTGTACATAGTATACGGTACGTAGACAGAGAAGGTATTGCACTCCACCCAAAAATTTGATACTGTGATTTCCCTGTAATCAAAAAATACATTTAAAGAAAAAGTTCCGGGTGTGTGTGTGTGTCTATAAACACGATAACTCGAACACAAAAAGTTGTTAAAACACCAAAGTTGGTATTTAAGTTTCGAACTTCCAAGGATGCGATACGAAGATTTCGGGAAAATTCTCCCAAACCTAACTACCTTTTACGTGAAAAAAATTTAAAAAGTTTGATTTTCTCCAGCATAGCTCTAACGATTTTGATTAAAATACCGTATATTAAAGTTATTTACATGACAAATAAAATGTATAGCTTGAATTTTCTGGAAATAGTCTCCTAAAACCTCTTAATACTGGATGAATTGTGCTGAATTTTTCTGAATTTTGGATAACTGGTACACAGTAAGAGATAGACAAAATATTACTACACAAAAATGTAGATCTTGTTAAAACGCGCAATTTATTTCATATACCTGTATTTTTCGTGATGTTGACCATTTTAAAGATATTCCTTGTTATTGGTTTCAGTTTTAAAATACTTTTCGCTTACTCCTGGCCATACAAAGAAAAGGATTTCAACCACATGGCAACCGGCTTTTAAAATATTTGACTAGCGTTTTAGCCTAGTGTTTCCCTTATTTCCCTTTTTCTTACAAGTCATAGCAAGCAAGTAGTAAACACAATATCTGCTAATGGTTATCTCGATTAGTGTAAAGTAAATAGAAGAACAAGTTTTTTAACAATAATTTGTTACACAGATGTACAGAATGCCACGTGAAGTCACATGGTGCTATGTCAGGTGAATAAGGTGGATGTGGCATTACGTCGATGCCTACTTTCATAATTGTTTTGAGACTTCGTGATGAGCCTTCTGTTCAACATTGATCACACTAGGCACCCATTTTGGTGCAAATTTCCTGCAGCATAGAACATTTCGTTCAATGTCTTCAGCATGCTGGAGTGGTTAGACTACTCCCTTCTCACCCAGACAGCCCAGGCTCGCATTCCACCGGTGCTCCATCCTCATTCCCTGTTTCCTGTCATCGTCTGCGGTATCTATGTAGTAAAAATCTGATGTGTTACATTCACATGACTTTCTCTATATCTCTGTAACAAATTATTGTTAAAAGGCCTCTATTTACTTCATGTTAATCGAGAAAAAATTAGCAGAAATAGATTTATTACTTGCTTCCTTGTAAGTAGAAGCGAAATAAGGAAGTACCATAAGTTAAAGTGATAGTCAAAGGCTGGTTGCTATGTGACTGAAGTTCCTTTGTTTGTATGGACACGAGTTCGCAAAGTCCTGCATGAGAAAAGTATGTTTTTATAGCTGAAACCAAAAACAAGGAATATCTCAAAAACAATCACCTCCACGAAAAAAATGTATATAGCATAAATTGTGTGTTTTAAAGTGCTCTACGTTTGTTGTGTGGTAAGTTCTTGTCCATATTTTACGGTTTAGCAGTTATGCAAAATTCCGTAAAATTGGCCCAGAATAAAGTAGTCTTCAGAGGCTATTCCCAGAAAGTTTAAAATATTATTTTATTTGTGAGGTAAATATCTTTAATATACGATATTTTAATCAAAATTCGTTTAGAAAATCAAAATTTTTTAAAAAAGTTCCATGTAAAGGGTAGTTGGAGGTGGGGGGATTTTTCTCAAAATCTTCGTGTCGCATCCCTGGAAGATACTAAACGTAAATACCAAGTTTGGTATTTTACCAACTTTTAGTTTTTGAGTTATCGTGTTCATAGACACGGACACACTGACACACGGACCTTTCTCTGAAAATGCTTTTTTTGGATACAGGGGACCCTAAAACATATATTTCCGGTGAAACCTCGGTATCGAATTTTTTTTGGAGTGCAATACCTTCTCTATACACTATGTACACAGCATGTATAGAGAAAGTAATAAAGGACCTCTGGTGATTATGGGCAGACGCTACTGTACCATCTGCCCGGCAACGCTGACTCCACAGGACCTAAAACACACCTGAATAAGAGTAAGTGAGAGACAAGAATTCTGCTAGAATACGTCACCTTAGTTGCCTTGGGTACCATGAACAGCCTCGCAGGAATAGAACCCTAGACCTCTCAAATGCGTGCCATTACCGCGAAGTCATCTTGCTCTGTTATAAACCTGTAGTTAAGCTTCATTTTTTGCAGTTGTTCTAAACACAATACGATGTGCGTCTTCTCTTGTACATGGCTACAAGCATTTGAGTCTTTTCCCCTCCACACAAAACCTTCCTAAGTCCTATTAAAACCCAGTGCTGCCGCAGAGCAGACAAGAACCAAATCTCATTATTAGTAAGGGAATACATGCAGACGGCGTGTTCACAAATCCTGATTTAGTCTGAGGAAACAACGCTACGAGCCAACATGACAAAACATATTTATTTGGATTGGTAAGCGTTAGTCTTTACGAAACTGCATAATTCATAAACTTAGCTTTACGTAAATACTAAGCAAATAAGTCTTCCAAATATGAAGTAAATATTATGAAGATTTGCAACAAAATTCCGCAACTGCAAGGGATCTTTTATATGAAAAAATCTGATGTCTTCCATTCACATGCCTTTCAATACATATGTGCAACAAATTATGGTTAAAAAGCTTATGCTTCTATTTCCTTCATGCTAATCGAGCAAAAAATAGTCTTATTACTTGCTTCCTTGTAAGTGGAAGCGAAATAAGGGAGTACCATAGGTTAAAGTAATAGTCAAAAGCTGGTTGCTATGTGACTGAAGTTCCTTTGTTTGTATGAACAGGAGTTGACAAATTCATGTATGAGAAAAGTATAACATTTTAAAGCATAAACAAATAACAAGGAATATCTAAAAATCTATCAACTCCATGAAAAAAAGAGTATAACATAACTTGTGTGTTTTAACGTGCTCTAAATTTTTTGTGTAGTAAGTTTTTATCTCTCTCTTACAGTTTAGCAGTTATGCAATATTCCGTAAATTTCATCCATAATAAAGTAAGCTTAAGAGGCTATTCCCAGAAAATTGAAGATATACATTTTATTTGTCAAGTAAATATCTGTCACATACCATATTTTAATCAAAATAGTTACAGCCATTTTTGAGAAAATCAAAATTTTCGAAAAAAAATCCATGTAAAGGGTAGTTTGGGGTGGGGGGATTTTCTTGAAAATTTTCGTGTCGCATCCTTGCAAGATACCAAACATAAATACCAGATGTAGTACTTGACGGTCTTTTCGTTTTTGCGCTATGCTGCCCACAGCCACACATACCCACAGATAGACAGACTGAAAAGCACACACACGGACATTTTTCTAAAAATGCTTTTTTTTTATTCAGGAGGTCTCAAAATATGTATTTTCGTTGAAATCTCGGTATCGAATTTTTGGGTTCAATACAATACCTTTTCTATACATTATATACATAGTACGTATAGAGACAGTAAAAATTTCATTGAGTCTTCTTTTCTCAAAAATCTGAAGTGAATTTTTACTTTCCCTACATATACTATGTACATAGTGTATAGAAAAAGTGTTGTATTCCACCCAAAACTTCGATACCGAGATTTCACCGGAAACAAACGTTTTAGGATGCACAAGTATCCAAAAAAAAACACTTTTAGAAAAAAGTCCGTGTGTATTCATGTGTCAGTGTGTTCGTGTGTATGTGAACACGATAACACAAAAATACAAAACTTGGTATATAAGCTTAATATCTTCCAAGGATGCGACACAAAGATTTTGAGAAAAATCCATCCACCCCAAACTACCCTTTACATGGACTATTTTTCAAAAATTTTGATTTTCTCAAAAATGACTCTAACAATTTTGATTAAATACCGCATATTAAAGATATAACACGACAAATAAAATATTTATCTTGAATTTTCTGGGAATAGCTTCTGAAGACCTATTTATTCTGAGTGAATTTTGTAAAAGTATAACTTACTACACAAAATGCGTAGATCTCGTTGAAACACACAATTTATGTCATATATTTTTTTCTTCGTGAAATTGGCCATTTTTAAATTATTCCTTGTTATTGGTTTCAGTTTTAAAATACTCAAAATTTTCACATACGAGAATTTGTCAACTCCTGGCAATCCAAAAAACAAAAAAACAAAGAAAAAAAACTATTGTTTTAGCCTAGTGTATATCCCATTATTTCCTTTCTAGTTACAAGAAAGTGTTCCTACTGATGTTTATCTGAATTAGCGTGAAGTAGTTAAAAGAATAAGCTTTTTAACAATAAATAATTTGTTACAGAGATGTAGAGAAAGTCATGTGAATGGAACACATCAGATTTTTCTACCTATTCTGCAACAAACTATTCCTCTACTATGTGCGCACGATTTCTTGGGCGGTCATCTCCCTATTCTTCATCGGTAGAATTCGCATAATTTCGGAAGCAAAAAACAGCGACAACTTTGGGACATGAAATACGCTATACACCTTGATATCTAGTGGCGTCAATGCTAAGAATTCATTCCGTCTGTAGATCCCAGAGTTCACGCATATGCACGTGCGCTGTGTTTCGATTACTAGGGGTCTTAAATGACGGTTTAATAACCGTCTTAATGAGTAGTAGTATTTTATTAAGTTTACATTAATACAATATTTGCATTACACAGTGGCATAAGTCGGGTGACCGTACATGCTGTCTAAAAATACTTGAATTTAAAATATTACCTACACATATATTTTATATATCTTAATAGCATTGGAAATACATACACACACAGGTTCGCGCGCTTCGACAACAGAAATATAGAACAGTAAAAGAAAGAACACTCTGATATCACAACACAAACACGCACGCTTGCACTCACTACACCACGTATTCATACATATAGATTAGTCAAACACCAACTAAGTCTATAAAATATTTACACAAATATTTTATCTCTTAGTGCGCGTACTGCCATTAAGTATGTGCCTAGGCTTTGCCAGTTTTTCCTGTTTGGAATCAAATCCCAGAATGCTGTTCTTCGTCTGTTTGAAGCTAAAAATATTTCCGGCAATAATTTTTTCCTAACATCCTCCATCTGCACGCAATCTGCCAAAATATGCGTCCAGTCTTCCTAATCCCCGCAAATGGGCAAATTTCCTACCTGCTTCATCAACTACCTTACGGGGTTTCCACCCTCCCAACCTGAGCCACGCTATTCCCGTTCTTTGTTTTATACCCAATTTTAAAATATATGTTTCTTTACCCCCACCGAATTTTTATTTCGTTTTGTAACTGCAATGATGAATTTTTCTACATTCAGATTCTATTTCCTGCCTGTTTATATCGCATAGTCGTCTTTTTTTAAATGTATATTACATAAATTGAGTATTTTAACGATATGTACATTTTTGTGTGGTAAGTTTGTCTAATCACTTGCGGTTTACGCAAATGCCATACAGATTAAAAGTTGTTCAGGAGCTAGGCTATTCCAAAAAATTCAAGATATAAATAGGTGTATTTCAGTTGTCATGAATGCTTGTCCATGTAAAAGGTAGTCCGCGCATGCTTGCAAGGTGCCGCACTTAAATACCAAGTATATATATAAACGTTTAAAAAAAAAATTTAATTAGTTCATTTATATAGTCCCCTTTAACATCTAAGGTCAAATCGGGGGCTTTGCACTAGAAACAACTGAATGTCTGTAGGTTCTTTACGTTGGTTTAAATCGTTTCATTTTTCTCAAACACATACACATTTACTTTCACATAGATACTTCCAGACACTGTGGGGGGATAGGGAATAAATCTGGCTAAAGAAAAATGTCGAGCCCCAGCCGGGAATCGAACCCGGGACCTCTCAAACACGTATGTGCAATGCACATAGTAGATAGAGAAGGATTGTATTTCTGAGTTATGCCGTTCACAGACACACACATACATTGACCGTTTTATAAAAATACCCTTTTTTGAATTCAAGGGATCTAAAACATATATTTCCAGTGAAATCTCGAAATCAATTTTGTATGGAATACAATACCTTCTCTACCTATGTATATTGCATTTACGTAGTGGAGAGAGTAAAATTGGCTGTAACTACTTTAGTTAAAACATCACGTGTTTTAGATACCCATAGATTAATAAGGATATTTCTAGAAAATGCAAGTATACATTTCATTTAATATATGAAATTGTATTCAAAGTCTTCACAACCGTTTAGAGAAAATCAAAATTTTCAAAATATGTATTCATATAAAATGTAGTTTGAGATTGCGGGATTTTCTTTAAAATTTCCGAGTCGCATCCTTGGAATATATTGAACATAAATTTGGTATTTATGTAACTTACAATTAGATTTTCAGTTATGCTGTACACAGATATACACAGACATATACACGCACATATGTGAACCTGTTTCTAAAAATGTTTTTATTTTATTCGGGGAATCTCAAAACGTATAATTCCGTTAAAACATAGATATCGAATTTTTGGGATGGAATACAATACTTCCCCTACCTATCATATGTAGTAAGAAACTAAAAAGTTGAGATAGCACAAAAACGATAACACCTTAGCCATAGAGAGCTGAGATGGTGCAAGTTTTTTATAGTCTTAAATAGAATTGCTCACTGATTTATAAGCTAAATATTGCGAAAAAGTTCCAGATAGTGTTTTGTTCATCCCATGCAACGGATATACTAATGCAAACCATCTGTGTACCGGATTAACTTTAATATTCCTGCAGTTTTTTGTTTTAATAATGGCGAAGTAGTGAGGAAGCCACAAAACTGGTGTCTGCGCAAAGGCATTGCGCATATCCTAAAGAGATTTGTAACATACGGACCGCGTAATTAGCTATATGAGAAAGAGAGAGGTCAGGTAATAAAAAGAATGTGGAAGAAATAATTAAACAAGGAATAATTAAAGATGTACCCCATTATACGGTTATTAACATTATTAAAATGGGGTTTGCTCGGTAATGTTTCCTCTTTAATTTAAAAAGCAAGAAGGGTCTTCAACTTGCACCGGAGTTTTAAAACTCCATACGATTCTTACATGTTTAGTTGACCCTTTTAGCATGTCTGGGTCGTTTTAAAATTTAAAATATTTTTGCAGTAATACTGTTAATATAGTTAACAAACCTTCAAGCCTATGTATATCATTTGTTTCAAATAAACTGAAAATAGTTTCTTTCGTGATTATTACACTGAAAACGCATTAACAAAATCACGCACTTGCAAGTAAAAATATGTATGCAGAATCACGTAAATGCGTCTGTTATAATAATAATAATAATAATAATAATAGTAATAAATAACGCCGGCATTATTGTTATTCTAAGGAAATTTTATAATTATAACAAAGATGTTATTAAACTTATTTCACTATAAATGGTTTAAGAAAGCCTTCGAATAGGACAAAAATTTTACTTCTTCTGCTTTAGCCTTTACTTATATTCTCCTGAACTGGGGATTTTCAATGCATAAAATGGAAAGTTTGACCATTAAGCAAGATGGTGTATAAGCGAAATTGTAATTAATAAATTGTATCAAAACTAATAATAACACTATGTTTTAATATTATTTCTGTATATAATGTATTTATAGACCGTTCAAATTTGAAATAAAGAAAGGTTTCTTAAATTTTTCATTACATTTGCTTAGTTTTTCCTCAAACTTCAACTTTTGACTTTGGATTACGGAACTGAAAATCTGATAACTAGACAATAGAGCTCTTTGAATAATCTCGTAGAAATGCTTAGGACATAGTATCAAAATTAAAAGCATATTTTAAAAATGGTCTTAATATAGAAATGTTTTAGAGAGGGTGTTAATAAAAATGAAAAAAGAAAACATTACATACTTTTTCCGTACATTTTACTATCTTTTTCTTTTATTTAAACCTCTGACTTTTTGATTATGGTGGAATTAGTAGACCACCAAATATATAATAAATTATATAAAATGTTTATAATATAAAATTAGTAATAATTTAAGATACCTATATAAGATAAATTTCAAAAATCCTTTTTGTCATTATTGAGGTTAGTCTAGCTAATGCTAAACTTCGTACGGCAAAGTGTAATCAGCTGTAGGGAAAATAATATAATTGCCGATTACCGTATTGAGTTCTTGGGATCTTTGAGGCATGACAATCAAAGTGCCAACTATTTATGTATCTGACTAAATACTAGACCTTCTATATGAGGCTGTGGCAGCTTGGCCGCGCGCCAAAGAGCAACGTGTTACTTATTCACAGGGGTATAAAGAAGTATTAATTTATTAATATTTTTAATATGACATTAATGTTATTTTTAACTAACTTCTTTTCATCAGAAATAATTGCTATATTACTATAATGAAAAATCTTTTTTTGGGGGAAAGGACCTCTGTTTTATTTTATTTAATTCACCCCTCATCAACCAATCCAATTCACTCCTCATCAACAAATACAGTTCACCCCCATCAACAAATACAGTTCACCCCCATCAACAAATGCAGTTCACCCCTCATCAACCAATCCAATTCGCCCCTCATCAACAAATCCAGTTCACCCCCCATCAACCAATCCAATTCACCCCACATCAACCAATCCAATTCACCCCTCATCAACAAATCCAGTTCACCCCCATCAACAAATCCAGTTCACCCCCCATCAACAAATCCAGTTCACCCCCATCAACAAATCCAGTTCACCCCCATCAACAAATCCAGTTCAACCCCCATCAACAAATCCAGTTCACCCCCCAACTAATCCAATTCACCCCTCATCAACAAATCCAGTTCACCCCCATCAACAAATCCAGTTCACCCCTCATCAACAAATCCAGTTCACCCCTATGCAATGTCATCATTAAGGGATTTTTCCCGACTGAATCAAGCGTTGAAATGCAAGTTGCAAAAATTGTGCTATGGCCTTCATCTAATTAAGTATTGTCTATCGCCTTCCCTTTTAGCCCGGCTCTGAGCTGAGTACGTATGAGCACACCGACTCAGATGGTTTGAGAATTGGGAAACCCTGTTATATATTGTTCAAGACCTTAGTCTTAAAGGTGCAAAGAATCATGATGCAGTAACAATTTTTTTTTTTTTTTTTTGTTCTCAGAAACTGTGTGATGGGAAAGAACTTCACAGTGAAGATATCAGACCACGCCATGTACTGCAGTAGATATGACCCTGACTACTATATCAGCGATACGAAGGCAAAACTGCCGATCAGGTGGATGGCCTGGGAGAGTCTGCTCCTGGTAAGTATTTGAACAAAAATATTAGTAGTATTTATTTAGAGTACCTACACTGCCTCCATTTCAAGAAAATTAGCTTATTTTCTTGCTTTTAATTAATTATATTTCCTAATTTTAAGCTTCTGCCATTATAAAATACAAATGATATCCATAAACTTTCATTATTTTAAGCGTGAAATAAATTCCAAAAAAAAAAAAATCACTTTAAAATAGTTTTTCTGTCAGTAAAGTAATAATATTTTACTTCATGTATTGTAAAGATTAATAACAGTATTATACCTACGTTTTTCCAATATTTTAGTGAATTGTCTTCTGAGCTACCAAAACAATGTGATCCTTCATGAACTAAGGACTCCTTAATCACTCAATAATGAACAGAGTCCACCTGAATTTTTTAGTCATTTTATTTGTGAAATAAGCATACTATATCATCTCTTAAGATTCGTTTCTTTTTAAAACAGAGTCTACTTAAATTCATTCATGAATTAGTTCTTCCGGAATCTCTCGCCTTCATCAATTATGACGCATCATATTACATCAGTTCTTTCAGCACTCGCCACCCGAATCACTCAACACCTTGACCTGCTGTGTTACATTATGCCAGTTCTGTTTGGAATAAAGACTTCTGGATCACTTAGCACCACACCTTCATGAATCACGATCTGCTGCATCACGTTATCCCAGTTCCTTTAGGAATCACTGTTCTATGAAATATTCAACAGCCCCAACTTCATGAACTTCAACCTATTGCATCAAATTATACCAATTCATTAAGGAGTTAGTCACCTTTTCTTCATAAATCATCTGAATAGTTAACTTCCTTATTTTCATTAACCATCACCTACTGCATCATATTATACAACTCCTTCAAGAATCCAGATTCCAGTAATCAATTGTTGTATACTTACCATCAAGAACCATGAATTATGTTCAAGTCATTCAGTAATCGTTGATTGCTTAACACATATCCTTCATAAACCATGAGTCACCCAACCCGTCAACTTCATTACCCGAAAGCAATTAAAGCCTCACTTTCATACACTACATTTATCTGGTTCATCTAAGAATCAAATTCAGTTAACCTACCTCTAATCAATGTTCCATTGAATCACTTTATAACCAAATACACCCAATTACATCAAATATTTCCCAAACTTCGAGGCACCCAAACGCACTCAATTGTTTTACCAACGTCCCCAAAACAATATCAAATACAGCCAGCATACATACAAAGATTCCCTGAATCAACAACAAATGTAATCAATTGTGTTAATGCATCCTAGATTAGATGACACCTAACACAATCAATTGTGTTAAAAATGAACCCTGGCCTAGCAGACATCCAAACACAACCAGCTGTGTTAAAATACTCTCTGAATCATCAACACCTATACAAGTCAGTTATATTACAAATATCCTCTTACTCAGGACATTCTACGAATATTCCTTGAATTACCAACACCCAAATGCAGTCACTTGTAGTATCCCCTGATCCCAGCTGTGTTACAAATACTCCCAGAATGATAAACCCCAGACATAGCAATTGAGTTATAAGTAACACCTGACCCACCAATCCTTGAATCCTCAACGCCCAAATGCAGTCACTTGTGTTACAAGACCCACGGCATTCAAACTCAGCCAGGTATGTTACAAACACTCCCTGAACTATTAAAACACACACGCAGTCAGTTCTGTTACAAATAGTGGGTCATTAAATTATAAGGTAACCCCTCTCATGACCACTCTCCACTGCGCGGGAGATCCGAGAGTCGCCGAGAAAGTGGTGCCAGCAAAGATGCAGTGGAGTCCTTATCTTAAATAAATGTTGAAAATGTTGACCATCTGCTCCAGAACAGGCACTATAACAAGAAATCCCTCTGTAATCTACAGAAACTTAGCGATAACATCATGCAAGAAATCACAAGGATTTCTGTAGCTAAGCTTAGACGAGTGAGCTAGAATATTTTCACAAATTGTGCTGCCCATATGTGAGCAGAAGGTCAACATTTCCGTAATTTATGTTAAGATATATGCGAATATATACAGCGCGCCTTTGCCGGTACCACTTTCCCGGTGACTCTCGGATCTCTCGCGCAGTGCAGAGGGGCTGCGGCAGGGGTTACCTTATTACCTATATATCTTGACTTAATAGACATTCAAATACAACCAGTTATGTTAAAACTATTCCCTGGGTCGTTAAAACACACACACACACGCACGTATTATAACATCCCCTGAACAATCATCAACACGCAGCTGTGTTACAAACTCCACCCAAAACACCAACTCCTAAACACAGCCAGCGGCATTACAAACAATCGCAGAATATCAACACTCACACACAGGCAATTGTATCACAATTAATTCCTTGCTCAGTAGACATCCAAACAAAGCAGCTGTATTACATTATGCCCTGAATAATCGACACCTAAATGCAGCTACGTTACAAACGTCCGTCCAACTACAAACTCCCAAACACAGTCAACTGGGCTACAACATTCCCTGCCTCACCTAACCCCCAAGCACAAGCAGCTGTGCTACAAAGGTCCCCTGAACTGTCAATCCAAATGTGTTACGAACGCCCTTGTTGCAGGGAAAGTACAGCCCGAAGAGTGACGTATGGTCATTTGCGGTCACTTTGTGGGAGATCCTGATGCTGTGCGGCCAGCAACCGTTCGCCGAACTGACAAGCGAACAGGTGGTCGAGAACTGCAACCACTGGTACCAGAATGACGGGCTGCAGAGGTATCTGCCGCGACCCCCGGCATGCCCGCGAGAGATATACGATCTCATGGGGGAGTGCTGGAAACGACATGAGGCGGACCGACCTCGGTTTGGAGAGATACACCTGTTCCTTCAGCGCAAGAACCTGGGCTTCGTGCCAGCAAACGGATAAATTCATTTTGTCTCTTCGTGGTCCAAGTGTGAAATGTCTTAACATAAACACTTGTCATTGGTGATTGGGGTTTTTGTAACAAATCCAAAATTACCACTTGCTTTGAAATATTAATACTGAGAGATTTTCCTGTGTATTTATTTGTGCAGTGCGTATTTTAGTACCATATCCGAAAAAGTGACAGGTCAACTTAGGCGAAGTGGAATTGTTGTATACTTATGTGCAGAAATGTTGCTGATATAAGGGAGTTACAATTTAATTTGGTATTAATTGCCTTGAAGCCCTTTGCTGTCATTAAGTAGCCATTCCCATTGAGTTCTTTCTTGGTTTTCACTTGTTGAACGCTTTTTAGCAAATTCATACGAAACCAAATATAATTAATTCTTAAAATTTTCAGTTTCTATTTCATTATAAACCTTACTGTGATACACATATTTGGGGGGGGGGGCCTTATTGCATACCTCTGCACGTTTCCGTAGTTTGTTTTCAGTTTGGGTGTTAGTGTTGTCTAAATTAGATTAAGTCGTAAATACAAATGCATTTGATATTTTTATTTAATTAATGTCACTTCAATTCCTAATTGTGCTAATCACTGTTTATTTTACATGGGTCCACCCCATCTTAACAGTCTAGTAAACCATACATACGGAAATCCTAGTTGTGTCAAATGCTTTATAAAATCGAAACAAAAATCAGGGGATTGAAAGCTTCATTGTTCTCGAATTTGCTAATCTTAGAAACATATGGTGCCTATTTCTTCCTCAGAAAATTATTTTAAATTGGTCTAGTAGGCACATTTAAAACGGCGTTACATTACAGTATTCTGAACATTCATTAAGAGGGATTGTAATTCATTCTACGAAGCTGTTCGTATTATGTGTTGTAATTTTCAATATAATTGCGTTCTTCCTATAAAATAATCAGAACTAGAAAGCTCAAAATCCCGAAAAATAGGTTTTAAAATTCATGTTAAATTTATTTCCCTCTTTTTGAATATAAAAAGTTTAACTATGTAAATTTAATTTATAGTCACATTGTATGGTGTTTGCAACAAAACAACATTTTGGGAATTATATAACTGACCTTATTATGCAAGATTATTAATTTAAAAGATTCCTTAATATTATTTTAAGTAGCAGATTTTTAATTTAATACCTAAATTGACAGTATGATATCTTGTAAACAAACGAAAAGAAAATGTGAAAGAAATATACATTTCTAAATGTCGAAGATACACAATCTCTCCATAAACTATAATTCTGAAATAAATTTAAAACGCGTAGCGTAAGTTAGGGAGAATCATTTCTACCTTTTAATAAATAGAGTTAACAAATAATATTACAGCCTACATGTTATCTGTTTTTCATGAATTTCCATTTTATAAGAACCATCAATTTTTAATTTTTGTTGTGTGAGCTGTTTACAAAATTATTTTGTACGTGCTTAAAAAGCAAACTTTTTGGTGTAATACCTAAAATTTCGTCAAAATTGAATTTCAGGCATTGACAGTTTTACTGAAGTTCCTCCTTTAAATTGTATATGAGCCACAATGTCAGCTTTTACATAAAATAAATCCTCTACGAATACATAAAAAATTTTGTTATAAAATATTAAAATGAAAAATCTGAACATACCATAATACGCAAATTGTAACATTGTCGTTTCTTTCGACAAAGCATTAAAAAACTACTTAAACTGCTAATAAAGGTAAGAGCATTTTAACCCCATTAGACCATTCAAATTGGGCTAACCGGGGCTTACTTTATTTACATCCAAATTATGTTTCTTCTTACTTCAGTGGATGCATCTATTGTCGGGAGGAAACATGAAGTTGGGTGGTAAAAGCCACTACGCAGAGAAAGATAGGAAGAGTACCCTGTCTCTTTCTTCCATTCTTGTTCGCTATGCTGTGTTAGCAGAGCGAAGCTACTGCGCAACCTGCACCCACACGCCTTAGTAGATTTATTTTAGGTAACCAGATAAGCCTGAGGTAGGCGTGGTGACTTGTTGAGGGAAAATCACCGTTCTGAGATAGCAGACTTTTTGCACATAAGTGTACACCACTCTTTTAGTTATTGATGACTGCATTAGAGGAAAACAGTTTTAACAACTGATTGTTGTGGCAAAATACAAATATATCTGACCAACCACATCAATATGAGACTACCTTTATATTCAGATATAATACAAGTAATATACCTACGTTCAACAAATTTCACAATTGGATCACAACTTTTTCTTACATAATCTAATTGGGTCGTTGAGTATTTTGTGAGGAAAGATGTACTTGGAGACTTGCGGTGAAAAGAATTAAGAACTGAAACACAGGGGAGTTTAGTGTTTTCGTGTGTTTGGAAGACAAAGTAGCTATTGAAAACCAGCTCACGAGCTAAACCCCAGTTTTTTAAAGTGAAAATGTGTGACGAAGTGATGAAGACAAAACGAAACGATTGGGATCAAAAAGGGAAACTGTGTTTGATGTCTGGAAGAATTTCCCTAACTGCGTGTAGTGAAGTGCTATTTAACTTTTATGACCAAGATCAGTTTTAATACCATCACTAATTATCTATACTCACTTTTAATTTTAATCATGGAGATTATCTATAAGGTTACATGATGTTGATCGATGCAAATGTATTATAAATGCTATTTTTCAAGTTCTCACCAATTCACTCTAGTGTCTTTCTCGCCGCGGAGTTGGCAGCCGTGACGGAAGCGTCACTCACGACCACGTCACTGCCGACAAACTCCCGGAGTTGAATTTAAACAAAATAATGATTGAAAAGAAAGTGAACGTTCTCTATCACTGCTATTAGATGGTGTGTTTCTTGGGACAAAAGAAAAAAAAACTGTTTTTATAATAATAACTATATGACAAGTTCGTCTGTGAGCGCATAGTTGTCATTTGTTTCTCCCATTAGCACTCACGTTTTTCGTTTCACTTTTTGCACAGGTTTTCTTTATGTTTTTCAGGTTTTTAGTGTATACATGTAGCAATATAAGGTTTTTCATCATCTCTGTAAACAGTTTTTAAATCCAAGAGATAAAGAATGAATCTAGCTCAATTTTTAGATGTACGAATATGAAGAAAGGCTTGTTTTAGTTTTAAAGGTGCTGTTGAAACAGAAATTGGCCTATTTACACCTTGCCGTGTTGTGTAGTGTTGATGTGTGTGGTTACATTTCTTTCACGTGTGATGTATGCGTTCCCTTACTTTCTGAAACAAAAACAGCACGCTTTCGCGCTCGCTTGTCACACGTGATTACGTTGCAGCCAACATAGACAAATAAAATATTGTTGACCATATCTCTACGTAAGTAAAAAAATCTTCCTAAAAGAAACTGTGCGTTTGTTATTAACTTTTATCGTCAGTCTGTTTCGTGAATGAATTTAAAAACAAATACATTTTAAGATAAATACTAGATAAGAAAGTAGATCTTGTGTATAAATGAAGATATTTTTCCGACATTTGTGGTTACGATACAAATGGACTAAAACAGAAATTATGTTGACAATCTTTCTGTGTGACGTAATAAAATGATGTGGAACGCTACATCTTTCACTCAACGTGTTTAGAATTTAAGATGTTGTAATCGATATTTTATTTAAGTGTTATTAAATAGTCATGTGTTTTTTCAAATTCTGTATGCATCCGCCTAATACTTTCATGATTTTAACGAATTGTCTTTAATCCATGACTTTAAATTATTTTAGAGGTTAGTCCTTTTTTTAGGTGACCAAGAAGAATTTCCTAGTTAACGGCTTTATTCATTAGTTGAAAATAAGAACTTAGCTTGAGTTACAATAGTTTTGAAACAGTTTCTTGGACAGATGAGTTTTAGGTGCCAAGGCGTTAGCCAATAGTTTGATGTCTAAATTTCAACCACTTAATTTTTTGGTCCCTTTTTGTACAGAGCTGTACACGAAAATAGTATCATTTTTCACGTATACCTATAATTCTTGTGGGCTTCCTTGGAGAGAAATCTGATTCCTTGAAACATACTAATGGAGTAGTTGCGAATAGTTTGGATTTGAAAGGTTCATCACATGTTGGTTCTCAGGTCAAAATGTGCTATAGAAACAGATCGTAAAGCTTTAAATATGATCTGTTTTTGCTTGAATAGTTATGGCAGACTTATTTCTGAAACAGAGAAAGCAAAAAGACGCTTAAAATACCCATATTAGTGTCAGAAGTACTAAGCCTATTGTTTAAGGCAACATTCACAATAATATTTAGATATAAGTATAACGTAAGCAGGAATCTTGTTCCATGTTATCTTAATGCACGCGTTCACATTGGTTGACGTTAAAACAAATACACCTAAATATCGTTGCACATCGTAAACAAATTCCAACGTTGTAAATTTCAGCTTTCTTGTGTATGTTTACGCCGAACATAATAAGTTGGTCAAAAAGAGCGATTATTAAATACATCTCATGAGGCATTAACGTAGCCAGAAAAATATTAAAAGTGGGGTTATATGCAGTTCATTTTAAAACAATTTATATAATTTAAAGTCACAATTAGGTGAGAATTAATTCTGAGGTTTAATTTCGTAAATAGGTGGTTTTATATTTATAGATTAAGGCACAATAATTATAATTTTTGTTTATTGTTTTTGGCAAGCGAGGGTTCCTATCACAAGAACCCTCCCCAGCTATTTCTCCGGGTGTCTAATAGTAGTGTAGCAGAAAAATACTAAGTGCGTTTATTAGAGTTCCATTTTTAAAATAATTACTATAAAATCAAATGTATATGGTTTATATACAGGACCTGATTTGAAATATTTAAACAAATGATTATATACTCAATAATAAGGTGTATTAAGTGGTATTAAGATTAGGAATTCCAATGTTTTATTACATTTTACATTTTTAGCAAGGTTGGATTCCAACCCAAAACCCCTTCCGTGCTACGCACCTGTCATCAGGTGATCATCTTGTTATCAAATTTTCTGCGGAATGTGTTGTTGTGTAAGTGCAAATATTCAATGCCATTTTGTGTAAGATCATGGACCACAAAATACTTGGATATTTATAAAATTAGAACCAAAACAAAGTATGGTGGCAGTGCTTATTTGTGAGCTTACGGCTTTTAAGCTTATACCAAAGTGTTGTTCATTTTAATAAATGTACATAACCTCTCTTTTGCATCATATATCGCCATATTAGCTCAGCTGTTTCTCGCTCTATTCCGATTGGTCAAGTTTATATTTGCATTTGTGCTTGAGAATGACAACATATCGCATAAATTTATGCAAGTTTTACGTTATGTTGAAGCTTAATTTTAATAGCTTCAACTTCAATCAACAGCCAGTTATATGTGAAATTCACGAACATTTTGAAATACAAACCATTTTACTAGTACTATAATCAGGAAATTGAGTTTGTAACATGTTTGCAGACACAATAATGTCCCATAATGATAATTATTCGAAATGGCACCGAAGAATGTAAAATTCTTTAGTTTGTTTTGAACCTCTTACATGTTTAGCTTCAGGTTTTTGGAGCACGTAAGTGTAAATATAGTTAACATTTCTGGAGTTTAGTGATGTTTAGTATTATTTTAGCTCCTGACCTTGCTGTTATATAACAGCATCTACATATATCGTAATTTTAAAGCTTTACGACTGAATTAAAATAATAGACTATCGTGTTTTGGCTGGGAACCAACAATGTCTTTTTGTGGCATTCCCTGTTTATCACGAACAAGTACGTTATTTATAATTTGCTTTTTTTTTAAATTGAGCATTTTGGGGAAATGTTTATTTGGATTTACTTACCGTTTATATTCTATTTGTAGTTACTGCGAGAATACTGAGCAGTCAAAATTTTGGCTTTAGAAGCTGCAAATGCTAATTTATTAAAACCACTCCCCTCCCCCAAATTTCGGTGCTCGTCTCTCATAAGAAATGTGATAGTAACATGCTGAAAGAGAAGTACTTGTTCCCTTGAATACCCTGCAAGCGTCTAGACTAGGTTAGTATCTCTTTAAGATAAGAACTGAATATTTTCTGTATGCTGTGCCGCATTTTAGGGAACGAAGGTTTGAGAGAAACTCGAAAACTATAAAGACTGTCTCTATTAGTGCTCTGTAAAATTGTACATAGAAATTTCCCTGTAAGTTTTCATTGCTAAGTACGCTTTGTAAACAAGAAATTCAGTGCACGAATGTATGTAACATGTCCGACTTCGACGAAACCTAACCTCAAACTAACATCTGGTTATTATTCTAAATATAGATGTCGTTAGTGTGACATTTGAGACAACAGCTCGTAGACTTCATTTGCTCAGTTTTTGAATAGACCATAGAGAAATAAATATTCCACTATTTCTTTTTCCTGTACATTTTAATATCGCCGTTGTTGTGCATATATTGAAAAGAAATTGTGTCCATATATATTATTGTTTTAATTGTAGCTTTTGCACATTGATATTATCAGTTTTATCTGTAATAAGTGTCTTAGGTGGGCAGAAGGAGGTGTAAAGTAACGAATAATAACTAATAATTGCACTGAAGGAATTTACTTTTGTTTGTACGTGCACTCCACGCATTCAAGTAAGAATGTTGTACAGTGTTTGTATTATTGGTGTTTTCTTGAAAGTGTGTTCAGACTGAAATTTCTTCGCTTCGTTAACTGAGTAGCTGTGTAAGGATAAACATAATAAGGTAATTTGTTTGCCTCTTATCTTCTGTGTTCTTTGCACTAATTCGTATCCGAGGCTGCAAGCGTGACTTGTCCGAAGGTCGCTGTGACCTTATGACCCCTTTATTTGCACCCCATTGGGTCACAACGGGCAGGTGAGCCCAGCCCGGCCGGTTAAAGGTATTGTATGAACTTGTTCCTACTAGTAGCACTGGCGTACTTCTGTGAATAGTGAAGAATTTCAGAGCAATAGATTTATTAAATTTAATTCACACTAAAACAATGTTTCTTTCACTAAGGTTTTCAACGTTTAAAATATGTTGTTTTCAATTTGGCCTGAAAATTATCAGTCGGGAATTGTAATTTTTTTAACGAAAAGATAATATTGTTTTCTCACATTTTAAATCTTGTACGCTATGTTACATTAATGCAATACACCTAATATAATGAATAGCAATTAAGAGCATCCCTTAAATCACATTTACCATCCACATAATTATAACGCCGTATTAGTCATTTTCGTAACCTAATAATTTTGTAACTTAGTAAAATAAATTTAGTTAAATGTCTGCATCAAAAAGTTTAAGAAACTTAGTTTTAGGGCCCTTTACGTCATGTTTAAATAAGTACTGAATTGTCTAGTTGCCAATATGAACATTTCAGATCATAGCTGGAAATTAGCTCTAATATACAAATCAAGTTCGAGTTGTACACAAATTATTTAAGTGTGTGCACTGCTGGGTAGTATGGTGGTAGCGTGTCTGCCTCACATTCAACATATCCCGAGTTCGAATCTCGCTTAGGGTGAGTTACCCGGATATAATTTTTCTCGGGGTTTTCCCTTATCCCGAGAAGATGAATGTCGAGTAACTTTAAGCCTGAGATCATTTGAGTAGCATTTCACCAAGTTCATTAATCGTCCAACATGACCACCAGGTTAAAGGACAATAAGCTACAAAAAAAATTGTGTTATGCGCCATAGCATCTTTTTTTTTTTTTTTTTTTTTTATTCCATATATTTTGTCTACCGTTGTACGTATGCTCACCAACACATTGACATAATGCGCATGCGCTATAACCTGCCTCATGCATGCAGACGTCCTTAATTTGACATGTGAGCAAAAATGTAAACGCCAAAGCTATACAGGTGGAAGCACAAAACAACTAAAACTAGCACCCGAAATATAAGGTCTGACAAACATAACCTATAATGAAGCGGTAAAAAATTGCAATAAATATCGTTTCCTATAGAAGTCAAGTGAGCGGAATAATGCCACGTAACTGTTGGCACCAACTCATGTCAATGGAAGCAGCAAAATATACTTCAGCTACATATAAATATGGATTCATGATTTTTTAATTTTCAGCCAACTTTATTGCGGGTATTTTAGATATGATTTAAGCCATAAAACATAACCTTTAGTTGGAAAGTTTTCATTGCTCCCCAGTTAACAATTTAAAGCGCAAAAATAGTTTATTTAAATAGTTCTTTAGCCGAGTAGGTCACATCGAGCGATAAATATATGAAATAATGCACAAATGAGCCCCAGGGTTCATAGAGCATAAAGTCTAACGCTTTAGAAGAAAAAAAAAACCTTTTTAACAAAAGCTTCTTAATGTATTAAGGAGCTTAAAAATATCTCAAATTTACAGCATTTTTTCGTTTAAAATTCTGAATTTCATCCCCCCGCCCACATCATCCCACCTGGGGCCCACTAGGACGATGCATCTAATGCTGTCTTATGCTCCCATGAGAATAAAAAAAAATCGTAATATTAATTTTATGGATCTATTTAAAAGTTATGGTCAATATTTCATATATTCTCTTATCCTATTTAACAAGTAACTCTTAGCTACTCAAACCTTTTTGCTATATGATACATCTCTAAGTATTAATTTTTTTTATGTAGCTTAAATTCCTTTAGCCTAGTTGGTCATATCGGACGATGAATGAAATTGGTGAATTGATGCTCAAATGATCCATGGTGCTTAAAGTTACTCCACATTTGTCTTCTCAGGATAAGGGAAAACCCCGAAAAAAACCTTATCCGGGTAACTCGCCCTAAACGAGATTCGAACTCAGGACCTTTTGAACGTGAGCACCACCACACTACACAGGCGGGCTAATATTAATATAGAAGACTTTTCTCTTTTAAGGATATATATGACTGAAATTTAATGAAAAATCACAAAAAATAAACTGTTTTATTTTAATTCCATAAACTAATTTAAACCTTCCTGAATACAGAATGGTATAATTGTCTACCAGGTACAATTGTAAATGCCTGCAGCTACAGCTAAGCATTAGAGGTGAAACTGTATTGAACTCTGCAAGAAAAACTTCAGTTGACGATATCTCATACGCATCAAGCAAAGTAAAATAACGAAATTGTGCATAAGAAAAGCAGCAATGTAAGGAGAAAAGGACAGAAAAGAAATTAGTAAAGGGAGAAAAAGGATAGCCGAGAGTCCAACCTACGAACCTGGTTGACTTTAATGTGAGCTATGCATTCAAATCTTTCCTTCTTTTCTTGATATTGCTATTTTCAGCATTTTTCTTCTTGTAAAATGATCTTTGCAGTTGTTTCAGTGTATACAACATATCCCTAAAATGTCTATTGTTGACAAGTACATATTTGTTCCTATTGATTTGTAAACTCCTGCTGCCTGATTCATGCCTGCTCGCTACTGCGCTGTTTCATACACAAAAACATTCATTTGCCTTGAAACATTTGAAAATTGTGTAAAAGATGCATTCACATAGAAATATTTGAAAAGTATGCATTTTTACGCACTATAAGATTCCCAATGCATGAAGAAATTATTTTGTAAGTTATAAAAATGACGTTATAGATATAACGGACAAATTACATTATTACTGCAGATATTATATTTAATTTAGCTCCATTAGTGCCTAATGCTCTATTTTAAAATAATTATGGAGACATGCTCTAAATTGCAATTAAAAGAAATTTATTATAGACCAAATTTATTAGCATAATATAAATTATTACACAACCGTTCAAAAAATTGTTATATTTAGATAGTATTCTAAAAAAATGTGTTCAACGCTAATATTAACTACGTAATCAATACAAATAAATAATACAATCCTAATAAATGCGTACAAATGAAATATACCTACATATAAAAGTTGCCCGGAAGAAAGTTGTCAATGTTTACAGAGGAGGTCGTCTGCAAGCAAAGGAGAAACACTAAACCTGTAAACTTAAAGAGACACTGAAAGTGACGTTTAAAATGTATATATTTCTGTACAGATGTTCTGAAAAGTTTACTGTAATTGCACTGCTGTTATATTAATACGAATACCAAATTTCATACAGATTGGCTGTAAATGTATTGCATAATCAAAATGTTGCTCACGTCTCGAAGTTTATGAAAATTAGTTGGTATTGTTTGCTTTGAAACTTTAAACTACACACAAAAACCTTACATAGTAATATTTCAATAACTTTTATTAGTGACTTATTATAATTTTTTAAAGAAGTTAGAAATATTACTCTCCAAAATAATCATTGTTTCATGAAATATATATATTTTGAAAAATTACTACTTGTATTAGGAAAGTTCTGTTGCCAATAATATTACAACAGATAGTTCTGCACATTTTAGGAAATGTATGTATAAATAAAATCATTTGGAACTTTTGAAACCATATTTGCAACTTTGAAAATTTAGTTCTGAAAAAAAAAACTGTTTTATAAAATAGTCTGCTACGATCTTTAAATGTCAGGGAGAGACTGCCAAACGTTGATTCACCTTGGGTGCCGAAAAGTTCCAAAAGCCATTTACAAAGAAAAGAAAGAAAAAAAAATCGATAACTTGATCAATTGTAGTCAGCATTTCACTCCCAGTGTCCCTCAATATCTGCTGAGTTATGGTCTACTAAACTACCATCAAATTACCATTCTATGAGCTGCTTTTCACAGTAGTGGCTGTCATTCATTGCAACGCAGCCCCCCCACCCGCGTATCATAGAATCATGTATTCTTTGAAACACCTTTGCTTGTTCCCGGGTTCCTTTGATCACGCTTTCCGATAGTAAATGTACATCATTTAAATGAACTGCATAAGCTGGTCTTTAAACGAATTAAAAACAAAAAATATGAACGGTTAAGGTCAGGAGAACGGGAAAGGCCAAGTTATTGGCCCTCCCCGACCAATCCATCGCGCATAAAAGACTCGTGTTACCTGTCACCTACCCCTAAGATGAAAATGGGCTGTTCTGTATAATAACAAACCTCAAAGTACAACGCCTTCCATTCGTTTCGTGCCAAAGACCTTGGTGTGCAAGATATGTTCCTCGTATAACCTAACACTATAACTCGGAAGACATCAGGTTTACGGCCAATGTTTATAGAAAGTGCTTCTCTTTATTATTTTGGACTCTACCTCCTCTGTAAATAGAGAATTTTTTCCCCGGACACCTGGTATTGGTGCACAAAAATATACACTCACACAAAATCTCACGTTGAAGTTAAAACAAGCGCTGCGGAAAAATTTGCGGAAGTTTGATTCAATCACTAAGATGCTGCAAACGGTTTGAATTCTAACCCTAAAGGTTGGGATTAACTCTGATGATCATCCTAACGTCTGAGAAAAACCTCGAAAAACAAATCCATCCAGGTAGTTTGAAAAAACCAAGATATAATCCATATCCATTGCTTTCTTAAGGCGTCAGTTGCTGTCACTAAGAATGACAAAATCGCTTTAATTCACCATAAATTTCTGCGATTACAAAATAGTCCCAGGATTTTAAAAACCCATTTTATCAAATATCGTTTAAAATATAATCATTAAATAATGTTTTTTTTTAGTCCGTACCGGATTATGTTTGTTTTTATTTTAGAATATGAATGTATTATGCAATTGTAATTTTACTTCACTTAGCCATGCCGGGCAGAAAAATCAGCTGATTTCGATGCTCACATAGGATGCATCTCATTAGCCGCTACAGTTAAATTCTGTTAGCGCCCAAACTTTTAATACTCAACAAACTTATTATACGAATAATAAACATAGTTTCTCTCTTTCTCGCTCTTCCCTCCCTTCTCTTATAATTTACGATAAAGTGTAATGTTGAAACAAGAAGAATCAAAGTGTATGTGTGTGCAGTTATTACAACCGAAATGGTTATTACATGTAATTTGGAAATGTGCTTATAAATTTCAGAACAAAAGTTTTGCCCGGAAGTGTACCTTTTAAGTGGTATGCCATATTCAAGATGGTAATTTTAAGTAAACCATTCTGTACTCAGATATCGAGACTAAAGTGTCTATTGCAACTTAGTGTATCAAGATGGTGCTATTAACATTCGTATCTTAAAAGGTCACTCCACCGCTTTGTGCTCAGCACTTAAACATTGTTTTCTTAACTCAGTGGCGTACTAGCGAGTACAGATACACAGCTCTCAGCTATTAAAGAAGACAGAAATGGAAGCTCTGAACAGTAATCTAATTCTTGCCACACACTTTCTTTTCTGATTTGTAAAATGCACTATAAATATTCCTTTATTTTAACAGATTGTTACTGACTGTTATTTCTTGTAAATTTCGCTCTAGGAGAGAAACAGAAATTTCTCCCATTGCCACGCGACAATCAGTGCAGTGGACACGGTATTACGTAGAACTAGTCATAAATGTATTTTATTTATTCTGATTAAAAAACAAATCACATCAATAATAGCTGTTTTGTTTCCTGTAATGAACGTAAGGTGTCTTGCTGGTTTTTGCTAGCTATTATTATTATTATTGCAGTAAGGTAAACATTTTTGATATCAATTATTTCTGTGTTTTAGTATTATATTAATATATGCTGGTATTATTGTTTGTAAATAAATGTCACATTTGGCCATTCCATTGGTATTTTTCTTATAAAGACAAAATGAAAGTAACTTTTCGTGTGGTTAAGACTATATTTTGTGTATATTTGGAACTGGTTCACTCTGAGAATGTCAGTAGAGTATAAAACGTTTATTATCAATAAAAAATGTGTAATTTTATTATCTGGTTCCCCATTTGATAAGCTGTAACACGTTTTCTGACTGATATCTAAAGATGTGTATTGTTTCTTACCACAATTTGGTCTTGTAGATATTGTTAAAACGTGAGGAATATTTCAGCCTCACCAACAACGAAACTTGAAAACTATAAACCCATATTTTAGTTTTAAAATAAAAATTTATATTGTTATATTCCTTCTCAGGTTTTGTTTCAGTTTTATCAGTCAGAGAAAGTTCACCAGCCTTTCGCAGACTTACATAGAAAACTTCTATGTAAACAACGCAATATAGAACAGTTGGATGAATGTTATATACTAAAGTGTGACTGAAGAATTAAATTTTAATTTTTTGTTTGATTTTGCATGTTTCTCATCTAGACATATCAAAATAATAATAATGATAATACTTTAGAAACAAAGACTATACCTTGCACTATTTTACAACATAGGTGTAAAAGGACAAAGTGCCAAGATAATATCATTGAACATGCTTTTTGTATTCTTAAATGTCGATAATAAATGTGTTGACAAACAGGTCTGTTTATTTTTCTTCTGAGAGTATCCTTTCCTTCAAGGTCATGCTTTATTTTCAGGAATACGAATATAAACTGTCTCTGATCAGCTTAAAATGATTCTTTCTTCAGTTTAGCAGCATTGCATTTCAGCTAGAGATGGGACATCGATACCACGATACTCTCGACCCTCAGCGGTATCGAAACCGTATTCACTCTTAGGCTGATCCTCGCCACGTGGCCGGTGCACCATTGTGAAACAATATTAATGCGCGCAGGAAAATAATCCCCTGATACTAATTCAAATTTCACAATGAAATTACTTTCCCTAGCACGTATTTACATACAGAAACTACAGAAGTATTGTATTCCACCCAAAACATTGATGTCGTGATTTCGTTGGAAAGATATGTTTTGAGGTCCCTTAGCCCAAAAAAATAATTTTTGGGAAAAAGGTTCGCGGTGTCTGTGTGTATGTGTGCGCGCGCGCGCGCGTCGAAAAGATCGTTAAATACCAATCTTGGTATTTATATTTACTATCTCCGAAGGATGTGACACGAAGATTTTCAAGAATATCTCCTTAAAACTATGCTTTAAATGGAAAAACAAATGAAAATGTTGTTTTTCTCAAAAATGGCTCTAACGATTTTGATTAAATGAGTATATTAGAGATATTTACATCTTAAATAAAATGTATATTTTGAATTTCCTGAGAATAGACTCCGAAGACATCCTTGCTCCAGATGAGTTAAACAATAAAATATAGAAAATCGAAAATTTATATCTCGTCAAAACTCATAATTTATATCAAATACTGTTTGCTTGTAGAGTTTACCGTTTTCCAGAGTTTCCTTGTTATTGGTTTAAATTTTAAACAACCTAACTTTTCTCAAACTGGATCATGCAAAGCGAACCGAACCTCAACTGTCTCATACTGCAAATAATGCTTTAGCACAATGTATTCCCTTAAACTCTTAGGTATTTATATAGAATATACCATTTAAATATATCTAACTGCTATTCCATATACAAACTATTCTTATAAAAGATTATTCTTTTATCTACATCATACTAATCGAGATAAATACAAGCAGAATTGGTCTTATTACTTGCTTCCTTCAAATAAGGGAATACGCTAGGCTAAAGCAATAGTAAAATATTTTAAATACTGTGAAACAATTGAAGTCCGATTCACTTTGCATGTACAACAGTAAAACAAGAGAGATGCAAGAAAGGTGCCTTCCGGTTTGGAAAAAGGTACTTTAAAATGCAAACCAATAACAAGGAATATCTCTAATAATCAACTCTACAATAAAACATATAGGACATAAATTATGTGTTTTAACGTGATCTAAGTTCTTCGTGTATTAAGTGTTTATCTATCTCTTAGGATTTAACAGTTATACAACATTCTGATAAATTCATTCAGAATAAAGAGGTCTTCAGAGGTTTTCCCAGAAATGTCAAAATAAACATTTTATTTATTATGCAAATAATAATATATTTTTTAATCAAAATATTTTAACCATTTTTGAGAAAAACAACATTTTCAGACTGCCTCCGTGGTCGAGGGTGATGTGATCCATTCACATGACTTTCTCTACATCTCTACAGCAAATTATTGTAAAAAAGCTTATGCTTCTATTTACTTCATGCTAATTGAGAAAAATTAGCAGAAATAGTCTTATTACTTGTTTCCTTGTAAGTAGAAGCGAAATAAGGGAGTACCATAGGTTAAAGTGTTAGTCAAAAGCTGGTTGCTATGTGATTGAAGTTCCTTTGTTTGTATGGAGAGGAATTGACAAATTCCTTTAAGAGAAAAATAAGTTTTTCAAAGCTGAAATAAAAAACAAGGAATATCGAAAAAACGACCAACTTCACGAAAAATCCTGATCATAGTAAAGCAAACAGTAGATGATAAATATTATATATACATAAGTTGTGTGTTTTAATGTGCTCTACGTTTTTTGTGTGGTAAGTTTTTGTCCATCTCTTACGGTTTAGCAGTTATGCAAAATTCGGTAAAATTGATCGAGAATAAAGTAGTGTTCAGAGGCTATTCCCAGAAAATTCAAGATATATATTTTATTTGTCAGGTAAATGGCTTTAATATACGATATTTTAATTAAAATCGTCAGAGCCATTTTTAAGAAAATCAATATTTTCGAAAAATGTTCCATGTAAAGGTATGATGAGGGTGTCGCATCCGTGGAAGATACCAAACTTAAATACCAAGTTTGTTATTCAACGGTCCTTTGGTTTTTGAGTTATGCTGTCCACAGACACACACACACTCACGCACGGACCTTTTTCCAATTTTTTTTTTGTATTCAGGGGTCCCAAAACGTGTATTTCCGGTGAAATCTCGGTATAAAATTTTTGGGTGCAATACAATACCTTCTCTTTACACTACGTACATAGTACGTGTAGAGAAAGTAAAAATGCATTCTTTTGATTCAGGGAGTCTCAAAACATGTATTTCTGGTGAAATTTTGGTATCAAATTTTTGGTTCGAATACAATAATTTCCTACCATTAGTACTTTCACTGACTTTTCTGTAAACAAATTATTCTTACAAAAGATTATTCTCTTACCTCCATCGTGCTTATCGAGGTAAACATTAACAGAAATACATGTTTAGTTATTTTCTTACAAGTAGAAGGGAAATAAGGGAACACACTGTCATCTTTTAAAACCTGGAAGTTACATAAAACAATTGAAATTCGCATATCTTTGCGTCGCCAGGAGTAAAATAAACAAGGTATGAAACTAAAGATGACTTCCCGTTTGAGAATCGATTAAGTAGTTTAAAATGGAAATTAATAACACCCGGAAATATCTAATATCTAAAAAAGCTCTTTTGTACTCATGGAGTATTTTGGTTGGAATACGATGATTTTTAATAATGATATATACAATGTTTTACTATTCGTAGTAAAGAAAGTAAAAATTAAGAAACACGTAACATAAGAAAAACACAGTTGAAATTCAAAATAATTCATAATTCTGTGTAATTTTATGATCTAATATGAATATGATGTTGGAATTTTAATACACTCTATCAGTTATGGTGAAATTTGACAAAAATTTTGAAAAATTAATAAAAAAGTCATATTAGAACAACATGAATTCTAAACATCAAGAGAATACATCGTTTATCGCTAATTAATATAAACTTTGAATAGTAGACGCCTAATTATTAATAGACAATTCCAAAGTTAAACCTTCTGCAACTCCCAAACATTTTTCTAAAAGTTTTCCCTACTTTAATTACTCTAAATGATGCAATGTTTTATTAATTTGTTTCTAAATTTTTATTCTGCCTCTCAAAAACACATTAAAGAAAAATACATAGTTTTTTGAAATAATGCTGTTTTCACAAATAAGTAATAAACTTTTGAAAAATCAAGAGTTTTTAGAGAGTACGAAAAGTAAAACCTAACCGGATGTCTCAGGCATTTCATCCGAGACTGGTATTCGGCAGATCGTGGGATCGAAACCCATGGGTTTCTTTGGGTGTTTTCCTGGGTCACTAGGCAAGTACTGGAGAGATTACTTCATTCCCCCGAACTTCTTATCCCTTCAATTCATCTCCATTTATTCCAAACGGTTTCTCTCAGGGTTGTAAGCATCTGTGAGGCCTGGGTGGTGGCGCTCTTTCGTGGAGGTGACTGCGCTCTGGAAATACAGCTCTGGGCGGCAGGATGAAGGAAAGCGTCTGTAGACACAGCGAGTTCTGTCAGACCTAGCGTTCCCCGCATCGAGATCAAGTACTGCTTGGAATATGTTAGTTACCTTCCACGGTGGTTCCACTCCCGACATCCGGTTTCGGCGCTATTACTCTCATCTCTTCCTATCCTCCTAGGGTCTGATGTACAATAATCCAATGGCCTCCGGCATCATACGCGCACACATAAAAACGTTTTCTACAATAATTATTTACAGTTGCCCTCCGTAGTGTAATGTTTACCATGCTAACTTCATATACCCAAGGGCGCGGGTTCAAACCCGACTGAAGACAATGGATTTTTTCGGATTTAAAAATCCTTAGCATGGCTCCCTTCGGAAGGGAAATAAAACCGTTGATCCCGTGTCGTAGATTTACGGCACGTAAAAGAACCTCAAGCCTGATTGAGAGGCCTCTGAGCAAAATTAAGCGATCTTTCACGCCCAATTTAGAATGGGACACTGAGAACCACAGTAGTTAAAGAGCGTCCATAAATATCACGTCATTTACATTTTTACAATAATTTTGTTCATATAAGTAAATATTATATTAAAGATTTAATTGTAAATTCAATTACTGAAAAAGTCTGATGTGTTCCATTCACATGACTTTCTCTAGCTTTTCCAAATACAAACTATTCTTACAAGAGATTATTATTTTATCTACATCATGCCAAACCAGATAAGCATTAGCAGATCTAGTCCTATTACTCACTTCATCGTAAGTAGAAGGAAACAAGGGAATACACTAGGCTAAAGCGATAGACAAATCTTTTAAAAGCTGGTTGCTATGTGAAACAATCGAGGTTCAGTTCGCTTTGCATGAAATGTTAGGTAGTTTAAAACTGAAACAAAAAAAATCTGATGTGTACCATTCACATGACTTTCTCCATATCCCTGCAAAAAATAATTCTTAAAAAGCTTATACTTCTATTTACTTCATGCTAATCAGAAAAAATCTTATTACTCGCTTCCTTGTAAGTAGAAGCGAAATAAGGGACAACCGTAGGTTAAAGTGATAGTCAAAAGCTGGTTGCTATATCAATGAAGTTCCTTTGTTTATACGGATAGGAGTTGACAAGTTCCTGTATGAGAAAAGTATACGTTTTTCATAGCGGAAACCAAAAATAAGAAATGTCACAAAATTCGACGAACTCCACGAAAAAAACGTATATAACATAAATTGTGTGTTTTAAAGTGCTCTACATTTTTGTGTAGTAAGTTTTTGTCCATCTTTTACGGTTTAGCGTCATTCAAAATTTAGTAAAATTCATCCTGAATAAACTACTCCTCAGAGGCTATTCCCAGAAAATTCAAGATATACATTTCATTTGTCAGGTAAATGTGTTTAATATACGAAATTTTAATCAAAATCTTTAGAGCCATTTTTGAGAAAATAAAAATTTTTGAAAAAAGTTCCATGTAAAGGGTAGTTGGGGGTGGGGGGATTTTTCTCAAAATCTTCGTGTCGCATCCCTGGAAGATACTAAACTTGAATACCAAGTTTGGTGTTTTATCGACTTTTCGTTTTTGAGTTATCGTGTTCACAGACACACGCACACACACACACACACACGGACCTTTTTGTGAAAATGCCTTTTTTGGATATTGGGGACCCTAAAACGTATATTCCCGGTGAAATCTCGGTATCGAATTTTTGGTGGAGTGCAATACTTTATACACTATGTACATAGTGCGTATGGAGAAATTAAAAAACAACTCAAAAACGGTCAACTGTACAGGAAAAACGTGTATGGCATAAATTATGTATTTTAACGAGTTGTATAGTTTCTGTTTATTAAGTTTTTATCTATCTATGAAGGTTTAAATATTATGCAAAATTATGAAAAATTCATTCAGAATAAAGAGGTCTTCAGAGGCTATTTCTACAAAATTCAAAAGATGTATTTTATTTGTGGTGTAAATACCTTTAACGGTATTCTATTTAAAATCGTTTGAGCCATTTTTGAGAAAAACAACATTTGCAGATAATTTTCAAGGTAAATGATAGTTTTTGGTGGGGATACTTTCTTTAAGATCTTCGTGTCGTATTCTTGGGGGATACTAAATAAAAATGACAAGTTTGGTATTTAATGGCCTTTTCGTTTTTGAGCTATGCTGTCCATAGACACACATACACGGACTTTTTCTAAACATTTGATGTGTTCCCATGCACATAACGTTCTCTAGCTGTTCCGTTATTATTACAAAAGGTTATTCTTTTATCTGCTTCATGTTAATTGTGAAAAACATAAGCAGAATTGGTATTATTACTTGCTTCCTTGTAAGTAGAAGGGAAATACATTAGGTTAAAGTGATAGTCTAATCTTTTAAAAGCTTATCTCAATGAGAAACAATTGTGTTCGGTTCGCTTTGCATGGTCCCGTTTGAGAAAAGTTGCGTAGTTTAAAACTGAAGCCAATACCAAGAAATATCTTGAAAACGGTTAACTCAAGAAGAAAAACGTGTATGAGATGAATTGTGGGTTTTAACAAGGTCTACATTTTTGTCTGTTACAGTCTAACCATTAAGGAAAAGTTTTGCAAAACTCATCCAGAATAAAGAGCTCTTCAGACACTATTCTTATAAAATTCAAAATATATATTTTATATAAATATCTTTAATTAAAATTGGTAGGACCATTTTTGAGAAAAAAAATCATTTTCAAAAATGATTTCATGTAAAGTGTAGTTTGTCGTTGGGGGATTTTCTTGATAATCTTCAAGTCGCATTCTGGGAAGATACTAAACATAAATACCAAGTTTCGTATTTGAGGTATTTTCGTTTTTCAGCTAGTTGTTCACACATACACTCACACACACTCACACACATACACTCACAAACATTCTCACACTCACTCACACACTCACACATACTAACACACACACACTCACACGCACTCACACATACTCACACGCTCATACATACTCTCACACACACTCACACATACTCTCACACACACTCACACATACACACTCACACATACTCACACATACTAACACACACACACTCACACATACTAACACACACATACTCTCACACACTCACACATACTCACACGCTCATACATACTCTCACACACACTCACACATACTCTCACACACACTCACACATACACACTCACACATACTCACACACTCACACACTCACACATACTCACACACACTCACACACACTCACACACATTCACACATACTCTCACACACTCACACATACTCACACATACACACTCACACATACTCACACATACACACTCACACATACTCACACATACACACTCACACACACTCACACACATTCACACATACTCTCACACACACTCACACATACTCTCACACACACTCACACATACACACTCACACATACTCACACACTCACACACTCACACTCACACATACACACTCACACATACACACTCACACATACACACTCACACACTCACACATACTCACACACTCACACATACACACTCACACACTCACACATACACACTCACACACATACACTCACAAACACTCACTCATACTCACACACTCACACATACTCACACACACTCACACACACTCACACACATTCACACATACTCTCACACACTCACACATACTCACACATACACACTCACACATACTCTCACACACTCACACACTCACACTCACACATACACACTCACACTCACACATACACACTCACACATACACACTCACACACTCACACATACTCACACACTCACACATACACACTCACACATACTCACACACACATACTCACACACTCACACACTCACACATACACACTCACACACATACACTCACACTCACTCATACTCACACACTCACACATACTCACACACACTCACACACACTCACACACATTCACACATACTCTCACACACTCACACATACTCACACATACACACTCACACATACTCTCACACACTCACACATACTCACACACACTCACACACACTCACACACATTCACACATACTCTCACACACTCACACATACTCACACATACACACTCACACACTCACACATACTCACACATACACACTCACACATACTCACACACACTCACACACACTCACACACATTCACACATACTCTCACACACTCACACACACTCACACATACACACTCACACATACTCACACACTCACACACTCACACATACACACTCACACACATACACTCACAAACACTCACTCATACTCACACACTCACACATACTCACACACACTCACACATACACACTCACACACATACACTCACACACTCACTCATACTCACACACTCACACATACTCACACACACTCACACACATACACACATTCACACATACACTCACAAACACTCACTCATACTCACACATACTCACACATACTCACACACTCACACATACACACTCACACACATACACTCACACACTCACTCATACTCACACACTCACACATACTCACACACACTCACACATACACACTCACACACATACACTCACAAACACTCACTCATACTCACACACTCACACATACTCACACACACTCACACACACTCACACACACTCACACACACTCACACACATTCACACATACTCTCACACACTCACACATACTCACACATACTCTCACACACACTCACACATACACATACTCTCACACACACTCACACATACTAACACATACTCTCACACACACTCACACATATACTCTCACACACACTTACACACATACTCTCACACACACTTACACATACTCACACATACTCTCACACATACTCTCACACACTCACACATACTCTCACATACACTCACACATACTCACACTCTCACACACTCACACATACTCGCACATACTCACACACACTCACACATACTCTCACATACACTCACACATACTCACACTCTCACACACTCACACATACTCGCACATACTCACACACACTCACACATACTCTCACACACACTCACATATACTCTCACACACACTCACACATACTCACACATACTCACACACACTCACACATACTTACACACACTCACACACACAAACTCACACATGTTTCTAAAAATGTTATTTTCGAACTCAGGAGACCTAAAAACATATATTTGCGGTGAAATCTCGACATCGAATGTTTAGGTAGAATACAATACCTTTTCTAACTAATATGTACACTGCATATGCATAAGTGCTAGACAAAGTAAACATTGAATTTATGCTTAATGGGATTAGATAAGTCCCTTTATGCTCCAAAAATATTATCAAGAGAGAGAGAGCAGAGGTGTCCCATCAATTAATGGAGTAAGGTGAGCGGAGCTGCATTTTGTGCTGGTATTTCCACAAAAGCACATTCCTGGTAAAACCAGCAGATTTTGTAAGAGCAGCGGTGTGTATATATGTGAGAAAATGTAATATACTGTGTCCAATATCCTGATTTCCACTTGGGTAGACACGGGGTCCTTTGATGTGATAACATTCCGAGAACTTCTCTCGTCGCGACACACAAAACAAGCCTTACTTTTCACTCAGCTTGCCAAAATTGCAAATTGGTTCCCTTGTTTCTCAACTTGGGAATGTAACGAGCGAGAGTAAAATATGACACAGCGCCCCCTCACCACCAACATTAATAATTACTTTCTCCAGCACGTATGTATAATTTACATAAAAGTTAGAGAAGGTATTGTATTCCGCACAAAAATTCCATACCGAGATTTCACCGGAACTACGTGTATTGAAAACCCCTGAATCTAAAAAGTATGGCTTAGAAACATATCCGTGTGTTTGTGTGTGTCTGTGGGCAGCATAACCTAAAAACGAAAGGTCTGTTAGATACCAAACTTTGTACGAGGGTGATCTAGAAAGTGACAAATGATTTGGCATAACTAAATGATAACGAAGGTTATCAACACAAAACTTTATTTACAAAGTTACAGTATCTTATTCTATTTATCAATGCAATGTCCATTCTGTCGAGAAATTTATTGTCACGTGGTGCCAGTTCTTCATTGCCGATGTTACGTTCGGTCAATCGAATTTTACAGGCAAATAACGCAAGTGTATAGTGATAATGCAAGGAGCGAGTCTTCAGTGAGCAAATAGGGCGTCATTTATGGGTATTCAAGGACGGATAAGTGTTGCGAAAAAGAGGAGTTGAGAGCAAATGCTGATAAAATAAATAAGATAAACCAGTGTTTCATTTTGGACACCGTACATGACTTTTTGGATGGTAAAGATTTCCCAGCCATGAAGGCAGCGACTGTTGAAAAACCTTTACCACGTGACAATAAATATCTCGATAGCAATGACGATTACGTTGAAACATAGAGTAATTTACTGTAACTCAGTAAATAAAGTTTTGCGTCGATAACTTTCGTTATTAATTTGTTATGACAAATCCTTGAAAGACATTGAACTTAAATACTAAGTTTGGTATTTAATGGACTTCTCGTTTTTGAGCTATGTTGTCCACAGACACACGCGCACATCACGCATACAATATGCATTTTAAAATTGAAAACAAGGAATATCTCGGGAGTGGTTAACTCCACAAAAAAGTCTATGAGACAAACTCTGTATTTTAACCAGATAAAGTGCGGTTTTTTTTTTTTTTTTTTTTTTTTTTTTGTGTGTGGTAACTTTATTTCTTACTGTTTAAAAATGTAAATAGCGTGTTATTTATGGACGCTCTTTAACTACTGTGGTTCTCAGCGTCCCATTCTAAAATGGGCGCGAAAGATTGCTTAATTTTGCTCAGGGGCCTCTCTATCAGGCTTGAGGTTCTTTTATGAGCCGTAAATCTACGACAACGGTTTTACTTCCCTTCCGAAGGATTTACCCCTGAAAAAAGTCCATCGTCTTCCGCCGGGTTTGAACCCGCGACCTTGGGTATATGAAGTTAGCGTGGTAGCCATTACACTACGGAACCAGCTATGCAAAGTCGTGTAGAATGAAGAGGTTTTTAGCGGATATTCCCAGAAAACTTAAGATATACGTTTTATTTGTCATATGAACCTTTTTTAATGTACAGTATTTTAAATGTAACTGTTAGCGCATTTTTAGAAAATCAAAATTTTGAAAAACTTTCCATTTATGGTTTAGTTAGGGACAGGGAGATTATCGTTAAAATCTTCGTATTGCATTCTTGGAAAATACTTCACTTAAATACCAAGGTTTTTTTTTAATATTAAAAAAGCCATTACATACAGTGAAGCTGTCAATTTTATTAAAATCTGGGTATCTATTACCAACACGTGCCTCACTTGGTCATGGTGTAGATGGAGTACCCTGGACGCGCGTTTCCACAAGTTTCGTTGTCATCCTCTTGCAGACATCTGCAAACCTGACCATCTACACCATGACCAAGTGAAGCACGTGTCCAGATTTTAATAAAATACCAAGTTTTTTTTACCGACTTTTTTGTTTTTGAGTTGTATTCATAGATATACAGACAAATATTTCTTTTCTTTTTTGTTTGATTTTTATGCAGGGAACCCTGAAATCTCATCATCGACTTTTTGGGTGTAGAGAAAAACCAATCCTTTATTAAAATTCAGTGAAACCTCAAAACATATATATCCGGTGAAATGTACACGTCGAATTTTCGGGTGAAATGCAATAGCTTTTCTGCCTTCTATGTACATTATACGTGAAAGAGAGTAAACAGAGGATGTTGTATCTTTGACGTAGCGACGTTGAGCAAACACCAGAAGCCATTTCTCTATCCCGTACACTTATTCCCTCGCCATATTGAAGTGATGTAATGCATGCAAATGAATGCAAAGGCAGCAACGTGAGTTATTACATCTTCATAAATTTACTCATTTATATTTTCAGAACGTACAATGTTTGGGCAGGAGGAAGTGATACGCCCCCCCCCCTCTCCGCCACAACCCTTTTAATGGCCCCTTTAGACGTGCGATCTGAATTGGTAAATTTATTCTGGGAGTTTTACATGAATGCGTAAGTTTGCCTTAGCTGTAAATAATACAAGATTCCTTTTATCTCTTTGTGCCTGAGGAGGAATGTACATGCAAATCACCTCGTTGTAACAAGCAGTGTTAAATGGGTCTAATGCTGTAGAGGTGGAGATATCTAATTAAAAGTTCACGTGCCATGTTATCAACAGCCATTATTACTGCTCTTCCCATGAGATACAGACATGTTGACAAATACAGCTGCTGTAACCTCAGCCCAGCAAAGCAATGCTTATATCAGGTATATATTATAAAGGTAGCTCTAGCGAGGTATTGACGTCATTAGGTGATGACTCACTTTAGCCTAATGTATTCTCTTTTTTTCCCTCCTACTTGTAAGAA